>JAVANC010000002.1:3647500-4247500 GCA_033319125.1 Parnassius glacialis | reverse complement strand
TACTCATTTTTCCTGCATCTATGTCTCAACTCGCGCGGATCAACTGAACAGGTTGATATAGGTTCGTAGAACTTGAATCGCGCGGTACCCCACGGTGTCGCGCGATTCTAGATCTTCCGCGCGGGTCGGAGCGCGCCGCGCGGCATCGCGCGGTACCGCGCGGTGATGTACAATTGCAATTCACTTAGATCTTGTACCGCGCGATCGGTAGTTCCGGCGCGGTACCGTGCGGTCATGTGAACTTAGCCTTACCATTGTGCACTGTAAGCTCGTTTGTCACTTCAGTTAAAGAAAAAATCTACTTTTTAAGATAGTGCCGACTTTTTGTATAAACACTTACGCAGCTCACTCTACCATTTTAGACTTTAACTTATTACTGAAATTCTAGTCCATCCTTATTGCCACCCTATCCACTACCCTATCATCTCGTGAATCTCGTAAAGAGGCGTTGGAACGAAACTGAAACAGGTGATGAGCAGTTTATTCCATATAGCTTATACATAATACTCATTGAAAGTCACTCTTATGTTTAATTACCACTAGTTCGGTAAAAAACCTTTTTGTGCTTCCCCCGTGCCTCGGAAAGTACGTAAAGCCGATAGTCCGGCACCTGATCTCTTTCCCGTCGTGTCGGGCTTCCATGTCATCGGACTAAGAGAGTTACTCCCCGTAATTCTGTCCTGCGCAGATGGCTAGTCTCTATTGAGACTGGTCGCTGTGATCGAAATTCCTTCTAGAGGTTATTATTATGAGATTATAGAGACTAGACTAGAGGTTATTTAAGGGGGAGGCCTACGTTCAATATACTTTTGACAGATTGTAATGAATACATTAGTCCATACCTATAAATAGTCCATCGTAGCCCATCTGAGCGAGCAGCGATGCCTGCTCCCTGGTATGTCCGTACGTGTCCACTTGCCACGCCGCCTTCGGCTTGCCACAGGGACCTAACGTGTCATTGAGTTTCCTAAGAATAAAACAAATTAAAAACAATACATTGCTAATGGCGTAAATTGTTTATTATTATCCTGTAGTATGAGGTGCTAGATCCTTTCCTTAAGCTTCATAGTTTACGAGTTCTCGAATTAAGTAACGCCAGGGGCGTTGGGATTAAAGGTCAGTTCACAAAAGACGCGACGCGACGCAACGATGCTTGAAGAGGCAAGTGGTTTCGCATCTATCATCGCGCCCGGCGAGTCGCGTCGCGTCGTCGCGAGGCGCATCGTGAAATCGTTGAAATCACACCGCGCTTGCACGTTACGCCTACCGACGAAGCACCGCTGTGTCGCGTACGCGTGAGGCATCTCGAGGCGCAGCACAGCGTAGCGCGACGCCGCATTATAGAATTATCTCATTAAAATGTGTATCTTTTCGTGTAGTAAATAAAGTTATATTTTGCTTCATTATCTTAAAAAGTGTGCGCCGCGTCGCGTTACGTTACGTCTCAGTATGAGCTGACCCTAAGATAGATAATAATAATAATTTATCGTACACCAAAAAATAAACCAAAAATATAAAAAAAAGTGCGTGCGTGTCGTGGAACACTCGGTTAGAACGAAGTTACTCATTATTGATAAACGTATTATATTATTGATTAACAAATACAAATAAATGTATTACTAGCGTCTATTAAAATGAAGCGTCATTTAAAATAAAAAAGACTATGACACAAGGGGTAGTGATGATAAATTCTTACACTTTTTGTCGCCTAGCTCCCATCCGCCAAACCCGTACCGTCCGATAAGGAACTTCATTCCAAAAATATCAGTGTTTCAATCGGCAATTTTATCGTCGGAATTGTAATGGATTGGAAGGGACTAGAATAGAATAGGAAAAATAGTTTTACACCGTTTGGTTAAATTCGCCGACATAGCTTAACAGATCCGTAAGTTGAATAAGCAATCGGCCGACCATATAGCTCGAAAAACCGACAACCGATGGGGATAGGTATAAGATTTTTCGAGAAGACAGGCAGCCTCGTACTGATAAGCGAAGTATAAGGCAGACTCCTACTAGATGGTTCATGGACGTTGGATGGATGTTAATGGATGCAATTAGTTCAGGACCGTGTTTTGTGACGTCATTTAGGGAGAGGCAGTCCAGACATTGTAAATTGTTTGTGAAATTTAGTTTTTGTAGAATAAGGGTGACAAACGAGACACAGTCCACCTGATGGTAAGTGGATGATGTGGCCCATAGAAATCTACATCTATTTTCGATTTAGAATCAAGAGTACGGATGCCTCGTCACCTCTGAGGACTAAGAAAGAATGCCTAGTTTCCAGTAAAAATGGGCCTCGATTTTAATAGGAAACAGAGCAACATTAAACTATACGTGGTAGAGCCATGCTGTAGCTATATTTCGGGTACAGTTGTAGCATGAATGCGTCGGCTCGACCGGGGAAGGACGACGCTCTCACAAAATACCAGCGTAAAATAGCAGCTTAATGCCGCTGTGTTTCGTATGGTGATTGTAGAGAACCGGAGACCCTTTTTAATGGAAAAGAGGCATTCCATCTTAGTCCTCACGGGTGACAACGCATCTGCATTTTGATTCGCAAATGAGGATAGATGTAGATATCTATGAGCCACAGATACCACTTATCATCAGGTGGACTGTATGCTCATTTGTCAACCTATCCTATAAAAAAATATTCTATTCTATTCTTTATTTTACCTCAGCCCCCAAGTGAACTGGTCAATGATTTGCAGGTAGTCGGATGTAGCTTCGTCATTCTGCACCCAGCCACCACCAGCGAACTCCACCCGGCCTTCCTGCACCAGCGCTCGGAACGTGGCACGAGTAGCCGGCCGCTGTTCCTTCCACCAGCGCCAGAAGTACGCCGTCTCAGAAAACGTAAATCTGAAGGGATGCAAACCGATATGTCAAAGTTATTATACTAAAGTTCAGGAACCAACTTACAAAAGCAATACTCTCGCTGTGCGATGTCTCTTACCTGTCAAGTGTGCTTTGCAAGTTCATAGGCTGACAAGGACATCTCCCTTTTGTAGGGATAATGACGGCTCTGCAGCGCCGGCGGCCGCGGATTCGAATTCCGCTCGGAACAAGTATTTGTACAGCATTTAAATAATTATTCCGGGCCTTGAAGTTTGCCCTTGTGCAATTTATGTTTGTAAACTACCTCCACGATACAGGAGAAAGTCCTAGTGTGGGGGTAGGTAAGGTTTTTTAATTAAAAAAATTGCCTTAATCTCCCGATTTTCAGGTGTTTTGGCGATCGCAGTACCAGACGTGAGCAACCTCGACGCTGCTACCCGTCACCTTTCTGGGTATTTAATGTTGAAGTAGTCATAAGATTTTTCTGGTGTTTCCCTCTGTCGCCTCTTACGACACCCATGGGACGAAATGAGGTAAGCCACTGCCACAGAATAGAACAGAATAGAATAGAATAATTTTTTATTCAATATAGATTATTACATAATACTTATTGAAAGTCATTTCTTTAATTACCACTGTTTCAGAAAACACCTCCGTTCAGGAAAGAACCAGCAAGGGACTTTTTTTTTAAACATATATCACTTTACAATCATTTTATTTTTTTTGTTTGTACAAATTTTAAATGAGTTTTAAATTTTAATAGAACCAGCCTGGTGGCGATGCGCATACATTTTGTCTTATTGCCGTTTAAGAGCAAATCGTTGGCTTTAAACCAATGTGTTCATTTCGATAAAGCATTATTTACATTGTCAAAATTAATTAACTGTCGTTTGAGTTTGAAAATTAAAGAGGTATCATCGGCAAATTATACTATATCGTGATTGTCCCCTACAAGATAAGTCATTAATATAGACTGAGAACAGGAACGCGTACACACATGCACACACACACGCACACACACACACACACACACACACACACACACACACACACACACACAAACACACACACACACACACACACACACACACACACACACACACACAAACGCACGCACGCACGCATGCACACACGTACACGCACACGCACGCACACGCATACGCACACTTATACTCACTTACTCACAAACTGGACTCGATCGTACTCATTGTTATTTCAACTATTACATCATCTACAAGCACTATAACTAATTTTTAATTTTAATTGTGTAGTGAAATAATACCACCATTTTTTTTGAGAAACATTACTTTTAACCTCCGATGCCAATCATGTTATGTTAAAACTAGCGTATAGTATATTGTCCAGTGACAAACCATTTTGAAACATCGCATGCCCGGGTCCTGAGATACAAGCTGCGCTCAGTTTAGGACCCGCAGTTACCTGTGTTTTTATACTTATGTTGTTAAATAAATAAATAAATAATATATATATATATATATATATATATATATATATATATCAAATAATACTTCTAAGCGCAATATTTTTGAGACCGTAATGTTGTAGTTTCCTGATAAATATCTCATGATGATCATAATCGAAAGCCTTGGCAAGATCACAAAAAATACCTAAGGCATATTGTGATACAGAGTAACAACTTTAAATTAATCTATGCATAAAAATAAAATTGAAGTGTCTGTCTGTAATATCGAAATAACTGCCTTACATTGAGCTGAGGGGGTTATTTACATGCCAGTAAGACATAAATAAGTAATTTTAAAATGATTGTCTGTCTGGACCTTTTCAGAATGGTTAAACTGATTATGATAAAATTTTACGAACAAATACAGAGTAATGCCAGGAGTGATCTAGGCTATGTTTATCCGAAAACCTAGATGTGTTTAAAAAGAAAAAAACGAAAAACGTTACATTAATAGATTCTATTCAAACGTAGCCGAGGCAGTTCGCTAGTTATCAATAAAGACGGTATTGTAGATTCTTGTGTACCAACACGCATTCGGGAAGCGTGGCGGATATTTCCTAGCCCTAAACCTCTCCAAGAAATGAGACAAGGCTTGTGCCCAGTAGTTGGACGTATATAGGCTGTAATTTAACTTAATAGATTAAACAGAACCATGTATAGAAATCTAAAATAAAATTAAAACAAATACGCTGGCTACTGTCCACGAATGAATCATAATCCAAACAGTGGCGGCGGCGTAGGTGCAGACCCTCCTTCTCTATTTTTTTTTAATTGAATATTGGTGACACATGTGCACACATTCCACCTGATCTTTTTATACGTGGTAGAGCCATGCTGCAGCTATATTAGTAGTATAGTTTTAGCACGAATGGGTCGGCCCGACTGGGGTACGACCACGCTCTCACAGAATACCAGCGTAAAATAGCAGCTTAAACTGCTGTGTTTCGTATGGTGAGTGTAGAGTGTAGAGAAATAGTCCTCACGGGTGACAGCGCATCTGCATTTTGTTTTGCAAGCGAGGATAGATGTAGATGTCTATGGAGCAACCACTTACCATCAGGTGGACTGTGTGCTCGTTTGTCACCCTATCCTATAAAAAAAATCTTAAGTAAATGCTGTGTCCAATAGACTGTTAGTCTTAGTCATCTATCCTCGAATAAGTATCAAAACGCAGGTGCGTTGCCACCCCTACATTCACCTTTTGAACCACCATACACAGCAGTATTAAGCTGCTATTTTACAGTGGTGTTCTGTGAGAGCGTGGTCCTTCCCTGGTTGAGTTGACCCATTTGTGCTATCACCATATACCTGCAGCATGTCTCTACCATGTAAAAAAGGGTTGACGTGACGGGATATGTAATTCCTATTTTTTATTTGTTATTGTGTGTATTTATGTATTTATTTCGTATATTCATTTGTTTGCACAAATAAACGGTCTGTCATATTTCGTAAGGTTTCCCTTCACCTTCGGCCATGAGGTAGTTGCGGTGCATGAAAGAAGCAACAAATATAAGTTTAAGTTAAAAATGCTTACTTTCTTCGTTTATCGTGGAGAAGTTCTGATAGCACTGAGTGATAAATCAACTGGACATTCGCAGTGCTTACAGAAGTCCGAGCTGAAAATGAATTGACAAGAATAATTAATAATATTAGTAATAAATGGACGTTAAATAAAAGAAATAAAAATGCTTTTCAAGAATTTATTTCATCACTTTTAGGGTGTAGGCGGTGTAGGTTTTACGGCTTTAAATATAGTACTAAGTAAAACCGCTGACAGACGGACGGACGGACGGATATAGCGAAATTATAGCAGTCCTTGTTGTTTAACTACGGAACCCTAAAAAATAGCAAAATACCTCACTTATCAAATTAAAAGATAAAATCAAAAGAATCAGGCATTATTTTGCGGAAATCCATTATAATATTAAAGTTAATGGTTTCTATGTTTTCGCCAAAACTACACATTATATGAAATTAGATTTTACGAATTTTATCGCGTTTATTAACTTATTTGATATTCTCTACGTTTCGAGTACTTTTCAAAACCCATGGTCTCAAGAGGATTAAGGTGTCCGACGCGACGTCGCAATGTTATCTCGCACGGAATAAATATTTGTGGCCTGCAAAAAATTGTTCTGGCTCTTGATGACTATCCTTAAGTGCGTAAGCTGCCTTCACGATACAGGAGAGAAATTGAGAATTTATATTCCCGATTTTTTTAATTAGTACAGCATATTTTTTAATAAATAGATTATAAGAATATTTATTGAAAATAATTTATGTTTTTACCTCTGGTTTTTTTTTTATAGAAAAGGGGGCAAACGAGCATGCGGCTCACCTGACTGACTACCGCCGCCCATGAACAACCGCAACACCAGGGGAATTGCAGATGCGTTGCCGGCCTTTTAGACTCGACTTCAGACACAAGTTTTTCCCGGTACTCGGCGACGTTTTACCGAAAAATATTGACGCGGCCGGTATATAAGGCATTACCAGTGCTGTCGCCTGCATAGCAACGAATGTTACCAGTTTGCAACACAGCATTGATATGCAGGAGAAATAGCGTTGGTGATAGCACGCAGCCTTGTGGAACATCAGCGTTAATAGGCTTGAAATCGAAGCATGCACCGTATACTACGACCTTGATGCTCCGATCAGCAAGGAAACTGGTGATCCATTTGCACAATTTCTCGGAAAGCCCATAGGAAGGAAGCTTCGAAAGAAGCGCTCTGTGTCAGACCCGATCAAAGGCCTTCGCTATGTCCAAACTAACGGCCAATGCCTTCCCCTTTTACTCTACTGCCTCCACCCATCTATGAGTCAGGTAGACCAGAAGATCACCAGCTGATTGACCCAGACGAAACCTGTATTGGCGGTCACTAATCAGCTGGTGATCCTCAAGGTACCGCATGAGCTGGCAGTTAATAATTGATTCCATTTTTTTTGGAGAACAAGGAGGTGATGACGATAGGCCTGTAGTTGGACAGGTCTGAGCGGTCGCCTTTTTTAGGGATCGGGTGGACCAAAGCTGTCTTCCACGAATTCGGGACAACGCCTTAGGAGTAGGAGTACCGGAAAAGATGCGTTAAAACTGGTACCAACTCCAAAGCACACATCTTCAGCACAATGGTAGGGACTCCATCAGGTCCACTCGACTTGCTGACGTCCAGGGAAAAGAGTGCTTTGCGAACCGAGCGCTGTGTAAACCACACATCCGGCATGGAGCACTCACACCGCGGGATGGTCGGCAGTGTGTTCCCCCCGTCATCTAGAGTCGAGTTGGGAGCAAAGAGAGAGCTTAACAGATCAGCTTTCTCTTTTGCGGCATGGGCCAGTGAGTCGTCCTCTCTGTGCAGAGATGGAAGAGATGGCTGACAGAAGTTCTCTTGGACAGCTTTCGCGAGAGACCAGAATGCATGGGTTCCCGAAGGCAGGCGAACTAGCTTCACGCCAATTCTGTCAATGTGCTCAGACCTTGCCTTAGCAATGACGCTTTTGAAGGACCTGGAAGCGGAATTATACTTCTTTTTAAGAGCGCTGGTGTTTACATCCCGAGACGTTGATGCGTCAGCCCAGGCGCGGTAGCAATTCTGCTTATAGCGTGATGCTATTTTACAGGAGCGACCAAACCTTGGCTGGGATCTGCCTCCGATGGGCAACACAGAGGATGGAATAAAAAGTTCCATACTCTGAAGTACCACATCAGCAACAGAATCGGCAACAACGTTGGGATCTTCCGGCGAGAAGGTAAGGTCAAAATTTTCACTAAAAAAGAAAAATAATGGTTTTCATGTTTTTAACTAATTAATTTTTATATTTTTAACATTAAAAGAGACTTAGTTATGTGATTTTACCATGTGGTGTTTAGATAAAAAGTTCATCGCTCCGTCTTGATCTAGTGATCGGTTTAGTGATCGTAAGCGCGATTTTTGATCACGTGATCTCGGGTTCAAGTCCCGGGTCGAGCCGAAAATAGTAATTAGGTTTTCTGTCTAGAAATTTTAAGTAGCAAGCCACATTAAAGACTTTGGCTATGTAACCCTCGTGCCTCATAGATCACCTATAATTGTGGGTCCTGCACCTGATCTCTGACCGATCCTGTGCTTGATCTCTGTCTGCTCCTGTGGTTATGCACACACTCGTGTACTTTAATCCAGTCCTGTGCAGACAGCTCTGTTCAGAGTTGGCCTAGTACTATAGTCGCCTCTAGCGCCATGTACGGGACGAAATAAGGTGATGAATCTTTACGTCACCATCACACAGTGAAAGCGAGAAAGTTGATATATATTTCTTTAGAGAATTATGGTGACAAGCACACATTCCACTTGATGGTAAGTGGATGCTGAAGTTCATAGACATCTACATTTAAGCACAAGCAAGCACGTGTGAGTGGTTCTAGTCCGGTCGAGCCAACCCATTCGTACTACAAACAGTATTAAGAGTTGGCACTTACTTCCATAATAATACTCGTCGTATGTCTTAACCCAGCCGGCGTCCATGTGAGAGTGAGGAATGAGATGCACGTTCAAAGCACCATCTCGAGTTTGAGGACATTGCTGTATGGGAACAACATTTAAATAATTTAATTATATGACGGCTCCGTGGCGCAGCGGTTTATGAGTTGCGGCGCTGAGCCTACAAATCATTGTTCCGGGTGTGGATGTCTGTCCTTGTAAGATTTATGTATGTAAACTGCCTCTATGATACGGGAGAAATCCTAGTGTGGAGATAACGGTTCAACAGGGGTAAAAAAGAAGAACGAAAGAATGAAATGAGCAGTGACAGTTTATGGGCTCAGCGCGCACCCCAACTTTCACAGTACATGCGAACTGACAAGCATAGGTTTGATTCCCACCGCCACCGAAAAACTAAAACCACCAATAAATGTGTTAATTGCAATTTTAAGTGCTAATTTTTGCCGTGCTCAGTGGTGAAGGAAAACATCATGAGGAAACCTGTATGACTGAGAAATAAAACATACATTTCGAAGACGTGAAGTTCGCCAACACGCATTGGGGCAGCGCGGCGAACATTTTCCTTGCTCTATACACCCTCTCAGAAATGGAGGGAGAAATGTAGGCTGTAACTATGCTTTAACTTTTAATTTTCAGATCGGAACACAAAAATGAACGTACTGTTGTTTGCGGCAGAAATACGTAAGGACCTTACAGAGTAACCTCGGTAGAAAAGACCTAGTAAAATTTGTTTTAAATCAGTTATGTCTGATCTACATTTTAATGTACCTTTTTTATTGATACGAATCACATCCATTCATCAAGTTATTTATTCATCCATCATAAATAATATATTGATATACATACCTTGTATCCACATTCCGCCTTTTGTTTTACATTAAGAGCAGATTGACTGTCGAGTATTAAACTTAAAACTACGAGGAATATTCCCCACATTTTGAAGTATATTTTTATTAGAAAATATTAATAATTATTTATTACATAATCGCCGTGTTTTTTTTTTAAATCATGATTTTGATGTTTGCATTATTAAAAAGGTTTGATCTTCTCACTTTAAAGTCCTTAGATTAATTTAAGTCTTGAATTTTTTCACTTCTCTTACTAAAGATTGTAGTTATATGAAAATGACAAATTACGTATGGTGTACACACTCGTACTGACGTCGATTTTACCTAAGAATCGAGTAATGTAAAGTTTGTTTATAATAAGGATGTGTTCACACTGTTCAGTTGTGATTATTTTGGTGACTTCTAAAATTAGTCGCCAAAGAATGTGTTGGCTAAACCTCACAGGCCCAGATTAACATCGAGCAAAGTATTTTTTTGCCTTTGACCCCTAAGATGCTAATAGACCATGCCTTTAAAAATATTGTATTTTTACGTAAAATAAGTTGAAAATAGGGAGAAGACATTGTCTAAGGGACTCTACATAGCTTAATCCGACTTTGGGTGTACATTCCGATATTGCTTCTTAAATAATTAATTAATCGATTAATTATTAAAGCACATATATCAGCGTACAATAGTAGTTTAAAACTGCTGTGTTTCCTATGGTGAATGTAGAGAACCAGAGACCCTTTTTACTGGAAAATAGGCATTACATCTTAGTCCTAACGGGTGATAATGCATCTGCATTTCGATTCGCAAACTAGGATAGATGTAGATGTAGATGTATGTAGAGGTTAGATGTAGTAAACGCGCAAACACAAGTTTGCGCATTAACCGCTAAAAAGAACCCCTTTGTCGTATCTCCTCAGTTTCAAGGCACTCCCCTTGCTGCCTCAGCCAGTATCGGAATCCTTGGCGTCGACATATTGAATAGTGTGCAGTTTCGTGGTCACTTGGAAGGGAAGGCCGAATTTGCCTCTAAAAAGCTTGGCGTGCTCAGTAAAGCGAGACAGTATTTCATGCTGGCACATCGCTTGCAACTTTACAAAGCGCAAGTTCGGCCTCACATGGAATACTGTTCTCATCTCTGGGCCGGGGCACCCCAGTGCCAGCTCCTTCCACTTGACCGCATCCAGCGCAGAGCGGTTCGAATCGTCGACGACCGAGTTCTTTCTGATAGGCTCGATACACTGGCACTGCGTAGAGATGTTGCATATGTTTGCGTATTTTATCGCATCTATCACGGGGAGTGCTCTGAGGAATTATTCGGACTAATTCCAGCCGCTCAATTTCACCATCGCACATTGCGACAAAACTCGCGTTACCATCCATACCATCTGGATGATTGGCGGTCCACCACTGTGCGATTTAGAAGAAGTTTTCTCCCTCGCACAACTTTCTTGTGGAATCAATTACCACCAGCGAACTTTCCGGACCGATACGACTTAGGAAACTTCAAGAAAAGAGCTTACATCATCCTAAAAGGCCGGCAACGCATTTGCAATTCCCCTGGTGTTGCGGTTGTTCATGGGCGTCGGTAGTCACTTACCATCAGGTGAGTCGCATGCTCGTTTGCCCCCTATTCTATATATAAAAAAAAAGATGTCTATGGGTCACAGCAACCATTTACTATCAGGTGGACTGTGTGCTCGTTTGTCACCCTATCCTATAAAAGAACATGTTCACTGCAGAATACAGCCCTCATCATAAATTGCCTTATAAAGAAGATATTGGCCATATATGCCACCATTGGAGGGATTGCTGGTAGGTTTTTATACCTTTTCTGTTCAGTTTTTCGTATAATTTACGTACTTTCCACAAATGGCAATGCCACAACAAAATTGTCCTTATTTGTTGTATGTATTGTTGCCCTTGTAGTGTCCTAGAAGCTATTATGTGGAAATTAGTAAGAATAAGTTCTTTTATGGTTTTTGAAGTCAGTTTTTATTGTTTTTTTTATAGGATAAGGGTGACAAACGAGCACACAGTCCACCTGATGGTAAGTGGTTGCTGTGGCCTATAGACATCCACATCTATCCTCAATAAAGAATCAAAATGCAGATGCGTTGCCACCCGTAAGGACTAAGATGGAATGCCTCTTTTCCAGTAAAAAGGGTCTCCGGTTCTCTACACTCGCCATACGAAACACAGCAGTGTTAAGCTGCTATTTTACGCTGGTATTCTGTGAGAGCGTGGTCCTTCCCCGGTCGAGCCGACCCATTCGTGCTACAACTATGCTACTAATATAGCTGCAGCATGGCTCTACCACGTAAAGTATTGTTATTAAACTTTAACTATTAAATGAGGTTGTTATAACTTAATTTGCTTAATTTCGCGTAAAGAAAGAACACAATGTGTCCTGCCCGTGTGTCGTTTCTGGTGTGGTGGTGCTGGGATTGACGGTGACGGGATTAGTGCACGCAATTGAGGGAGGGTAGGAGATTCCCTTAAATCTGGGCAGGACACATTATTTTCTTTCTTTACGTGGAATTAAGCAAATTAAGTTATAACAAACTCATTATAATGGATTTCCGCAAAGTAACGCTTGGTTCTATAAATTATTTTAACTATTTAATCTTTGTATTAGACTAAGGAACAAGTTTCAGCGATAAATAAAATTTCGTCTAAATAGTTACAATAAAATTTAATATCCCATTTTACCCTCTAAGCGGTATGATTTTTTATTAAATTGTCCTATATAATTTGTTGGTTGAGGCCTATTCAACAGTGGACTTGTGAAGGGCTGTAGTGAATGAATGAATGAAATATAACTTATAGTATAACTTATAATCAATAATTTAAATCGGTTCAGCCATTTGTTAGATATCGGTGAACATACTTATAGAAACCGCACGTATTGAATATAGAACCTTATTTTTTATTGATTGCGAAAAAAGAAAACAATATTTAAAGATTTCATTGTTACAAAAATATTCAATGTGACTGCATCTTAAGATACTTTATAGATAAGTGCAGAAGTTCAGGTGAGCAATAACATATGTCTCGAATTCATTATAAACATTCAACAAACCAGAAGTGATTTCACATGAATTGAATTTATTAAAATAATAACTCATATGTTTGTGCATTATATTATAATATACGAACTTAATATATTACTAGCTATCCGCTCCGGCTTCTCACGGTTGATTTCTGAACCTCGACAATCAGGTCCAATAGTGAATCAAAAAACATTAATAAAAAATAAGATCAATACCATAATTATGTTAATGTATGTAAATAAAAGCAAGCATTGATATATGAAATTAAGGTGAAAGCTCCAGGATGGCCCGCGAAATTCAAATTTTCTTACGTTTTTTGGACTTTGTAGGTCAAGGTCAGGCTGAATGTTTAACAAAAAATGATTCGCGACCGTAACGAGTACCTATGTGTTTACAGAATTATTATCATTAAAATTACCAATACAACCGTCCAAGTTCATATAAGTCCCTTTGAATGAGTTTTTCTGGAAATAGCCATACAATAGGATTATACGAACTTTAGGGGGTTGTATTGATGATTATAATGTTTATAATTCTATAAATACATACTCATCACGGTCGCGAATCATATTTTATTAAACATACAACCTGACACTGACCTACAAATTGCAAAAAACGTAAGAAAATTTGAATTTCGCGGGCCACCCTGGAGCTTTCACCTTAAGTTGTATTCAATTGAGGTGGATAACTTAAAAAAATGTTATGAGACTGACGTAGAGTGCCTTAAATCAGAAATTTTATCACTTACTAACTTCCTTCAAACTATGTCCAATAAAAATAAATCAGCCCAAAACGAAATAAAATAACACGTACTGGCTATGGATAATCTGGTGAAGACATGTAAATACCATGAGGAGTGTTTTGACTCCTTAGTAAAACATAAATGTGTCAGCGTTCAATACCAGCTTCTTCACAGTCGATGGGTGCTGATAATATTATACCACCACCAAAACTCTATGACAGTGCCATAGCAGAGGAGCTTAAAATAAAAATAACTCAAATATTAACAAATATAATATAATTGTGTATAGCGATGACATGGGAAAAAATCTAGACATAACTTTAAATGGCTCTTTAAAGGGCCAAAAAATTACAAATTGCTGCATGCCTGGAGCATCTTTTAGTGACATCCTAAAGAAAATAATAGAAACTAAATTTTGCCCAAATATTACAATCATATTTTTTGTTAGTAGAAGAGGCAGTGTAAACAACAAACAGTTATTAAGATTTATTGAACAATTTAATAACTTAATTGTACACAAAATTGTCTTGTTCATCCTGCCTTACATACACGGATTGCCACAGGAAAATAATCTAAGACATAATTTAAATTTACAAATGAATAATTTAATATGTAATAATAATTAAAATTTGACATAAAATTACTTACTTACTTACTTACTTATCGTCACGCACAATCCCTGACGGGGTAGCCAGAGAGAACAGATCGCCAAGTGTCACGATCCTTACATACCTCTTTCGCTTCTTTCAGATTCATCATCTTCTTCATACATGCACGTCTAGGTATCCGAGTACTCTTGACCCTCCCCTCTTCGAGCAATTTGCTCACATGGTCTTCGAAAGTTAGTCTCGGTCTACCTCGACACCTTTTAATATTAACTTTCGCGCTATATATTTTCTTCACCATTCGGTCTTCACTCATTCGCTCAACGTGCCCAAACCATCGAAGCACGCCCTTATCAATTTTTGTGATAAGGTCATCTTTCAAACCTGCCATATTGCGAATCTCTTCGTTTCGCTTTCGGTCAGCCATGGTGACGCCGCACATTTTACGAAGAGATCGCATCTCCACTGCATTCAACTTGCTTTTATGCTTCTTCTGGCATACCCAGGTTTCGCTGCCATATAACAAAGTCGGTACCAACACTGCGTTATGTATTGCAAGGCGTGCACTCTTCACTACGCCTTGCCTTTTGACTAACGCAGTCAGGGCACCATTGACTTTGTTCCCGGCAGCGACACGCCTGTCCACATCTAAACCACATCTTCCATCCCGGCTAAAAGCACTCCCCAAGTATACAATTTCATTTACCTGTTCTAGACATTCCTGATTTACCCATATTTCACACTTCGTTCTCTCTTCGTCCCTTTCAAATACCAGAACCTTAGTTTTATTAGCATTCAAGCGGAGACCTTTAATTTCACATTCCTCTTTCATACACGTGACTAATGCCTGCAGTTCTGCCTCTGATGGTGCAATAAGCACTGCATCATCAGCATACAGCAGACAATTTACTTTAATGTCACCCAATTTCACACCCAAACAGCTATCTTTCAGTTTCTGTAAACAGCTGTCGAGATACAGTATGAACAGCCAGGAAGACATGACACAACCCTGTTTTACACCCGTTTGGACGCTAAACATGGGTGACAGGTCATGCCCTACCCGCACACAGGCTTTACAGTCACAGTAAAGTACAGCCCTTAGCAATCGACCATCCACACCATACCCCGGCAACAGTTCCCACATTTTCTTCCTTACAACCTTACCAAATGCTTTCTCAAGATCCACAAAAGCACAGAAAATCCTCTGGTTAGCAGCCAGAAGCTTTTCCGTGATCATGCGGAGAGAAAACATTTGATCCGTGCATCCTCTTCCAGGTCTAAATCCGCATTGTGCCTCCCATAGAAATCTTTCCGATTTCTCTTGCATCCTACGTGTCAAAACCTTCGAATAAACTTTACTTGCTAAACTGGTCAAGCTGATCGCCCGATAGCACCCGCAGTCAAAATGTGAACCTTTACCTTTATATAAAGGCACAATGACTGCGGATCGCCAATCATCCGGGACATCCCCGTCCGCCAGCACAAATTGCACAGCAGGTAAAAGCTGTCCCAGACGCGAGGCCCACCATACTTGACCATTTCAGCAGTAACTCTGTCTAGTCCCGCAGCCTTACCACATTTCAAACTTCGAATCGCATGTTCAATCTCTTTCATACTGATGACCTCAGTGTCATCGAGGTCCGGGTCTGGCGTACCAGTCTCGACGTCATCCCCGGATCCCTCACTAAGATCATCACACGCATACATTTCTCTATAAAATTCGCTCCATCGCTGCATGACGTCCGATTTTTCTGAGAGGATGTCATTAGTTCTCGAAAGCACTTTGTTCATTCTTAAGGCCGTCGCACCACTTCGGGTCCTTCCAACCTCTTTCCAGAAGAGTTTGGAGTTCTCCTTAAAGTTGTGCGACAACCTTTCGTCCGCTTCCATTCTACACCTTTCACGCACTTCCTCAATCAATGCTTTCGTGTGAACTTTCTGCAGCTTATATCTTTCTTTCATCTTCTCTCTCATATCCTTATCATAACTAGAGGCCAAGTAGTCTAACCATGCTTTCTTCTTCTTCTTTACAGCTTCTTTCACTTCATCATTCCACCATGCATCTCTTCTTTTACTACTGCCTCTTTTAATCGTTCCACACACTTCTTCCGCTGCACTTACCATTCCATCCCTAAGGTTCTGCCATGTTCTTTCAACACATTCTTTTCTGCCATCGATGTTGTCAAGCTTTTCGGCTACCCTCGCATGATATTTGTCCCTAGTATCCGCTTCCTGAAGCTTCCAGCTTCGGATGCGACAGACCGACTGTGGTTCTGTTACTGCCGTCCGGTAGCGCCAACCCGCGAACAGACCCCTAAATCTAGTAATCACTAGATAGTGATCTGTTCCCAGGTCAGCACCCCTGAACACTCGCGTATCCATCACCTGTTTTCGCAGTCGGTCATCCACCAGGAACAAATCGATCATACTTCTCTCATTCTTACTTTCTCTAGTATACATATGGATCTTCTTGTGATTAAACATAGTGTTTGTCACAAGAAGACCCTTTTCCTTGCATACCGCCAGTATAAGCTTGCCAGCATCATTAACCCTTTTATCGCCAAACTTTCCAAGCACCGACTCGTACCCTGGTCGAGCGGTACCAACCCATCCATTCAAATCACCACATACAACAATTCTTTCGTTTCCCCTAGCCAAATCTAGAACTTCTCTTACATTTTCCCAAAACTCCTCCAGCTCAGCCCTGGACGACGAAGCTACCGGCGCATAAACAGCCAAAAGGAATAACTTCGTCAGTCCCAATTTAAAGCGAACCCAGAGAAGTCTTGAGTTCACAACCTTATATTCAGTCATGACATCGACCAACCGAGACGACAGCAGCACCCCCACTCCCTGGCGGGCGCTCTCGCTCTCCGGGACTCCGGACCATAGAGCTAACGCCCCGCCAGGGAGCTCTTCAGTACCACTGCCCTTCCGTTTGGTCTCCGACATACACACGACATCTAATTCTCTTTCTTTCATTATTTCGATCAACTCATTCGTCTTATCTCTCATGCCTCCTCTAACATTCCACGTGCCAACTCTGCACTCTGTCCTCCACCTTCCGCCGTGTCGGGCTGTGCGTGACGGGTGGCGGTCCCCATCGCCGCTTTGCGCGCTGCATTCCACACCAACGGGGACGAGCTGGTGTGCGTCGCCTTGGGGGGACGCCTTAACCCTCGTTGACATGGGTGCGCAGCTAAGTAGAATTGCAGCCCTGAAAAGGGCTGGCAGGGGTCGCGACGAGCACGCTTCTACAGTGACCCCCATACATACAATTGTAATGATAATAATGATCTTTAATTGACATAAATAGTTTGATTAAAAAAGTTTTGGATAGAAGAGTATTACCTAACCAAATATAATTTACGACTCATAGCAAATGTGCTATCTTATTATTACTCTTTAACTCAGCTAAGTTTTTGGCTAACAAGACTGCTTTTATTGAGCATCATAATTATTTGACATTTAATTTGGAATCAGTTCCAACGAATTTAAATAAGTGAATACGAAAATAGAGGCAATCTCTAGCAATAATAAGAGTTTAATTAATATAGAATGCAGCCCACAAATAAGTAGGTAATAAAAATTTACCAGGAAGTTGATAGTAACAATATACATATCCTTTGTATTACTGAATATTGGCTAAAATATTATAATTTAATGTTTAATTTCAGAAATCACCAGGTAGTCAGTCCCTTCAATAGAAAAATGAGTTTACGTGGTGGCTCCTTAATATTAGCAGATAAATCATTATTATATAAAGAACGTAAGAATATTGTGAGCCTCTTTTTAAAGCAAACTATAGAAATGGCTTGTGTCGAGCTCAAGCACCTCATTGTTGCAAGTGTTTACAGACCCCCATGTTCTACTTACGAATATTTTGTAAAGATTGTGGAAAAAGTTTTGCTCCAACTTAGTAAACAAAACAAGTCTGTTGTAATATGTGGAGACTTTAACAGCAATCTCCTTGAAATTTCTTCCATAAGTATTAAGTTTAGCTCATTGTTTCAATCGTATACACACAAACACTCACGCCTGTCACCCAGAGGGGTAGGCAGAGATTACGGACTTCCATTTGGCGCGATTCTGACACACCTCTTTCGCCTCCTTTACATCCATATATCTACGCATACACGCTCGTCGGTTAAGGGTACTCGTAATCTGGCCCATTTTCAATGTATCGCCGATTTGGTTGATAAATCTTCGTCTAGGGCGTCCCTTCCCGACTTTGCCGTTCACTTCTGAAACATAAATTTGCTTTGTCACTCTTTTCTCGTTCATTCTTTCTACGTGACGAAACCACCGAAGTATTCCTTTTTTAATCCTGGTCACAACGTCATCTTGCAAACCACACTTTTCTCTTATCACACTATTTCTCACTCGTAAATCGTATAATCTTGTTAATTTATTCTTACAACCAATACATATTGCTGGGCCTAGTGTGACTTCTATATATAACATTTTTACAGATGTTAAGCCCTTGCATAAATCAATTATTCAAAATTTAAGAGCGGATCACTGTGGACAGTGGATCTCATTGCCTTAGATGCACCAAAAACAGAAAAATAATAAAGTTGTGTTTGTTTCAATAAATATTACTTCTAAGCCTTAGAAAGGCTTAGAAGTAATATGATAAAAAGACTTCCATCACTTTCATTTAAAAATAGTGCTAATTATTTGTATGGTGCGTTATATAAAATGATAACTTTTGAATTTAGTTGAATATTTACTTCTAAAATGTTCTCATTTAAGAGTCGCAAATCATTTAATGAATGGGCGACAGCAGAATTTATAAAATTAGTCCAAGGGGGAGGCATTAGCCGTTAGTTTGGACGTAGCGAAGGCCTTTGATCGGGTCTGGCACAAAGCGCTTCTTTCGAAGCTCCTTCCTATGGGCTTCCCGAGAAATTGTGCAAATGGATCACCAGTTTCCTTGCTGATCGGAGCATCAAGGTCGTAGTAGACGGTGAATGCTCTGATTTCAAGCCTATCAACGCTGGTGTTCCACAAGGCTGCGTGCTATCACCAACGCTGTTTCTCCTGCATATCAATGATATGCTGCTAACTGGCAGCATTCATTGCTATGCGGACGACAGCACTGGTGATGCCTTATATACCGGCCGTGCCAATATTTCTCGGGAAAACGTCGCCGAGTACCGGGACAAACTTGTGTCTGAAGTCGAGTCTTTGCTTAACAAAGTCTCGGATTGGGGGCGACTAAATCTAGTCCAGTTCAATCCCCAGAAGACACAAGTTTGCGCGTTTACCGCTAAAAAGAACCCCTTTGTCGTATCTCCTCAGTTTCAAGGCACTCCCCTTACTGCCTCAGCCAGTATCGGAATCCTTGGCGTCGACATATCGAATAGTGTGCAGTTTCGTGGTCACTTGGAAGTGAAGGCCAAATTGGCCTCTAAAAAGCTTGGCGTGCTCAGCAGAGCGAGACAGTATTTCATGCCGGCACATCGCTTGCAACTTTACAAAGCGCAAGTTCGGCCCCACATGGTGCCAGCTCCTTCCACTTGACCGCATCCAGCACAGAGCGGTTCGAATCGTCGACGACCGAGTTATTTCTGATCGGCTCGATACACTGGCACTGCGTAGAGATGTTGCATCTCTTTGCGTATTTTATCGCATTTATCACGGGGAGTGCTCTGAGGAATTGTTCGGACTAATTCCAGCCGCTCAATTTCACCATCGCACATCGCGACAAAACTCGCGTTACCATCCATACCATCTGGATGATTGGCGGTCCACGACTGTGCGATTTAGACGAAGTTTTCTCCTTCGCACGACTTCCTTGTGGAATCAATTACCACCAGCGAATTTTCCGGACCGATACGACTTAGGAACCTTCAAGAAAAGAGCTTACACCTTTCTAAAAGGTCGGCAACGCATCTGCAATTCCCCTGGTGTTGCGGTTGTTCATGGGCGGCGGTAGTCACTTACCATCAGGTGAGCCGCATGCTCGTTTGCCCCCTATACTATAAAAAAAAAAAAATTAGGCGAAGGTTATACGAGCTTTATAATGAAAGATCATATAAAAGTAGTGTTATATTTAGAGAGTATGTAAAAACATATTTTAAAATATTTAAAAAGTATGCTCTACAGTTAAGGCTATTCATTTAAGCAACAAAATTAAAACTGCATCCAATAAAATTAAAATGATTTGGAGAATAGTGAAACGGGTAAGGTTATTAACAATAATTGAACTCGATCTGATCAAGAAGTTGCTATGGCTTTTGAGAAACATTTTTGTTCCTTTTTTGACAACGAAATCATTAAATTCTTCTCATACTGTCGCCGAATCATTGCTTAAACAATATATAAAAACTTGTTCAAATACTTTTAAATTCCATAGAGTATTGCCAAAAGATATCGTTAAATATTTTAAAAATATTGATGTTAAGAAAACGGCAGACATATGGGGGATTTCCGTTAAACATATTTTATGTATAATAAATACAATAGCATCTTATGTAGTCACTATACTTAATACAAACGCCGAATCTGGTGTGTTTCCTGATTTAATGAAACATATTAAAGTCATACCTTTATTGAAGTCTGGTAGTACATTAGACCTCGCCAATTTTAGACCAATTTCTGTACTACCAACATTTAGTAAAATATTTGAACAGATAATTTTAGATCATATGTTAAGGTTCTTTAATAATATTAATATAATATAATATTAATATAAATACGAGGGTGGATTGAAAAGTACTCGGCCTAACACAGATCCATTCAATTCTAAAAATCAAATCTACCCACATTATTTAGTTCAGTTCAGACTAGTTCATTGTGTGAAGTTCGAAACGTGTGCGATAATTAGTTGTGATTTTATAAATTTATTAACAAAGTAATCGGACATAATTTCCGCGAATGGAGCAAATCGAGCAGCGTGCCGTCATTAAGTACCTCCATAAGAAGGGGCTATCATCAAAAGCCATCCATGATGACATGGTCAGTACATTAGGCGATTGTGCTCTGTCATATTCATCCGTCAAAAAATGGATAGCAGAATTTAAGCGTGGTAGAGAGAGTGTGAAAGATGAACCCCGCTCTGGAAGGCCTTCGACGTCAACTACTGATGAAAATATTAAAAAAGTACTTGATTTAATAATGGGAGACCGCAGATTAAAAATTAGAGAGATAGCCGAGATTATAGGCATCTCTTATGAACGAACTCAAAACATCAACAAAAACGTCAACGAGTTGGGTTTCCACAAGGTGTCTGCGAGGTGGGTTCCGCGACTGCTTTCAGTTGAACAAAAAAGGACGCGATTGACTATTTCACGCGACTGTTTGGAGTTATTTGAAGCCGATGCAGATGATTTTTTGAATCGTTTTGTTACTATAGACGAAACATGGGTTCATTACTGTACACCGGAAACAAAACAACAATCAAAACAGTGGAGAAGACCTGGTTCACCACCCCCTAAAAAGGCTAAGTCGATTTTGTCGGCAAATAAGGTGATGGCTTCAGTATTCTGGGACTCGAAAGGTGTGATTATGATTGATTATCTTGAAAGGGGTCAGACTATAAACTCTGATTACTACTGCACCTTACTACGTCATTTACGAGAGGAAATAAAAGAAAAACGTCGAGGAATGCTCAGAAGAAAAGTCCTGTTTCATCAAGATAACGCCCGTGTTCACACGTCAGTACAGTCAATGGCTGAAATTCACAACTGTGGCTTTGAACTGTTACCGCATCCGCCGTATTCACCTGATCTGGCACCATCAGACTTCTTTCTGTTCCCTAACCTAAAAAAGCACTTGGGAGGTCAAAGATTTTCGACAAACGACGAGGTCAAAGCAGCTGTAGACGCATATTTTGACTCTAAGGAAGAATATTTTTTTTTTCAACGGTCTAAATGCTTGGAAGGGGAGGTGGCAAAAGTGTATTGAACTTGATGGTGATTATGTAGAAAAATAAAAATATAACTGATTTAGTATGTGTTTATTTTCTTGGTTAGATCTCGTATATTAATTTTAATAAATTGCTTCATAAAGATCAATTAGGTTTTACAAGGGGTCGATCGCTCGCTGGAGTTGAGCTTATTAAACATCATTTTTGTGCATGGGAGAATTCAGAGGATGCTTTGGGTATATTTTGTGACCTTTTCAAGGCCTTCGACTGTGTTCACCATGAGACATTAATCAGGAAACTACAGTACTATGGTGTCAGGAATACAGCGCTTAAACTTATTATTTCATATTTAAGTAAAAGAATGCAGAAAGTTATTATCAATGGTAAAAGTTCTTCCGGGTCACCTGTACTAATGGGTGTCCCTCGGGGCTCGATTTTTGGTCTTCCTATTTCTGATGTAAATTAATGACTTCCCTTCCCTTGGGGATAATCATGATATAGTATTATTTGCTGATGATGATGATACTTCCTTGATTTTTAAACTTAAACGTCAATCATTTAAATGTGACAAAGTGAATAATGCTATATCAAAATTATAGCATTAGTTTAACGTTAATAATCTACATTTAAACGTAAATAAAACTAAATGTATTAAATTTACAAAATCTCTAAAAAACTTGAATAAAAATGTGTTTTAAATGTTGAAGAACTGAGCCTTGTAGAATCTACTGTTTTTCTTGGCATCATTCTCGCCGCAAAGCTTCAGTGGGGCCCTCATATGTTCAAACTAGCAAGCAGATTAAGTTCTGCAGCCTATGATGTAAAAAAGATTAGAACTCTCACTAGTGTCGAGACAGCTAGATTAGTTTATTTCAATTATTTCCATAGCATAATGTCTTATGGGATTTCGCTATGGGGAAATGCCGCTGATTCAGACACTATTTTTGTTTTGCAGAAGAGGACCATTAGAGCTATTTACAACCTAAAACCCAGAGAGTCTCTTAGAGACAAATTTAAAGAAATAAATATATTAACTTTGCCTATCCGTATATTTACGAAAATTTAATCATGTTCACAAAAAAAAGGCCATTTTATTAATATATATATCTAGGAACAAACAAGCTAGTGATACCAGTTTCTCGACTCCACAGAGTCAGTAATTCATTCTCGGGGCAATGTATACGCTATTAAAACAAGGACCCGGAAAGTGTGCAGGCAAGATTAAATGTTTTATTAAGCTGAAACTGTATAAAAAGGGTTATTATAGTATAAATGAATACATGGTTGATAATAACCCCGGGAATGAAGTGGTCGCTTCCAAGCGGTTACTAAAATAAATTTTGTGAATAGTTTGTACAACCATTAATATAAAATATACTTTTAAAGAATGTCCCGCTGGGTTTCTTACTGGTTCTTCAAAGCACAGAGGGTTTTTTTCGAACTAGTGGTTAAGTAAAACATTCCTTTTTTATATTCTATTAAGCCAGCGCTTATCTACGATCCCACCTGATGGTAAGTGGTGATGTAGCCTAAGATGGTGAAGCGCACTGACTTAACAAAAGCCTATTCACTCTTGCCTTAAAGACACCCACACTGTAATCGGATGGAAAGACAGATGCTGGCAACTTATTCCACTTCTTTGCTGTACGCATGATGAACGACGTGGCGAATCGTTTGGTTCGAATGCGTGGTAAGTCAACAACAAAAGGGTGGAGACTGGCCGAACGTCTGGTTGTCCGATAGTGGAATCCCTTCCACTATCGGACAACCAATTCCCCGCTTTCCCGAGTGGGAAATTAAATTATGTAATTCCTGCGCACACTCTCCGAAATGCATGCTGTAGAAAACCGAAAGGCTGGCTACTTTACGTGTGTGTTCGAGGCTGGTAAGATTGGTTTTAACTAAATTCGGGTCACCAATAAGCCTTTTAGCACGCCTTTCTGTTGAGTCCAAAGCTGCTAGGTGGCATTTTGCAGCACCAGCCTATATATGGCAGCAATACTCCATGCACGACCGGACTTGCGCTTTATATAATGTAAGCAGCTGTCCCGGCTTGAAGTATCGCCGCACCTTTGCAAGGACTCCCAGCTTCCTTGCAGCTGCTTTCGCCTTGGACTCAATGAACCGCCCGATGTTCAAATTTGAGGATATTTCAAACCCTAACAACTGAAGGCGGTCGGTATATTTCAAAACTTTCCGCCGACATCAATGAAATTGTTATATATTGTATTTTATCACTAATACGAACATTTACCTACTAAGAGATTTGTTTAAAGGCCCCAGTTTGATGTGGCATATAACTTTGAAAAATAAACTTCGCGAGAAATTTATTTTAATTTTTTTTTAATTTTGGGGATAGCAGACAAACATTCCATTCTCGATCTTTAATTGGTAGGATGTTAAGAGGCGACCAATATCTCGGTTATCTCGGCTCTAAATCACAATAAGTCGTCACATTAACAGTCGAAAATGTTACAAAAAAGCAGCAATTCTAAGGACTTTAATATTTTAATCAGTCTTTTAATAGAATTATTGACTGCAATTGACAGACCTCGCATTAGTCGAACTAGTTCGAGGTTACGAGTTTGATACCTAGGCAGAAGCCTATATTTAGCAGTAGACATGGTCCTCTCTTGTAATAAAAAAGAACATTAGATCATCATCATCATCATCATTACAGCCCATCACAAGTCCACTGCTGAACATAGGCCTCCCCCAGGGAAAGCCACAAAGCACGGTCCTAAGCCACCTGCGTCCATCGACTTCATGCATGTCTTACCAGGTCATCACTCCGTCTAGTGGGGGGACGTCCTACATCTCGCCTACCAGTACCAGGCGAACATCTGATCATCTAAATGCAATAAGAGGATATTAGTTCTCTTCAGGTAGTCATAAAGTGTACATATAATATAAAGTAATGTTAAACATTGAAACAGAACCTTTTTTATTCAATATAGATTATAAATAATACTATATAATATATTGAAAGTCACTTCTTTGTTTAATTACCACTGGTTCAGAAAAAAAAAACGTCTGACCTGGGAAGAATCATCAAGAAACCCAGCGGGACTTAAAAAAACAGCTTACAATCATGTATGTTACCTTTAGATACCATCACCAACTGTCAGCTGTAAGCTGTCTGCTGGCTCAAGTTGCCGTCAAAATCTCCCAAGGGCTGCACAATGTGACGCATCAATATATTGTGAAGTAGTGAACTATGAAGTATAATTATACATTTGGAGAAATTATAATAAACCGAATAAAAATATTCAAGACTTGGCCTAAAGGTCTAGATACCAGGCCATAAACTCCAAAAAAAAAAGTTCCATCTTTAATTCATGAATATTTAATTATAATACAAATAATATAATGAAATAATGTAATTGTAGAAATGTAGTACATTTAAATGTAATTATAATATTTGTATACCTAAGGGTTGTATGCGGTGAAAATAATTTTATTTTAATCTGTATTTTAATCTCCTATAGTATCCTGTATATCTCCTATATCACTATACGTGCCGTGTAGTGGCGGTTAAGAATATCCACTACCCCATATCTTCCCGTGGGTGTCGTAAAATGCGACAAAGGGAAACAGACAGGAGATGGGCAGCAGCATCTTCCTGGTAACGGCAAAAATACAATAAAAAAACGGCGGTTGCCAACCCGCTCGCCAAGCGTGGCAACTATAGCAATATACCCCCCATGGTGAAAGTTACGAAGAAACGGCCCCCAGTCCCCGGCGGCCCCGCTATTCCTGACTACAGTGGCGACCATGGTAACGGCGGGGCAGGGGGTGCTAAGAATCTCCAGTGGAGGTTCGGTTGCCAGCTACGACGACTCGACCTGGCAACATACAACGCACGCACCCTGAGGACTGACGAGAAGATTGTGGAGCTGGAAGAAGAGATAGACAAGTTACGCTGGTATATTATAGGATTATCCGAAGTCCGAAGAGAGGGGGAGGACACGGTAATCCTCGAATCCGGCAACTTGCTCTATTACCGGGAGGGCGACCATCTGTCCCAAGGAGGTGTCGGATTTATCGTCCACAAGTCTCTCGTTAACAACGTTGTAAAGACTGAGAGTGTGTCGACGAGGCTTGCGTACCTTATACTCAGAATCACCAAACGATATTCGCTGAAGGTCATACAGGTTTACACACCAACCTCGGCACACCCCGATGAGGAGGTGGAGGAAATGTATGAGGATATCTCTAGAGCCATGCATTCCTCCAAAACCCAATATACGGTGTCAATGGGAGACTTCAATGCAAAACTAGGCACAAGAGAGAACGGTGAGCTAAAGGTGGGGAAATTTGGAATAGGGCAACGGAACCAAAGGGGCCAGCAGCTGGCCGAGAAAGAGGAACTCTTTATGATGAACTCTTTCTTCCAGAAGCGGCCCCACAGGAAGTGGACCTGGTCGAGCCCCGACGGTTCGACAAAAAATGAGATTGACTTCATTATGACGACCAGACGACAACTGTTCAGTAATGTCTCAGTGATCGCGAGGGTGAAAACCGGCAGCGATCACCGAATGGTTAGAGGCACACTGAACCTAAACGTTAAGTTGAAGAGGTCTCGTCTATGAAGTCAACCCTCCGTCCCCCTCGTAATCTAATCCAAAGTCCCGAAACCTTCCAGCTCGAGTTACAAAACCGTTTTCAGTGCCTAGAAGACTGCAATGAAGTGAACGATTTGAATGACAAGCTCGTGGAAACTGTCCATGCGGTCGGAGCTAAGTGCTGCAAGACCCGCCGCAGAAGAACACAAAAACTCTCCGATCACACTCTTAATCTCATGGCTGTTAGACGGGAGATGAAGCTACATTCTTCAACAGAATTGACAGCGTACAGGCAACTGAACAGACAGATCTCCAAATGCATGCGGCGGGACTTACGCAACTTCAATGCAGATCGTATTGAAGAAGCGATCGAGCGGAACCAAGGCTCCAAAGTCTTTGCCAGAGATCTGTCTGCCATAAAGAGCCAACTTTCGAAGCTGATGACCGAATGTGGCAGCATCGTTTCCGGGGCACCCGAGATTTTGAGGGAGATTGAGAGGATCTATGGGCAGCTGTACACATCATCGTTGGAGCCGCACGCAAGTATGAGTAACGATCCAAGAGCGAGTCTTATCCGACATTATTCCGATGATATCCCGGACGTCAGTCTGAGCGAGATTAGAATGGCTCTCCAGCACCTTAAAAACGGTAAGACCCCAGGCGAGGATGAAATTCCAGCGGAGCTTCTGAAAGCGGGTGGAAAACCGGTATTTGAAGTCCTTCAGAAGCTCTTTAATTCCGTCCTCCATGGTGGCATTACACCGGAGGCGTGGAGCAGAAGTCTTGTTCTTCAAGAAAGGTGACAACGCTTTCTTGAAGAACTACAGACCGATTTCCCTTCTGAGCCGCGTCTACGTGCTGTTTTCGAGAGTCATCACGAATCGTCTCGCGCACAGACTTGACGACTTCCAGCCTCCCGAAAAAGCCGATTTCCGAAAAGGCTTTAGCACCATAGACCACATACATACCCTTCGGCAAATTGTACAGAAGTCCAAGGAGTACAATTTGCCACTATGTCTGGCGTATGTAGACTATGAGAAAGCCTTTGATTCCGTCGAAATTAGGGCGGTGCTGCAGTCCTTTCAGCGGTGCCAAGTTGACTGTCAGTATATCGAAGTGTTGAAGTGCTTGTACAGTAGGGCTACGATGGCTATCCGAGTACAGAACCAGAGTACGAAACCTATCCAATTGCAGAGAGGTGTAAGAGAGGGTGACGTCATATCCCCGAAACTCTTCACGGCTGCATTGGAAGACGTTTTCAAGCTTCTGGACTGGAAAGGACAACATCAATTCAACATCAATGGCGAGTACATCACTCACCTTCGATTTGCCGACGATATAGTCCTTATGGCAGAATTGCTGGAGGACCTAAGCACTATGCTCAATGACCTCAATAGTGTTTCCCAACGGATAGGTCTTAACATGGACAAAACAAAGATTATGTTTAATGTCCATGTCACACCTATGCCGGTAGTTGTTGGGAACACTAAGCTCGAAGTTGTTGACGAGTATGTTTACCTGGGACAAATAGTCCGACTAGGTAAGTCCAACTTCGACCGAGAGGTCAATCGACGGATTCAACTCGGTTGGGCAACGTTCGGGAAATTACGACACATCTTCTCGTCAGGTATACCTCAAAACATGAAAACGAGACTGTACACCCAGTGCGTGTTGCCAGTGATGACATACGGAACTGAGACGTGGTCCTTCACTGCTGGTCGGATGAGGAAGCTCAAGGTCACTCAGCGAGCTATGGAGAGGGCTATGCTCGGAGTTTCTCTGCGTGATAAACTCAGAAATGAGGATATCTGCAGTAGAACCAGAGTGACCGACAAAGACCAACGGATTAGTAAGCTGAAGTGGCAATGGGCCGGCCATATAGCTCGAAGAACTGACAACCGATGGGGAAGTAAGGTTCTCGAGTGGCAGCCTCGTACCGGCAGGCGAAGTGTAGGGCGTCCCCCCACTAGATGGTGTGACGACCTGGTATGATATGCAGGAAGTCGATGGATGCAGGTGGCTCAGGACCGTGCTTTGTGGCATTCTTTGGGGGAGGCCTATGTTCAGCAGTGGACTTGTGAAGGGCTGTAATGATGATGATTATGATATCTCCTATACCTGTATTCACAAATAAATAAATTTGAATTTTATATATTTTTTTTATTTGATTGATGTCGAAGTTTCCACATTTTGCAACAGATTTATTCTGTTTATTTAAGGTTAACAAAAACTTCTTCTATTATTCTTTGAAAAGTATCATATATAGAAGATGGAGGTCTGTAGACAAACGTTCACAATAATGAGGCGTTCAATCTAAACACAAGCCATTTCTACAGTTCGCTCAACAGAGAGGCTCACAATACCTTTACGTTCTTTACATGATAATAATTTATTAGCCAATATTAAGGAGCCACCTCTTAAAACCGCTTCTCTATTGAAAGAAAGATTGTTTTCTACTATTTCGACATATAGCCGATACTTCATAAGTGAAAGAATACTTATTTCATCAATACAGATGCATTCATATAGATACATCAATATCTCTCCTAAGAGCGTGTTGGAATGCTTTATTTCCCTAATTTATGCTGGCTCTTCAACTAGATCAGACCAGACTTCAACCAAAAACAGCCAGTGCACTGATGATTAACGGCAGATATAGAGTGTCTATCAATATCTCGGCGGGAGAGGAGAATTTCTGCCAAGGATCATTAGCTGGACATAGGACTACCTCATAGTTTAACCCGGTAAACGAGCTGGTAACCGCACTTTTTTATTATTTTGAGATGTATATTTTTCTCACGACGCATATGATATTAATGATTTAAAGGATTCTTAAGGTGCCACTCCATGGATTTTTTGTCCTGTTTCTGTTATAATTAAGATTCTTTATCATTATAGTCAATAGATCACTTTACGGTGATCAGGGGACTATTAACACATTTGAGCACTTCATTGGGGCTTCGCGTATGGTCTTCGGGTCACTTCATAGTCTGCACCAAGATTGGCTGTTTCCATACTAGAAGACCGACCATGTGTTATTTTAAACTGAAATGACCAATAAACTTACAGAACATTTGATGATAAGTGGCTACTGCAATCCGTGGACTCATACAGCCATTTTCAAAAGTAAAATAGGTCACCGTCGTCACCTCTAAGGATTAAGATGGAATGCCACAGCCTGTGATTATACTGGCTCCCTATACCCTTGAGGTGATGCTGTTTCTAAATATTTTCATACTATAAAACTACTTTTACGGATTTTATCGCGTTTAATTAGGTTATTTTATATTCCCGGCGTTTCGCTTGCTTTCCAGAAAACGTGGTAACGGGGGATTGAGGTGATTGACGTCCCGATGTCAAAGTTGACCCGGAGTACCTTCAGCTTTTTAATTATTAATTTTGGTCCGATCTACGCAGAATGAACTAACTGTGTCTTGAAGTCTTGCAGTGGTATGCTTGGGTTTAGTTTTAATTTTATGAATTACAGGATCCCAAGCAGGTGGTAGTACCCAGCCTCCCTCTCTATTTAAATTTGGATGTTTTTTAATTTCAATAGCCTCACGTATCATCCTTGGTAGGAATCGATGTTCTTTCGCGAGAACTTGTGGTTTATCAAATCTAATGTAATGGCGGGGGCCGTCTAGGATATGATCCAACGTTCCGGGAAGTCTGCAGTTTGTGATTTACCATCTAAGGGTGCATCACCACTTACCAGCAGGTGGAATTGTGGTCAAGTACTGGCTTATAATAAGTAAAAAAAAGCGCTTTGTGCCAAACCCGATCGAAGGCCTTCGCAATGTCCAAACTAACGGCCAGTGCCTCCCCTTTGGACTCTTCTGCCTCCACCCATCTATGAGTCAGGTAGACCAGAAAATCACTAGCTGATGTACCCCGACGAAAACCGTATTAGCACTTAAACTGCACGGGATTTAGTCGCCCTAAATCCCAGACTTTGTTCAGCAAAGTCTCGACTTTGACCATAAGTTTTCTTGTAATCTATATTGAATATATATTATTATATTCAATTCTATTTAGTTCTATTCTTGTGACCGAAACACAGCAGTGTATCCAGGTCAAACCAAGACACAGCAGGTGGTACCTATCCAGGTGGAATCTTAGGCAGAAAACGAATATAATCACCTAGATGTTGGGACAGAGGCGTTTAATTTTCCGTTGTCTCTAGTTTTTCGATCTGCATCAAGATATAGCTCGAAAAGCAATCGATTCGGTTACCCAGTTTACAAACAGCCATAAGTCTGAACACTCTTCCAGGCAAGTATATCGTTTGCTTGCTTGTTTGACCAGCTTGCCATCTCTTAAGCACTTCCAACATTTATCTGGTCACAGTAACGTCATACAAGTTAAACAACATGATAATATATGAGCTTTCTTCGGATTTATTCCTTGACGACGGGATTTTTGGATAAAATGAAAGTATCAAACGATTTCCAGATTTTAAAAAACTACTGAAGCCTCCACCCATTTTCTACCTCCTGTTTTGCTTCCCGCTGTCGCCTCTTAACTGAACACGATACTGAAGCTAGTCAAGGAATTTATATATATTTATAATTATTACATTATTCATAAACCTGCCGTATGTGGCGTAAGAAAATACATTTCATTTTCATGGACTAATTCCAGCCGCTCAATTTCATCATCGCACATCGCGACAAAACTCGCGATAGCATCCACACCATCTGGATGATTGACGATCAACCACTGTGTGATTTACAAGAAGTTTTCTTGTTTGCAACTTCCTTGTGGAATCGACTACCACCAGCCTTTTTTCCGGACCGATACGACTTAGAGACCTTCATGAAAAGAGCCTACATCTTTTTAGAAGGCCGGCAACGAATCTGCAATTCCCCTGGTGTTGCAGTTGTTTAAGGGTGGCGGTAGTCACTTACCATCAGGTGAGCCGCATGCTCGTTTGCCTTCTCTCTTATATAAAAAAGCCGTTGGTCCTGCATCTGATCTCTCTCCGGTCAACTCTCAACGATTAAGAGAGTGAAAGAACAGAGAGTACCTGTGCTCGCGCACACACTCGTGCACTATGACTCTGTCCTGCACGTCCGGCGTCCTGCTCCAAAATTCTTTCTGGAGGACATTATTATTATTAATGCAATATCATATTTACTAACATTTTACATATCATTTATTGGATTAACCTTGCACCATTACATTATGTCGTCTTGGCTATCAGTTCAAAGCAGTTAGGTAGGGTGAGCAAAACAGATATTTTTGAAACAATATTTCTTTACAAAAAAAAACCATAAAAGAAAAACTTTTAACGTGAATCTACCATTACCACTTCCCTCATTTCTACATCACTGCCTGAGTAGTTATCATCGTCATCAATTTCATCACTGCTACTGTCCTTTATATTCAACCAACTGTTATTTAAAAGAAAAATAGTCATTTTATTACCTGTGTTTATAATAATATTTAATTTATGCTCGTTTTCAAATAAGACTAAATTAAATAAATTGACACAAAAAACACGTTATTAATATGTAAATAAATTTTTTAGTAAGCCGTACTTTTCAAATGATCGTTGACAGGTCGAAGTTTAGGCATTATACACGTACGCTTAAACACATATTTAAAAATACATGTATACACGTGTACACGAAAAAACGCAGACACATAGCATGTACAAAAAACCTTAAATAACAAACATTTTTTATAGTATATAGGTGACAAACGAGCACGCTGTCCACATGATGGTAAATGGATGCTGTGGCCCATACACATCTACACTTATCCTGATTAAAAATCAAAATTGTCACCCCTAAGGACTGATACGGAATGCATCTTTTCCAGTAAAAAGGGTCTCCGATTCTCTACATACACCATACGAAACACAACAGCCTGAAACTGCTATTTGTTAACAATTACTGTAGACATAGTTCAATTCCTATATTTTTCCAGACAATGTAGTTCTGTATATCACGAAGGATTGCAGTAAACGAAACGGCTTTAGCAAAATTTATCAGAGAGTATTTATTATTATCATCATCATCATTACAACGCAACACAAGTCTCCTGCTGAACTAAGGCCTCCACCAAGGAATGCCATAAAGAACAATTCTGAACCACCTGTATCCATTTACTTCCTATATTTTGATTCGAATAGAATAGAATGATTTTCATTCAATATCGATTACAAATAATACTTAATGAAAGTCATTTTTTTACTATTATCACTGGTTATATTCATTTACACATTATATTCATTCACTCACCCTCCTCACACTCTACACACACTTTGAACATACACACTACACTTACACTCAGCATAATTCTTACAGTTTCGGAAAAAAGTGGCTGTGACATACGGACGGACAGACAGATATACGACGAATCCATAAGGGTTCCGTGTTTTGCCTTTTGGCTACGGAACCCTAAAAATGACTGAGTGTCGAGGAACACTCGGTTGGAATGAAGTCCCTTGTGTAGTATATTATTATTGATAAATTAAATTATTGATTAACAAATACAAATAAATGAATTACTAGCGTCTATTAAAATGATCTCTCCGATCACACTCTTAATCTCATGGCTGTTAGACGGGAGATGAAGCTACATTCTTCAACAGATTTGACAGCATACAGGCAACTGAACAGACAGATCTCCAAATGCATGCGGCGGGACTTGCGCAACTTTAATACTTCTCGTATTGAAGAAGCGATTGAGCGGAACCAGGGCTCCAAAGTCTTTACTAGAGATCTGTCTGCCAGAAAGAGCCAACTGTTGAAGCTGAAGACCGAGTGTGGCAGCGTTATTTCCGGGACACCTGAGATTTTGAATGAGGTTGAGAGGTTCTATTGGCAGTTGTACACATCATCGTTGGAGCCACACGTAAGTGTGAGTAACGATCTTATCCGACACTATTCCGATGATTTCCCGAACGTCAGTCTGAGCGAGATTAGAATGGCTCTCCAGCACCTTAAAAACGGCAGGGCCCCAGGCGAGGATAGAATTACAGCGGAGCTTCTGAAAGCGGGTGGCAAACTTTTTTTTTTTTATAGGATAAGGGCGACAAACGAGCACACAGTCCACCTGATGGTAAGTGGTTGCTGCGGCCCATAGACATCTACATCTATCCTCGTTTACGAATCAAAATGCAGATGCGTTGTCACCCGTGAGGACTAAGATGGAATGCCTCATTTCCAGCAAAAAAGGGCCTCCGGCCACCTGCACTCACCAAGCGAAACGCAGAGGTAAACCTCTACTTCACGCTGGTATTCTGTGAGGTCGTGGTACCACCCCGGTTCGAGCCGGCCCATCCGTGCGACAGCAAAAGCTGCCGCGTGGCTCTACCACTGTTATACTGGTACTTGAAGTCCTTCAGAAGCTCTTTAATTCCGTCTTTCATGGAGGTACTACTCCGGAGGCGTAGAGCAGAAGTGCGGTGGTCTTGTTCTTCAAGAAAGGTGACAACGCTCTTTTGAAGAACTACAGACCGATTTCCCTTCTGAGCCGCGTCTACGTGCTGTTTTCGAGAGTCATTACGAATCGTCTCGCGCGCGACTTGACGACTTCCAGCCTCCCGAAAAAGCCGGTTTCCGAAAAGGCTTTAGCGCCATAGACCACACACATACCCTTCGGCAAATTGTACAGAAGTCTGAGGAGTACAATTTGCCACTTTGTCTGGCGTATGTGGACTATGAGAAAGCCTTTGATTCCGTTGAAATTCGGGCGGCGCTGCAGTCCCTTCAGCGATGTCAAGTTGACTGTCGGTATATCGAAGTGCTGAAGTGCTTGTACAGTAGGGCTATGATGGCTATCCGAGTACAGAACCAGAGTACGAAACTTATCCAATTGCAGAAAGGTGTAAGAGAGGGTGATGTTATATCCCCGAAACTCTTCACCGCTGCATTGGAAGACGTTTTAAAGCTTCTGGACTGGAAAGGATACGGTATTAATATCAATGGCGAGTACAACACTCACCTTCGATTTGGCGACGATATAGTCCTTATGGCAGAATCACTGGAGGGTCTAAGCACTATACTCAATGACCTCAATAATGTTTCTCAACGGATAGGTCTTAAGATGAACATGGACAAAACAAAGATCATGTTTAATGTCCATGTCACACCCATGCCGGTAGTTGTTGGGAGCACTAAGCTCGGAGTTGTTGACGAGTATGTTTACTTGGGACAAATAGTCCGAATAGGTAAGTCCAACTTCGACCGAGAGGTGAATCAACGAAGTCAACTCGGTTGATCAGCGTTCGGGAAATTGCGGCACATCTTCTCGTGAGGTATACCTCAAAACTTGAAAACGAGACTGTACAACCAGTGCGTGTTGCCAGTGATGACCTATGGAACTGAGACGTGGTCCTTCACTGCTGGCCGGATGAGGAAGCTCAAGGTCGCTCAACGAGCTATGGAGAGGGCTATACTCGGAGTTTCTCTGCGTGATAAACTTAGAAATGAGGATATCCGCAGTAGAACCAGAGTGACCGACATAACCCAACGGGTTAGTAAGCTGAAGTGGCAATGGGCCGGCCATATAGCTCGAAGAACCGACAACCGATGGGGTAAAAAGGTTCTCGAGTGGCGGCCTCGTACCAGCGGACGAAGTGTAGGGCGTCCCCCCACTAGATGGAGTGACGACCTGGTAAGATATGCAGGAAGTCGATGGATGCAGGTGGCTCGGGACCGTGCTTTGTGGCATTCCTTGGGGTAGGCCTATGTTCAGCAGTGGACTTGTGAAGGGCTGTAATGATGATGATGATGATGATTAAAATGAAGCGTCATTTGAAATAAAATAACAAGATAATATTTCTTTCATGGCAAGTTAAGAAAAAGTGCGAGGGAGATGGATATTATTCCATCTCACTTCCTTATTTCGCCGCCAAGGCCGTCTACACTATGACACAATATGATAAAATCTTACACTTTTTGTCGCCTAGCTCCACCCGTCAAACCCGTACCGTCCGATAATGAACTTCGTTCCAATATTTAGAAATAGCATGGTAGCGATCACTTCATTCCCGGGGGTTGTTATCAGTTAAGTACTCTTTAGTAGTATAATAAGCCTTACTATATAGACATTTTTTGCTTAATAAATAATTTCAACCTTTTGATAGAAAAGTTTGCATATTTTCTGGAACTTTGTTGTAAAAGTGTATACTGTATACATTGCTCAATGAAGGAATGTGTACCGACACTTTGGAGTCGAGTAACTAGTATAACTAACTTGTGCTTGTTCCTAGTATTTACAGAATGTACATCACTATTTTTAATAAAACTATTAAAAATAGTGATTTGATTTTGTGTACATACATTAAATTCTCGTAAATATATTGAGAGGCCAAAGTTCATATATTTATTTATTTAAATTTATCTCTAAGGGATTTCTTCGGACCTAGGTTATAAATTGCTCTTATGGCTCTCTTTTGCAAAACAAAGATAGTTTCAATGTCAGTCGCATTACCCCATATCAATATGCTATATGACATTATGCTATGGAAATAACTAAAATAAACTAATCTAGCTGTTTCAACACATGTAAGGTATCTAATCTTTTTTACAGCATATGCTGCAGAACTAAGTTTGCTAGCTAGTTTAGATATATAAGGACCTCAATAGGGAAATGGACGACCTGTCAAACGACGTCGTCGCAAGCAGAGATCTTTAAAGCGAGTATGATATATCCAAGTTTTTCGGGATCATCTCAGTGTATGACGAACTGAAATATATCAGATAAACAAATCATCAAGACAGCTTACTGAATACATCTGCATCATCTGGATGGCTCACTTGATGATGGCTTGATGGTCCACTACTGTGCGATTTACTGGGAGTTTTGTTCCTGGCACGACTTCTTTGTTCAATTGTTTGCCACCTGATTTTTTTCCGGAGCGATACCACTTAGGCAGCTTCAAGAAACAAGCTTACTCTTTTTGATAAGGCCGGCAACGTATTTGCAATTCCCCTGGTGCTGCAGTTGTTCATGGGCGGCAGGCCACACTTAACACCAGGTACGCCGAATACTCGTTTGTCACCTCTTGTGTAAAAAAAAACATACTTTTAAGTTACTATGATATCACCGACAAATCCCACCTAAAGAACTAACTATGTAGAGACTTAATTCCTCCCTCCCCCTTCCACCATCAATCAGTCGCTCGTCTATTTTCAACCATTTTTTTTGACTTACAAGAATTAGGTTAACGAAACTTACTTTTTATTCTTCATTAAAAATATATTATGATGTCTTAGCCTCGAGTACTTTTGAATAAACACAAAATTTATGTTTCAAAATAGGTTACATGTTTTATCGAAATCCAGTTTGTTACAAGGTCAACCCACTTCCTAAAACTGTGATACAACTTACGCAAACATTTTATATTGAGCAATTTGTTAATTAACAGTTCATATTAAAAATACAATGATTTATATTAATAATGTAATTATTTTAAATATACTTTCCTTTACAGCCTATTAAAAGTCCACCGCTGAACATAGGTATACTTGCCATAATTGCCACGTTTGACGGTCGGCCTGGTAAAGGTAACCGTAATTTTGAATATATTTTACGACCTTTACGACTCGACCTTACGGCCTTTTACGACACCGCGGGATGATGTGGTTTGGACATTCTTACACTGCCACTACACGGAGAACACCGCCGCTATACGGTGTTTTATATTAGTAGTAGTAGTAGTAGCAACTCATTTGGAACTGAATTTGGTTTGGTACCGCCATTTTGTATGTGGTTGAGTCACGCTACATTGTACAAATATATATTAGCAGCACCCATGATAGGCTCAAATGGGGATTTATTTATGTAACAAGTACACTTACGATATACATATATATATATATATATATATATATATATATATATATATATATATATATATATATATATATATATATATATTCATATATATGAATCATATATATATATATATATATATATATGTATATCGTAAGTGAACTTGTCACAAGGTCATCCTTATCACAAAAACATTTTATAGTTTCTGATATGCATATCAATAACAAGTGTACATAACATCGACACATTGAGTCGTGCAACTTAATTTAGGATTAATTTGGAGTAAGAAAAACCTCCAATCAATGCAGTAAACTTTTTATGCTTAATAGAAATAATTTAAGTAAATTATGTACCTAAGGAAAAAAAATCTTTTGGATGGACAACGCTGCCATAGAATACCACGTGAGTATCAGCATAATGCTGCTGTGTTTCCTTGTTTCCTTTGTTTGGTGAGTAACGAGAACTGTAATGTACTCTTTTAAGATAGTTAAGAAATAATGTAGGTGTATATGCGCCATAGTATCTACTTACTGTCAAGTTGACCCTGTTAATGTTTCTCTAAGCCTTAGCTGCTACCAATAAAACCCGCGTGAAAGAACACAGAGCTGATGTGAAGAATCGACGCGCCAGGAAGTCTGCAATCTGTGAATACGTACAGGATGTACGTGTCCACAAATTGCAGACTTCCCACCTCTACATCAGTTATGACAGGCCACAAATCTTCGCTAAAGAACACCGATTCCTTTCAAGGGAGATTTGCAAGGCTCTTGTAATTAAGAAACATTCTAATTTTAATAGGAAAGGTGGTCTGCTTGGGATCCTATAATAATTTTTTACGTGGTAGAGTCAGACAGATTTCTAGCAAACACTTTGCAGCCCTGGTTAGGCTCGATCGCCTCTTCAGTATGAGCAGAAGATGCGTAAGTCCCGCCGCATGTATTTGGAGATATGTCTATTCAGTTACCTGTATGCTGTCAAATCTAATGAAGACTGCAGGTTCATTTCCCGTCTAACAGCCATGAGATTAAGAGTGTGATCGGAGAGTTTTTGTCTTCTTCTGTGGCGGGTCTTGCAAAACTTAGCTCCGACCGCATGTACAGTTTCCACGAGTATGCAATCTTCTAGGCACAGAAAACGGTTTTGTAGCTCGAGCAGAAAGGTTTCGGGATTTTGGATTAAAGCACGAGGAGGACGAAGCGTTGACTTCATTAGACGTGACCTCGCCAACTTAACGTACACTGAACCTAATTCAGTGTGCCTCTCACCATTTGGTGATCGCTGCCGGTTTCCACTCTCGCGATCACTGAGACATCACTGAACAGTTGTCTTCTGATCATCATAATGAAGTCAATCTCATTTTTTGGCAAATCGTCAGGACTCGACAAGGTCCATTTCTTGTGGGGCCGCTTCTGGAAGAAAGAGTTCATCATCCTCTTCCTTTATGAATTCGGCCAGCTGCTGGCCCCTTGGGTTCTGTTGTCCTATTCCAAATTTACCTACCTTTAGCTCTCCGTTCTCTTTTGTGCCTAGTTTTGTGTTTAAGTCTCCCATTAACACCGTATAGTGGGTTTTGGAGGAATGCATGGCTCTCGATATATTCTCAAACATTTCGTCCACTTCCTCATCGAGATATGCCGAGGTTGGTGCGTAAAACTGTATGACCTTTTTACTGGAAATGAGGCATCCCATCTTAGTCCTCATGGGTGACAACGCATCTGCATTTTGATTTGTAATAGAGGATAGATGTAGATAGACATCTACATCTATCCTCTATATCCTACACATCCTCTATATCGCTACAGTAGCGCGGCAGCCGACACTGCGCCCTGAATGCATTATTGTATTGAGTACGCAGGGCACTATAGGCCTTTTTGGTGTAGTTGGTCCATAGTCTGCAAGAATTTTGAAAACCAGCGTAAAATAGCAGCTTAACGCTGCTGTGTTTCGTATGGTGAGTGTTGAGAACCGGAGACCCTTTTTACTGGAAATGAGGCATTCTATCCTAGTCCTCACGGGTGACAACGCATTTGCATCTTGATTTGTAATAGAGGATAGATGTAGATGTCTATGGGCCGCAGCAACCACTTACCATCAGGTGGACTGTGTGCTCGTTTGTCACCCTTATCCTATAAAAAAAAACGAATAACGTTTGGTGATTCTGAGTATAAGGTACGCAACCCTAGTCAACACACTCTCAATCTTTACAACGTTGTTAACGAGAGACTTGTGGACGATGAATCCGACACCTCCTTGGGACCGATGGTCGCCCTCCCGGTGATAGAACAAGTTGCTGGATTCGAGAATTACCATGTCCTCCCCATCTCTTCGGACCTCAGATAATCCTGTAATATTCCAACGCAATTTATCTGTCTCTTCTTTCAGCTCCATGATCCTCCCGTCAGTCCTCAGGGTGCGTGCGTTATATGTTGCCAGGTCGAATCATCTTAGGTGGTAACCACCGTAGCTAGGAATAGCGGAGCTATTACTAGGGAACTTATCTTCGTTACTTTAGTCATGGAGGGTATATTGCCATAGTTTCCACGCTTAGCGAGCGGGTTGGCAACCGCTTTTTTACTGTTGTTTTGCTGTTATCAGAAAGATGCTGCTGCCCATCTTCTGCCTCAGTTTCCCGCTGTCGCCTCCTACGAGACCCACGGGAAGATATGGGGTAGTGGGTATTCTTACCCGCCACTACACAGGAAGCTTGGAACGTGGCTCTACCACTTTAAAAATATTATACTGTAACTTATGCTGAGTGATGACCTTTAATGGGATACCTTACAACGTACAAGGACATTCTTATCTCCTATATTTATCTCCATTACAAATTATATAAGTCGACATCTGAACATAGGCCTCCTCATAGCTTGCCACATAGAGAAGAATTTTCTATAGTTGCCATGCTTGGCAGATGGGTTTATAACCGCAGTTTTTATTATTTTGGGTTATTATCAGAATAATAATACTGCTCTACTACTCCTATTTCAGTTTTCCTCTGTCGAGTCGTACGAAACCCAAGGGACGATATGAGGTAGTGGATATTCTTACACTGCCACTATACGTGTTCACGCAAAAGCGTTAGTGTCAGGCATCGACGTTAGATGGCACTCGGCTCGGTCGATACGGAATGACGTTTGTGCGTGTTGAACGTCCGAGCTTGCTGAAAGGTGGGAGTCGAGAGCGAAAAATTAGATGCCTTCTTCGCGTCGAAAGAGAAGGCAGTCCTTTTGTTTGGGAGCTCTTAGATCTAATTTTATGTTAGGCGCGTATAGTAAATATACCACTGGGAATGGTAGCGCGTGTTGAGAGTTTACCCGGGACTTTAGGTTTAACGCAGAATCTGTATAAGTGGATTCGACTGTATTAGTTACTAGTGCGGTAGTTAATATTCTAGAAATAACGGTGACCTTTGACCCGTACGTTCTGTGTTCATTTTCGCGAGTCAATCGTAACAAAGGAAGAAAGTTACTGCGGAAGGCGACCTTAGCTTGGAGAGGAGCTGAGGGCCGAACTGCTGCAGGGGGAACGGTCAAATAAGGTCAATAACACTACCAGCCACACCCAAATACACATCACTGACCTTTACTTTCTAGCACAATACATCCACACGAGACCTGACCGAAGCCTGAGGGACCAGTCGCCTTGAATAGAGGTAAGTAAGCTCTGTTCAATAATTGTAACGCTCCCCCCGGATTATTTAGTGTAATTAGACTTTAACCCTTGGCGTCAGGACGCCCGACCAGCATCTGCCTGTAGCTTCTTCGTCTATGGGCCGCGAAGGATTCTACTCCTGGGATGGGCAGCTGCCGGCCGTAACATTTGGTAGCAGAGCGTGGTTCTGGGATCGATTCCCGGTCGATCCACCGACCATAGTATTTGATAAAAATTAAATAATTTTGGTGGCAGGGAGCGTTGGGTTGATTGGTTTAATTTTGTGTCTACAATCACGCCCGTCCGTAATACGTAAAAATATTTTTTTTTATTATATACGTAATAATAAAATTCCTTTCTTTGTTAGCTTGCTTTGTTGTTTGCGGGTAAATTTAAAAAACCGCGCCCGTTTAGCGCGCAAGCGGGAGATTGCGTCATGTAGGTAGATGGTTATTTTTGCGTAATCGGTTAATTATCGTTGCGGATAGTTGTGGTGTATTACTTATCGAAGGGTCGATTTCCGAGCAAGGCATTTTTTGTTGATGTGTATCTTCGTTATGTATCTTTCGTATTGTAATTTGTATTTGAACTAAAGAGTGGTAATTTGTATTTACGTAATTTGAATTTAACTTGATTTGATCGCACTAGTATTTGTTATTGTTAATTTGATTTACCTTTTCTTTTGTACTAACTTGTGTTTGATTTGATAAATAGCGGTTCTTATTTGTGTACATTCTATTCAACTCGATTTGATAGGAACTGCTTAGCTGTTAATTTTTTTTGTATTTTTTATTTGTTATTTTTGTAATTGTGCTCGAGCGGCGTCGTAATTTGTATTTAGTAGTGATGTCCGCGCCCAAGATGCTAATCCGTTGCCTGCGGACTGAGTTACGCTGAGCCACCAGCGCCCATGCTTTGATAGGTCGACCGGATAGGGTCCATAATTTGATGAAGCGGTTCGAGCAGGTTGATGCTCGAAGGGCTGCAGTGGAGGAGGCTTACGCTGAGCTCGAGGATTCGGATGTGGAAAAGGGAGTCCTGGACTCCTGCTTCGCAGACTACGAGCAGTTCTTTTCGCTCACGGACGAGTTGATCGAGGCTGAAGGCAGGTATGCCGAGGAGGCGCGTGAAGCTCGGACGAGTGGCCTGCCCGAGTCCTTTCAGAAGCAGCCTCAGCCGGAGCTGTTGGGACGACTCCCAACTCTGGACTTGCCAAGGTTCTCCGGGGTCCTTTCCGAATGGCTGACCTTCATTGGTCTTTTCGACGGCCTAGTGGACGCCCGGAGTGACTTGACCCCGAGCCAGAAGATGGCGTACCTCCTGGCCTCACTGGAGGGGGAGGCCCTGGGCGTTGTCAGCCATTTGAGATTGTCGGACGACGCCTACCAGACTGCTCGGGACCTCCTAGCCAGAAGATACGCCAACGTCCGGCGAATTGCCGACGAACATGTTAAGCAGCTTCTAAGCCTTCCGCTGCTTAGTGACCGGGCCAGACTACGTCCGGACCTGTTGGATCCAGTCTTGGTGGCCTGTAATACGTTGAGGCGGCTGGATTTACCAGTAGGCGAATGGGCGTTCTTGTTGCTCCGCATCGTGCTGTCCCGTCTACCTCTTGACCTTCAAATGCATTTTGAGGAGAGGTACGGCGGGGACGAGGCCTCCTATATTCCGCCCTTCTATGACCTGCTGCGGTTTTTGGAGGAGCAGTGCCAACAGATCGAGCACGCGGCGGGCACCGTCGACGACTTACGAGCCGTGCCCAGTGAGAGGCGAAATCCGCCGGGCAAGTCGTCGTCAACCCCCCCCTGCTCCTATTGTCGAGCATCTGATCACCGGGTAACGTCTTGCCCAAATTATTAAGTAAGCCAGTTCCGGCGAGGCGAACTATCGCCAAGGAGCGCCGCTGGTGTTACTCCTGTTTGGAAGGGCACCTCCAGCGAGACTGTCCGCACCAGCGGCCCTGTCTGCATTGCCAGGGCAATCACCATATCGTACTGTGCCTGGGTGCGAACGGCGTCTCCTCTCGGGGCGCTGTCAGGCCCTCGACCCCCACGGGCGGGGGCGCTCCGCCATGCCCGTTGACGGGCGACGCTCGGCTCCCGCCGGCTAGCCACCAGGCCCCTAGGTTTGAAAGGGGTCCCTCCCCCGACCAGTCGGGGGGTAATTCCCCCAGGGGCGGGGGTGTCATCACACCCCCTCAGCGTGCGGAGAGGAACTTCACGGCCACTCATCAGTCCGCTGGACCCTTATCACTCCCGTTAGCTGAGTGGCCGCGACTGGTGTACCACTGTACCCCATTTGATGGAGGCGGCCCTAGCTAGCTGCCGCCTTAGCTCCCACCATGGCTGCCTCTACTGAGCCTTAAGCCGTCAACAGTCCACTTGTCAAGCTGTTCTGTTGCCGACGGCCTCAGTGAGGGCGTACAACCCGAGTGGCGACCGTTAGCGGTTGCGCTCTGTTAGTAGCGGGTTCACGCGGTGTGGCCTCCACTTGGTGGTGGGAAGATTAGGGCCCCCTGGAGCGTTGAATCACGCTCTCAAGGGGTATAGGATTTGGTTTGGTCGAGCACTTAGTTAAGAATTCTTTAAATTTAAATTAAAATGCTTTTGTGTTTTCCGCGAAATTCATATTGTAGCGGTTATGATTAAAAGAATTGAATTTAAAATACTCCTTTAAATGCTGCTGCATATGTTTTGTAAATACATTTGATCACTGCGTTTGTTGTTGCACGGAAAATTGAGATTAAATTGTGTGCCCTTTTTGAATGCTTGTGCGTATGCTTTGTAATTGTATTTGATTGTCGCATCTGTGATGATAAGGAAGGTTGAAATTAGATAACCCTGTGGTTGCCGAAGGAAATAGAAGTCAATTCTCTTTTGGTTTAGATTTTGTTGGCACTGTCTAAGATATTTATTTGAAATAAGAAATAGGGCTGTCCCTTACATTTATTGTTTTGTTTACTTTGCCAAGTTGACCTATGTGCATCGGTGATTACTTGTTTTAATTAATTCTGTAATTGAACATTGATGCTTTTGAAAAATTATTTGAAATATGAGCATAGGATTACCTGCCTAAAGGGCAATCTGGTTTGTAGATTATCAGATGGAAATCAGCTGTCGCACCATTTGGTAAATGATTATAGGTATATAAAATTCATACTAGGGACTATCTGTGCGTTTCGTTCAGCTCTCCACAGACGACGTTCATGGGAATTTGGGGGTGCTCTCTGCACTGAAGCTTGAAGGTCCCTCTGGGCCGCTTCTTGTCGCGTCGCTGTTTGCAGACCTGATCCGGTCGAATTGCGGAACTAATCATAGGAGCGCAGATAGGTGTTTGAAGGAGGTCGTCTGACTTCTGTCTAGGAATAGGACTTATTTATGTGCTGCGATGTCCAGGAAGGGCATCCAGTTCAACTCTCCGGCTAGCCCACGTTGGGGCTGCAATTTTGGGGCGTTGGTTAGTGTTGCAAGATCTGATTGGGTGCGTAAGGTGGCCTAGTTTGGTTGTAGATTCGATCTTGCAACTTGCCGTCGCGACCCTGTCCCGCTGACCGGTTTGCTCGTGGACCTAAATCCTTATGTCCGGGACGGGGGTTTGTTCACGCAAAAGCGTTAGTGTCAGGCATCGACGTTAGATGGCACTCGGCTCGGTCGATACGGAATGACGTTTGTGCGTGTTGAACGTCCGAGCTTGCTGAAAGGTGGGAGTCGAGAGCGAAACATTAGATGCCTTCTTCGCGTCGAAAGAGAAGGCAGTCCTTTTGTTTGGGAGCTCTTAGATCTAATTTTATGTAAGGCGCGTATAGTAAATATACCACTGGGAATGGTAGCGCGTGTTGAGAGTTTACCCGGGACTTTAGGTTTAACGCAGAATCTGTATAAGTGGATTCGACTGTATTAGTTACTAGTGCGGTAGTTAATATTCTAGAAATAACGGTGACCTTTGACCCGTACGTTCTGTGTTCATTTTCGCGAGTCAATCGTAACAAAGGAAGAAAGTTACTGCGGAAGGCGACCTTAGCTTGGAGAGGAGCTGAGGGCCGAACTGCTGCAGGGGGAACGGTCAAATAAGGTCAATAACACTACCAGCCACACCCAAATACACATCACTGACCTTTACTTTCTAGCACAATACATCCACACGAGACCTGACCGAATCCTGAGGGACCAGTCGCCTTGAATAGAGGTAAGTAAGCTCTGTTCAATAATTGTAACGCTCCCCCCGGATTATTTAGTGTAATTAGACTTTAACCCTTGGCGTCAGGACGCCCGACCAGCATCTGCCTGTAGCTTCTTCGTCTATGGGCCGCGAAGGATTCTACTCCTGGGATGGGCAGCTGCCGGCCGTAACAATACGGTTTATGTAATTTTTTATACAGTCGTCAATTAAGAAACAAAGAATTAGAGCTCTGCGTACAAATAATTAAAACCCTAAATTACACGCGGGCGAAGCCACGCGGAACATCTAGTATAGATTAAAAATAATTCTTATTGAATTAAATAAAAATCACGCAGCGGTGCTTTTGTACGATTAACAATACGATATACAAAGAATTTTAGAAGCAATCCAAAGTGGGGTTGACGATTGGCAGGCAGCCAGCTGTAAAACACAAAGCCAAATCTGTTTAACCCCCAACGAAAGCAGAGGGATGTTATAAGTTTGTAGTGTGTATCAGTGTATCTGTGTATTTGTGTATCTGTGTACCTGTGTATCTGTATATCTGTCTGTGGCATCAAATCTACTAAATGGATGAGGCGATTTTGATTAAGTTCTTTTTTTGTTTGAAGGTTGTCCTAATCGAGAGTGTTCTTAGATATGTTTCAACGAAATCTGTACAGCCGTTTGAAGATCATCAGCTCTTTTTGTATCAGGGGTTTAAAAAAATCAATTTAAGTTATTAACAGAGATGATATAGAGGTAGACAGTCTATACCGACCCTAAATAATTTGGGATAAGGACAGGACGAAAAACAGGATAATTTTTTTTAGAAACAGTTTAGTATAAATTTAGTTTAGTATAACCAAGGAAAGTGATTATTTATGTCATCCAAGTATTTAATATTATATTATTAAAGAGTACACAAACATTTTTATTCAGTCCCTGGTTTATATTAGGAAAGAAGTTGGCATTACACTTCAAAACATAATTTATAGTTCAACCTAATTAAATTAACCGATAAAAATTGGGCTTGTCACATTTCCGTAGTTTTTATGCACTGTTGTGAAAATAAAAAACTATATTCCATTTATAATATACCGTATATGAGGAAGTCCACATAAAGTGATAAATCTATGTCACTACAGTTTAGTTGTTTATAGCTATTTGAATTTATCTCTTATAATTCAGTCAGAAACGTAATGTTAAATACTACATTTAGTAATAACAGGTCAAATCTTTTAAAGTAATGTATTAGAAAAAACTATTATACCATTAAAAAGGTGTTTTTTAACTCTTACATTCCCATGCGATTCTGAACTACATTCATTTCAAGTTTCTAACTCGTCGGAAAGTTAGTTTAAAATCAATTATTAAATTGGACCATAACAGACATACACAAAAGCGAGTTAATAATAAAATAATAAATAAAAATTATTTATTTCGGACAACAAGATCCATAGAATTTGTTAGTAGAGAAAAGCTTACAATCTATATTAGTAATATAATTTGTACTTAATACTTTATTGCCAGTGATGACATACGGAACTGAGACGTGGTCCTTCACTGCTGGCCGGATGAGGAGGCTCAAGGTCGCTCAGCGAGCTATGGAGAGGGCTATGCTCGGAGTTTCTCTGCGTGATGACCTCAGAAATGAGGATATCCGCAGTAGAACCAGAGTGACCGACATAGCCCAACGGATTAGTAAGCTGAAGTGACAATGGGCCGGCCATATAGCTCGAAGAACCGACAACCGATGGGGAAGAAAGGTTCTCGAGTGGCAGCCTCGTACCGGCAGGCGAAGTGTAGGGCGTCCCCCCACTAGATGGAGTGACGAACTGGTAAGATATGCAGGAAGTCGATGCATGCAGGTGGCTCAGGACCGTACTTTATGGCATTCTTTGGAGGAGGCCTATGTTCAGCAGTGGACTTGTGAAGGGCTGTAATGATCATGATGATGACTTTATTATTAAGCAGGACATAGTCCTTGCGATCATTTGTCTAATCAGTGAACAGTCCACACTATCGGCAATCTCACTCAGCACACTGCTGCTGCCGCGCACTCTGTTTAGCGATGATGCGGACTTTTTTTGGATTATTGCATCAAAGTTATCCACACCCGCCAGCAAGCCTCGCAGACGCGCTACAGTAGCGCGGCAGCCGACACTGCGCCCTGAATGCATTATTGTATTGAGTACACAGGGCACTATAGGCCTTTTTGGTGTAGTTGGTCCATAGGCTGCAAGAATAAAATGACGCACAATATGCTTTGAAAAGCGTGATATTGACAGCGTCAGTGCAGCGACCAAATCTATGCACCAACATATTCGCCCTGACCGACAGTGCCCAACGTTATCTTTCAATGTCTTCATCGTCTTTAAGACTGTCAGGCAAAATATGTCCAAGGTATTTAAAACTATAGACCCTTTCTAATGGTTCGTTATAGAGCTTCATAGGGGGTACAACACTAGGACTTTTACTGCCAGCCTTAAATACCATGAACTGCGACTTTTTGGTATTGTATAGTAAACCATGTGAGACATCGAATTTTTCACAAACACCGAGTAGAGCTCTCAGCGCACTAAGTGAGGGTGCCAGCAGAACCATATCGTCCGCGTGGCCGTTATTGTTCACACAGACCTTGCCGATATGGCATCCGACACGCATGCTGCTGAGCTCTCGAATCAGTGCGTCCATATACAGGTTGAAGAGCCTCGGCGATGTCAGTCGCCTTGCCTCACCCCGCACTCCATCCTGTACGGCTCGGAATATTCATTTGACCATCTCACATAGTTCACCTGATTACTATACCAATACTGAAGAAGTGAAATGAACAGCTCACAGACCGAGACGCCCTTCTTATATCTCGCAAGAAGGTGTCTCAGTCTGTGAGTAGTGCCGTGCGACGATAATGAAGCCGCACGCGCGCTGATTGGTCGCCGACATCACGGGATCAGCGCCGGTGTGCGGGGTGCGCGGGGCGTAGCGGGGTACGAAGGGGCGACGGGGCGGCGGGTCTCTAGCTGTCCTCAACACCCGGGAATGAAGTGGTCGCTTCCAAGTGGTTACTAAAATAAATTTTGTGACTAGTTTGTACAACCACTAATATAAAATATACTTTAAAAGAAAGTCCCGCTGGGTTTCTTACTGATTCTTCAAAGTACAGAGGGTTTTTTTCGAACTAGTGGTAAAGTAAAACATAACTTTTTTATATTCTACTAAGCCAGCGCTTATCTACGATCCCACCTGATGGTAAGTGGTGATGTAGCCTAAGATGGTGAAGCGCACTGACTTAACAAAAGCCGATTCACTCTTGCCTTGAAGACACCCACACTGTAATCGGATGGAAAGACAGATGCTGGCAACTTATTCCACTTCTTTGCTGTACGCATGATGAACGACGTGGCGAATCGTTTGGTTTGAATGCGTGGTAAGTCAACAACAACAGGTTGGTTTTAACTAAATTCGAGTCACCAATAAGCCATTTAGCACGCCTTTCTGTTGAGTCCAAAGCTGCTAGGTGGCATTTTGCAGCACCAGCCTATATATGGCAGCAATACTCCATGCACGACCGGACTTGCGCTTTATATAATGTAAGCAGCTGTCCCGGCTTGAAGTATCGCCGCACCTTTGCAAGGACTCCCAGCTTCCTTGCAGCTGCTTTCGCCTTGGACTCAATGAACCGCCCGATGTTCAAATTTGAGGATATTTCAAACCCTAACAACTGAAGGCGGTCGGTATATTTCAAAACTTTCCGCCGACATCAATGAAATTGTTATATATTGTATTTTATCACTAATACGAACATTTACCTACTAAGAGATTTGATTAAAAGCCCCAGTTTGATGTGGCATATGACTTTGAAAAATAAACTTCGCGAGAAATTTATTTTAATTTTTTTTTATTTTGGGGATAGCAGACACATATTCCATTCTCGATCTTTAATTGGTAGGATGTTAAGAGGCGACCAATATCTCGGTTATCTCGGCTCTAAATCACAATAAGTCGTTACATTAACAGCCGAAAATGTTACAAAAAAGCAGCAATTCTAAGGACTTTAATATTTTAATCAGTCTTTTAATAGAATTATTGACTGCAATCGACAGACCTCGCATTAGTCGAACTAGTTCGAGGTTACGAGTTTGATACCTAGGCAGAAGCCTATATTTAGCAGTAGACATGGTCCTCTCTTGTAATGAAAAAGAACATTAGATCATCATCATCATCATCATTACAGCCCATCACAAGTCCACTGCTGAACATAGGCCTCCCCCAGGGAATGCCACGAAGCACGGTCCTAAGCCACCTGCGTCCATCGACTTCATGCACGTCTTACCAGGTCATCACTCCATCTAGTGGGGGGACGTCCTACATCTCGCCTACCAGTACCAGGCGAACATCTGATCATCTAAATGCAATAAGAGGATATTAGTTCTCTTCAGGTAGTCATAAAGTGTACATATAATATAAAGTAATGTTAAACATTGAAACAGAACCTTTTTTATTCAATATAGATTATAAATAATACTTATTGAACTTCACTTCACTTCTTTGTTTAATTACCACTGGTTCAGAAAAAAAAACGTCTGACCTGGGAAGAATCATCAAGAAACCCAGCGGGACATAAAAAAAAAAACAGCTTACAATCATGTATGTTACACAATTAACAACACAGAACAAATTAGGAGTAGCTTGGTAACGATTACCTCATTCTCTGGGGTTTTTATCGTTCATAAATTTCTTAATATTATAATAACCCTTTTCATACAAACTTAGTTCAATAAAGTTTTTGAAACTTAAGCATGTCAAATATTTTTGTATATTTTCTGGGATTTTGTTGTAAAAGCGTATACATCGACCGAAGAATGAATTACTGACTCGGTGAAGTTGAGTAACTGGTTTATGTAAAACTACTTTTATTTTTGTTAATATATTATTTTAGTTAATATATTAATTTCCTTAAATATTTGTCGTAGCGATCCTTAGGTTTAAATTATAGATTACTTAAATCATAGATTGGTCTTATTGGCCGTCTTCTGTAAAACAAATATAATTTCAGTGTCAGCTGCGTGTCCCCATAGCAAAACACCATACGACATTATGCTATGGAAATAGCTAAAGTTAACTAGTCTAGCTGTTTCAACACTGGGCAAATTCCCAATCTTTTTACAACATAATATGCTGCATAACTAAGTCTGCTTGCTAGTTTTGATGTATGGGGGCGCCATTGTAGCTTCGCGTCTAGTGTGATTCCAAGAAAAATTGTGGTTTCGTCAAGACTCAATTCCTCAGTTTGATATTTGGAGTCATGAATTTCATACATTTCGTTTAAGTGCCATTTAAATGCAAGTTATTAACATTGAACCAATTTACTAATTTAGATATAGCATTATTTACTTCGTCATATTTTAGTAATTGTCGTTTTAATTTGAAAATTAAAGAAGTTTCATCAACTCTGATGTAGATGTATTTAATGATACTTTATAAATTGTAAAATTCTTTGTACACGCCTTTACATTTCGTTTAAGTAATAATTCTGCGAATTTCCGCAAAATTCAGTGACTTAGTGGTTAAGATCGGAATATCAGTAAAATATTCAGATTCAGTAAATTTGTTGTTAAAACTTAACAGGTAGTTTGAATTTCGAGAGTTGTTGATCTTCCCAGTTTCGCTATAAATATTTTGCTAAGTACAGAGAGCTGTAAGCCACGATTTAAAAAATTAAAATTATTGACATTTGCCGCAGTGTATGTTTATTAAATTGTGACATTTGTAAAAACTAATCCAGAAGTATTTGATGATTGCTTCATAATAAACAATCGACGAAAATATAAAATTCATACAATTTCATCCATGACAGCGTTACTTAGAAAAAGCGTTTTGTCGGTACTCTACTACTTCTATACTATGTAAAATCTACAATAAAGTTCCATCTTTATTTTATGAAATGGAAAACATTTATTTTCATAAATTTGAAAAAAGGATTTAAAAAATTTCTAATTGAGAAATGCTAATAGTAAATGAATTAATATTTAAGTAACGCGTCAGTAGGCATAGTATATCATTCTTTAACATTCGATTAGACTATATTATATGTATTGTAAATAATCTATTCTTATTAACATATAATTAAATTACATCATTTTTAAGCATTCTAATATAATTATAATACAAATAATATAATGAAATAATGTAATTGTAGAAATGTAGTACATTTAAATGTAATTATAATATTTGTATACCTATGGGTTGAATGCGGTGAAAATAATTTTATTTTAATCTGTACTGTATCTCCTATACCTGTATTCACAAATAAATAAATTTGAATTTTATATATTTTTTTATTTGATTGATATTGAAGTCTCCACATATTAAAACAGATTTATTCTGTTTATTTAAGGTTAACAAAGACTTCCTCCATATTTTTTTTCAAAAGTATCATATATAGAAGATGGAGGTCTGTAGACGTTCACAATAATGAGGCGTTCAATCTAAACACAAGCCATTTCTACAGTTCGCTCAACAGAGAGGCTCACAATACCTTTACGTTCTTTACATGATTTATTAGCCAATATTAAGGAGCCACCTCTTAAAACCGCTTCTCTATTGAATGAAAGATTGTTTTCTACTATTTCGACATATAGCCGATACTTCATAAGTGAAAGAATACTTATTTCATCAAAACAGATGCATTCATATAGATACATCAATATCTCTCCTAAGAGCGAGATGGAATGCTTTATTTCCCTAATTTATGCTGGCTCTTCAACTAGATCAGACCAGACTTCAACCAAAAACAGCCGATGCACTGATGATTAACGGCAGATATAGAATGTCTATCAATATCTCGGTGGGAGAGGAGAATTACTGGCAAGGATCATTAGCTGGACATAGGACTACCTCATAGTTTAACCCGGTAAACGAGCTGGTAACCGCACTTTTTTATTATTTTGAGATGTATATTTTTCTCACGACGCATATGATATTAATGATTTAGAGGATTCTTAAGGTTCTCCATGGATTTTTTGTCCTGTTTTTGTTATAATTAAGATGCTTTATCATTATAGTCAATCGATCACTATACGGTGATCAGAGGACTGTTAACATATTTGAGTACCTCATTGGGGCTTTGCGTATGGTCTTCGGGACACTTCATAGTCTGCACCAGGACTCCCTGTTTCTATACTAGAAGACCGACCACGTGTTATTTTAAACCGAAATGACCAATAAACTTACAGAACATTTGGTGGTAAGTGGCTTCTGCAGTCCGTGGACTCATACAGCCATCTTCAAAAGTAAAATAGGTCACCGTCGTCACCTCTAAGAACTAAGATGGAATGCCACAGCTTGTGATTATACTGGCGCTCTATACCCTTGAGGTGATCTCAACTATGCTGTTTCTAAATATTTTCATACTAATTGTATAAAATATTATATTGTAATCTTTTTTAAAGTTTCGCTGGGTTTCTTGCTGGTTGTTCCCAGGACAGAGGTTTTTTAAAACTAGTGGTAATGGTTAAATAACTTTCAATAAGTATTATTGGTTTTATTTATAGGAGAGGGGTCAAACGAGCGTACGGCTCACCTGATGATAAGTGACTATCGCCGCCCATGAACAACTGCAACACCAGGGGAATTGCAGGTGCGTTGCCGGCCTTTTAGAAAGGGGTAAGCTCTTTTCTTGAAGGTTCCTAAGTCTTACCGGTCTAGAAAAATCACCGGTGGTAATCTATTCCACAGAGAGATCGTACGCGGAAGAAAACTCCTAGTGAAACCTACAGTGGTGGACCATCAAGCATCCAGATGGTGTGATGGTATCGGGAATTTTGCCGCGACATGCGTTCGTAAAATTTGGCGGCTGAGATTAAGTCGAATAATGCCTCAGAGCACTCCCCGTGGTAGGTACGAAAGAAAATGCAAAGGGATGCTACATCCTTCGCGCCAGTGAATCGAGCCGATCGTAAAGGATGCGGTCAAGTGTAAGGAGCTGGCACTGGGGAACCTCAGCCCAGAGGATGGGAACAGTATTCCATGTGAGGCTGAACCTTGTAAAGTTGCAGGTGGTGTGCCGGCATGAAATATTGCTTAGCTTTTTAGAAGCTAATTTGGCCTTCTCTTCCAAGTGACCACGAAACAGCGCGTCACTTAATATATCAACGCCGAGGGTTAAGACAATGGATGAGGCAACAAGGGGAGTGCCTTGAAAGTAAGGAGATACGACAAAGGGGTTCTGTTTAGTGGTAAACGCGCTAACTTGTGTCTTCTGAGGATTAAACTGGACTCGATTTAGTCGCCCCCAATCCGAGACTGTTCAACAAAGACTCGATTTCAGACACAAGTTTGTTCCTGTACTCGGTGACGTTTTTCCTAGAAATATTGGCACGGCCGGTGTATAGAGCACCACCAGTGCTGTCATCCGCATAGCAATGAATGTTACCGGTTTGCAACTTATCATTGATATGGAGAAGAAACAGCGTTGGTGATAGCACGCAACCTTGTGCATTGTTTTGCACTTGTTTTCTCACAAATTGCATTTGTGCTTGAGCATGCACCGTCTACAACGACTTTGATGCTCTGATCTGCAAGAAAGCTGGTGATCCAATTGCATAATTTCTCGAGAAGCCCATAGGAAGGGAGCTTCGAAAGAAGTGCTTCGAGGCTGACAGGCTTTCGAGGTTGTGCTGAGGCTGACAAGCCTGACAAGGCTGAAGGCGCAGAGTAGCCAGTCTCTCGGTATTCTATAGGATACATTTCGGTCAGTGTGCGCAGGAATTACACGCTTTAATTCCTCCCTCTCCTTTCCACCATCGGACAATTAGACGGTCGGCGGGTCTTCATCCCTTTGTAGTCGATATTCCACGCATTAGAACCAAATGGTTTGCTTCATATTTTGTAAAGCGTACAGCAAAGGAATGGAATAATTTACCGGCGTCTGTCTTTCCGTGCGAACACAATCTGGGCGTCTTCAAGGCAAGAGCGAATAAGCTTTTGTTATGATAAGACAGTGCGATTTACCATCTAAGAGTGCATCACCACTTACCAGCAGGTGGGATTGTGGTCAAGTACTGGCTTATAATAAGTAAAAAAAAGCGCTTTGTGCCCAACCCGATCGAAGGCCTTCGCAATGTCCAAACTAACGGCCAATGCCTCCCCTTTGGACTCTTCTGCCTCCACCCATCTATGAGTCAGGTAGACCAGAAAATGACTAGCTGATGTACCTCGACGAAAACCGTATTAGCATTTAAACTGCACGGGATTTAGTCGCCCTAAATCCGAGGCTTTGTTCAGCAAAGTCTCGACTTTGACCATAAGTTTTCTTGTAATCTATATTGAATATATATTATATTATTCTATTCTATTTAGTTCTATTCTTGTGACCGAAACACAGCAGTGTATCCAGGTCAAACCAATACACAGCAGGGGGTACCTATCCAGGTGGAATCTTAGGCAGAAAACGAGTATAATCGCCTAGATGTTGAGACAGAGGCGTTTAATTTTCCGTTGTCTCTAGCTTTCGATCTACATCAACATATAGCTCGAAAAGCAAACGATTCGGTTACCCAGTATACAAACAGCCATAAGTCTGAACACTCTTCCAGGCAAGTATATCGTTTGCTTGCTTGTTTGACCAGCTTGCCATCTCTTAAGCACTTCCAACATTTATCTGGTCACAGTACCGTCATACAAGTTAAACAACATGATAATATATGAGCTTTCTTCGGATTTATTCCTTGACGATGGGATTTTTGGATAAAATGAAAGTATCAAACGATTTCACAGTCCACCAGATTTTAAAAAACTACTGAAGCCTCCACCCATTTTCTACCTCCTGTTTTGCTTCCCGCTGTCGCCTCTTGACTGAATACGATACTGAAGCTAGTCAAGGAATTTATATATATTTATAAATGTTCATAAACCTGCCGTATGTGGCGTAAGAAAATACATTTCATTTTCATAGACTAATTCCAGCCGCTCAATATCATCATCGCACATCGCGACAAAACTCGCGATACCATCCACACCATCTGGATGATTGGCGATCAACCACTGTGTACAAGAAGTTTTCTTCTTTGCAACTTTCTTGTGGAATCGACTACCACAAGCCTTTTTTCCAGACGGATACGACTTAGGGACCTTCATGAAAAGAGCCTACATCTTTTTAGAAGGCCGGCAACGAATCTGCAATTCCCCTAGTGTTGCAGTTGTTCATGGGTGGCGGTAGTCACTTACCATCAGGTGAGCCGCATGCTCGTTTGCCTTCTCTCTTATATAAAAAAGCCGTTGGTCCTGCATCTGATCTCTCTCCGGTCAACTCTCAACGATTAAGAGAGTGAAAGAACAGAGAGTAACACCCGTATTTATATACAAGTAAAAGTAATTACTTGAGTAAAAGTTATTACTTGAGTAATGATTTGTATTCTATAGTTAAGTAATTGCTCCAAGTTAGAACTGTCAAAAGTTAGAATTCTCAGCCAAGTAATAGTCACCATTTCCTTTACTTAAGCACTACTTTAAAAAGGTTATTTTGCATAAAAAATGGAAACTTTGGATAGCATTGAAGCAACGATTATACAACGTGTAACAAAAACCCTGTTTCCCGTTAAGTGCGTTATCAGAATCAGTATTCAAACGTAAAGAAATAACTTTTATTTCAAAACACTTGAACATTAAATAAATATTTTAATAAAAAAAAATTGCGAATTGTATGTGGTTTTATTACCTCTGCATTATCTGGACAATAAGAGGATTGTGAAAAAATCCCCTTCACCGATGTTCGTGTCAGTTAGAGGTAATAAAACCACATACAGTTTGCAATTAATTTTTATTGAATTAAAATTAAATTTTTAAATGTTTAAGTTTTTTGAAAAAAAAATTTTCTTTGCGTTTGACTACTGACTCTAATAACGCACTTAAAGGGAACCACATGGTTTTTGTTACACGTTGTAATGTATAATCTTTATAAGTAAAAAATCACGTGTCGGCACATTATCCATGTGTAAAACCGAACATTTCAATTTACAAGGGTTATAACATATCAAAAGTTTTGTTTCTCCAAGCATTCTTTTTTTGTACTGACACAATTAAATAACAATTATGATATTATAAACTTTATAACATTATGCAAATAATTTATATAACATTATTGCTATTATAAATAGCAAATAAAGTAATATCAAATATATTATTGCAAGATTTTGTAAAAATAATCTAGCTTACGTTTGCTTTTTCATGAAAATAAACGCAGTCACGAAGTGTTGTCACACAGAAACAACCACTAAGCGTCGAGTGTTACTTGGGCATTTGCTCAAGTAAGTAAAGTGTGTAACTGAACTATAGAATGAGATTTTGTTATTAAGAATTCTTACCTTAAGTAATGACTTAATGAAGGAATTACTTAGCAACGAGTAATTACTTCTTTATAAATACGGGTGTAACTGTGCTCGCGCACACACTCGTGCACTATGACTCTGTCCTGCACATCCGGCGTCCTGCTCCAAAATTCTTTCTGGAGGACATTATTATTATTAATGCAATATCATATTTACTAACATTTTACATATAATTTATTGGATTAACCTTGCACCATTACATTATGTCGTCTTGGCTGTCAGTTCAAAGCAGTTAGGTAGGGTGAGAAAAACAGATATTTTTGAAACAATATTTCTTTACAAAAAGACCATAAAAGAAAAACTTTTAACGTGAATCTACCATTACCACTTCCCTCATTTCTACATTACTGCCTGAGTAGTTATCATCGTCATCAATTTCATCACTGCTACTGTTCTTTATACAAATAAATCGTGAATTTATGTAGGCATTTCAAATATTCAACCAACTGTTATTTAAAAGAAAAATAGTCATTTTGTTACCTGTGTTTATAATAATATTTAATTTTTGATTGTTTTCAAATAAGACTAAATAAAATAAATTGACACAAAAAACACGGTATTAATATGTAAATAAATTTTTAGTAAGTCGCACTTTTCAAATGATAGTTGACAGGTCGAGGTTTAGGCATTATACACGTACGCTTAAACACATATTTAAAAATACATGTATACACGTGTATACAAAAAAACGCAGACATATAGCATGTACAAAAAACCCTAAATAACAAACATTTTTTATAGTATATAGGTGACAAACGAGCACGCTGTCCACATGATGGTAAATGGATGCTGTGGCCCATAGACATCTACACTTATCCTGATTAAAAGTCAAAATTGTCACCCCTAAGGACTGATACGGAATGCCTCTCTTCCAGTAAAAAGGGTCTCCGATTCTCTACATACACCATACGAAACACAACAGCCTTAAACTGCTATTTGTTAACAATTACTGTAGACATAGTTCAATTCCTATATTTTTCCAGACAATGTAGTTCTGTATATCACGAAGGATTGCAGTAAACGAAACGGCTTTAGCAAAATTTATCAGAGAGTATTTATTATTATCATCATCATCATTACAACGCAACACAAGTCTCCTGCTGAACTAAGGCCTCCACCAAGGAATGCCATAAAGAACAATTCTGAACCACCTGTATCCATTTACTTCCTATATTTTGATTCGAATAGAATAGAATGATTTTCATTCAATATCGATTACAAATAATACTTAATGAAAGTCATTTTTTTACTATTATCACTGGTTATATTCATTTACACATTATATTCATTCACTCACCCTCCTCACACTCTACACACACTTTGAACATACACACTACACTTACACTCAGCATAATTCTTACAGTTTCGGAAAAAAGTGGCTGTGACATACGGACGGACAGACAGATATACGATGAATCCATAAGGGTTCCGTGTTTTGCCATTTGGCTACGGAACCCTAAAAATGAGTGAGTGTCGAGGAACACTCGGTTGGAATGAAGTTCCTTGTGTAGTATATTATTATTGATAAATTATATTATTGATTAACAAATACAAATAAATAAATTACTAGCGTCTATTAAAATGATCTCTCCGATCACACTCTTAATCTCATGGCTGTTAGACGGGAGATGAAGCTACATTCTTCAACAGATTTGACAGCATACAGGCAACTGAACAGACAGATCTCCAAATGCACGCGGCGGGACTTGCGCAACTTTAATACTTCTCGTATTGAAGAAGCGATTGAGCGGAACCAGGGCTCCAAAGTCTTTACTAGAGATCTGTCTGCCAGAAAGAGCCAACTGTTGAAGCTGAAGACCGAGTGTGGTAGCGTCGTTTCAAGGACACTTGAGATTTTGAATGAGGTTGAGTGGTTCTATTGGCAGCTGTACACATCATCGTTGGAGCCACACGTAAGTGTGAGTAACGATCCAAGAACGAATCTTATCCGACTCTATTCCGATGATTTCCCGAACGTCAGTCTGAGCGAGATTAGAATGGCTCTCCAGCACCTTAAAAACGGCAAGGCCCCAGGCGAGGATAGAATTACAGCGGAGCTTCTGAAAGCGGGTGGCAAACTGGTACTTGAAGTCCTTCAGAAGCTCTTTAATTCCGTCCTTCATGGAGGTACTACTCCGGAGGCGTAGGGCAGAAGTGCGGTGGTCTTGTTCTTCAAGAAAGGTGACAATGCTCTTTTGAAGAACTACAGACCGATTTCCCTTCTGAGCCGCGTCTACGTGCTGTTTTCGAGAGTCATTACAAATCGTCTCACGCGCAGACTTGACGACTTCCAGCCTCCCTAACAAGCCGGTTTCCGAAAAGGCTTTAGCACCATAAACCACATACATACCCTTCGGCAAATTGTACAGAAGTCCGAGGAGTACAATTTGCCACTATGTCTGACGTAGGTGGACTATGAGAAAGCCTTTGATTCCGTTGAAATTCGGGCGGCGCTGCAGTCCCTTCAGCGGTGCCAAGTTGACTGTCGGTATATCGAAGCGCTGAAGTGCTTGTACAGTAGGGTTATGATGGCTATCCGAGTACAGAACCAGAGTACGAAACTTATCCAATTGCAGAAAGGTGTAAGACAGGGTGATGTTATATCCCCGAAACTCTTCACCGCTGCATTGGAAGACGTTTTCAAGCTTCTGGACTGGAAAGGATACGGTATTAATATCAATGGCGAGTACAACACTCACCTTCGATTTGCCGACGATATAGTCCTTATGGCAGAATCAGTGGAGGATCTAAGCACTATACTCAATGACCTCAATAGTGTTTCTCAACGGATAGGTCTTAAGATGAACATGGACAAAATAAAGATCATGTTTAACGTCCATGTCACACCTATGCCAGTAGTTGTTGGGAGCACTAAGCTCGAAGTTGTTGACGAGTCTGCTTACCTGGGACAAGAAGTCCGATCAGGTAAGTCCAACTTTGACCGAGAGGTCAATCGACGGATTCAACTCGGTTAGGCAGCGTTCGGGAAATTGCGACACATCTTCTCGTCAGGTATACATAAAAACTTAAAAACGAGACTGTACAACCAGTGCGTGTTGCCAGTGATGACTTATAAAACTGAGACGTGGTCCTTCACTGGTGGCCGATGAGGAAGCTCAAGGTCGCTCAACGAGCTATGGAGAGGGAGTTTCTCTGCGTGATAAACTTAGAAATGAGGATATCCGCAGTAGAACCAGAGTGACCGACATAGCGCAACGGGTTAGTAAGCTGAAGTGGCAATGGGCCGGCCATATAGCTCGAATAACCGACAACCGATGGGGTAAAAAGGTTCTCGAGTGGCGGCCTCGTACCAGCGGGCGAAGTGTAGGGCGTCCCCCCACTAGATGGGGTGACGACCTGGTAAGATATGCAGGAAGTCGATGGATGCAGGTGGCTCGGGACCGTGCTTTGTGGCATTCCTTGGGGTAGGCCTATGTTCAGCAGTGGACTTGTGAAGGGCTGTAATGATTATGATGATGATTAAAATGAAGCGTCATTTGAAATAAAATAACAAGATAATATTTCTTTCATGGCAAGTTAAGAAAACGTGCGAGGGAGATGGATATTATTCCATCTCACTTCCTTATTTCGCCGCCAAGGCCGTCTACACTATGACACAATATGATAAAATCTTACACTTTTTGTCGCCTAGCTCCACCTGTCAAACCCGTATCGTCCGATAATGAACTTCGTTCCAATATTTAGAAATAGCATGGTAGCGATCACCTCTTTCCCGGGGGTTGTTATCAGTCATGTACTCTTTAGTAGTATAATAAGCCTTACAAGACATTTTTTGCTTAATAAATAAATTAAACCTTTTGATAGAAAAGGTCTACATATTTTCTGGAACTATGTTGTAAAAGTGTATACATTGCTCCATGAAGGAACGTGACCCGACACTTTGGAGTCGAGTAAATAGTATAACTAACTTGTGCTTGTTCCTAGTACTTACAGAATGTACATCACTATTTTTAATAAAACTATTTTTGATTTTTTGTACATAAATTAAATTCTCATAAATATATTGAGAGGCCAAAGTTAATATATTTATTTCTTAAAAATTTTCTCTAAGGGTTTCCTTCGGACCTATTTTATAAATTGCTCTTATGGCTCTCTTTTGCAAAACAAAGATAGTTTCAATGTCAGTCGCATTACCCCATATCAATATTCCATATGACATTATGCTATGGAAATAACTAAAATAAACTAATCTAGCTGTTTCAACACATGTAAGGTATCTAATCTTTTTTACAGCATATGCTGCAGAACTAAGTTTGCTAGCTAGTTTAGATATATAAGGACCTCAATAGGGAAATGGACGACCTGTCAAACGACGTCGTCGCAAGCAGAGATCTTTAAAGCGAGTATGACATACCCAAGTTTTTCGGGATCATCTCAGTGTATGACGAACTAAAATATATCAGATAAACAAATCATCAAGACAGCTTACTGAATACATCTGCATCATCTGGATGGCTCACTTGATGATGGCTTGATGGTCCACTACTGTGCGATTTACTGCCACCTGATTTTTTTCCGGAGCGATACGACTTAGGCAGCTTCAAGAAACAAGCTTACTCGTTTTGATAAGGCCGGCAACGTATTTGCAATTCCCCTGGTGCTGCAGTTGTTCATGGGCGGCAGGCCACACTTAACACCAGGTACGCCGAATACTCGTTTGCCACCTCTTGTGTAAAAAAACATACTTTTAAGTTACTATGATATCACTGACAAATCCCACCTAAAGAACTAACTATGTAGAGACTTAATTCCTCCCTCCCCCTTCCACCATCAATCAGTCGCTCGTCTATTTTCAACCATTTTTTTTGACTTACAAGAATTAGGTTAACGAAACTTACTTTTTATTCTTCATTTAAAATATATTATGATGTCTTAGCCTCGAGTACTTTTGAATAAACACAAAATTTATGTTTCAAAATAGGTTACATGTTTTATCGAAATCCAGTTTGTTACAAGGTCAACCCACTTCCTAAAACTGTGATACAACTTACGCAAACATTTTATATTGAGCAATTTGTTAATTAACAGTTCATATTAAAAATACAATGATTTATATTAATAATGTAATTATTTTAAATATACTTTCCTTTACAGCCTATTAAAAGTCCACCGCTGAACATAGGTATACTTGCCATAATTGCCACGTTTGACGGTCGGCCTGGCAAAGGTAACCGTAATTTTGAATATATTTTTACGACCTTTACGACTCGACCTTACGGACTTTTACGACACCGCGGGATGATGTGGTTTAGTGGACATTCTTACAATGCCACTACACGAAGAACGCCGCCGCTAAACGATGTTTTAAATTTAAAGTATTAAATTGTTATACGAATTTATATTATTAGTATTGGGGCTCATGCAACTCATTTGGAACTGAATTTGGTTTGGTACCGCCATTTTGTATGTGGTTGAGTCACGCTACATTGTACAAATATATATTAGCAGCACCCCTTAGAATAATAACACCTAGAACTATAGTTCCCTACAAAGCGGACGTTCAAAAGTGGGGCAAGAACAAAATCTATGTGTGCGTTATCAACTTGTGTTTACGCTAGACGAAACATACACAAGTGAAGAAATAATGTGGCCAATACATTAAATTTTCCCGAATAGTAGGAAAGTTGAAACTATATTGGACTAATAATGTAACGTATGACTCACACAAATGTGAAAATAAGTTTGTTTGAATTCTATTATCGAAGTGTAGCCCGTTAAATTCAAAATATTTTTGAATAGGATATTTGCCTATCTAGCCAAGTGAGATACTTTTATGAACCATATAAATGTGATTGCATCATATTTTTCACGTTATAATTATTTGACTAATGCAAGTTCGATATACACCCGCCCGATGCCTGACACACGACTGTTCGACGAACGATTGACCGTATTCAGTATCTATTATTCAGTTTGTTTTTAACAATTTTTTTTAATAATCGTCGAGTAAAGGTGTACCGCACCTCACTGCATACATAATGTAAGCTACAATACGAAAAACACAAGAAAATTTTAATTTTGGTAGGTTTTACACAGTCCTCACGGATGACAACGCATCTCTTTATTGAGGATAGTTGTAGATGTATATGGGTCACAGCATCCACTTACCATCAAGTGGATCGTGTGTTCGTATGTCACCTTATCCTATAAAAAATGTAAAGTACAAATTTTTGTATTTTAGTGGGCTTCCAACTGCTTTCATTTCGATTGTGTCTGATGTTTTCTGTCTCCCAAGCCGCAATGATCGGATCAGAAAGAAACATAAAACGAAAACCAAACATGCATTTATTATCAGACCATATAAAAAGTTTCCTTCGGTTTAAAGATCTTTATTTCTCAATAAGACAATCGTCACTTACATGAGAACAATAATTAGATAAACATAGTAATAAAAATTTGTAGTGCGGGTATAAATAAAACTCTGTTGGATGGCATTTTTAAGAAGCGAATATCTTTGTTGCGTACTCGAATTATAAGGTGGTGGTCCAAGTTAAATAATGTGTTTCGCTTTTATTTAAAAATGATATTGATTAAGTACTTAGCTGTTGTGAGCATAGGTAGGCCAGTAACTTCTGTTTGAAAGCATTCAAAGATTTCACCTCCTTTACAAATTTAGGTAGTTTGTTGTATAACTGTGCTCCCTTATACGTTATATTATTTTTACCATAGTTTGTTCTTATAAACGGCAAAACAAAGTGACTAGCTCGGCGTCTTATGTATTTGTTTGTTTGCTTCTTTGTTAAAAATGTGAGTTCGGAGTGAATTAATTTATGTTTTATTTTGTATATTAGTATGCATGTGATATATGTATAAAGCTGAGTAACGTTCAAAAGTTTAGTTTCTTTATATATTGTTTTAGTTGGTGTCAAAAAGTCGTAGTTATACAAAATTTTTATGATACGATTTTGTAGCACTTGGATAGGTTTAAGATTGGTTTTAGCGGCATTGCCCCATACCTCTACAAGGTAAAGTAAGTGAGGTTTTACTAAAGCATTATATATTAGGATTCGGGCTTTTTTCGGAATACATCGAACTATTTTGTGCAGGCGGCCAACGAGAGAGGAAAGTTTATTTTTAATGTGTGTGAGATATGCATTCCAAGTTAAATTATTGTCGAGAATCAGTCCAAGTTATTTTTATTGATTTTTTCTTTGTAACATTTCTCCGTTTATTGACAAAGTGAGGTGGTTAGGGAGTTTTTTGTTCTTGGCGCAGAAAACTATATATGAGGTCTTGGCTATATTGATAGTTAAGAGATTATACTGAAACCATTGATGCAGTAAGTTTAAGTCTCCTTGAGCTAGTGTTATGATATGATCGATATTGTGTCCAAAATAGAATAAGCACGTATCATCTGCGTAAAGGGATATTTGACCTTGTAAGCCTGCTTGGTGTATGTTATTGATGTACACAAGGGATAGCAATGGACCGAGTATAGAACCCTGAGGAACGCCACATGTTAAAAGTTTGGGAATACTTTGAATGGATCCAATTTTAACAACTTGGTAACGATTGCTTAAATATGATGCCATCATTTTGTATACCTTTGCCGTGATGCCAATACTTTCTAGTTTTTTTAGAAGCAAATTATGGCTCACAGTGTCAAAAGCCTTTTTTAGGTCAACAAATATTCCCAGTGCTACTTGTTTTTGATCAATTTTTGTTTTTATCGTAGTTACCAAGTCAATTGTTGCTCCTAGGGTACTAGATTTGGCTCGAAAACCAAACTGTTTGTCATACATAAAGTTGATTTCAGTTAAATAGTCGTCTAGTCTCTTGTATATGATTTTCTATAAAATTTTAGATAGTGTAGGTAGAACTGACATTGGACGGTAATTTTCCGGGCTAGATTTTGTACCAGACTTATAAATTGGAGTGATCTTGGCAGTTTTGAGGTTGTCCGGAAAAATTCCTTCAGCTAATAATCGATTTAGGCAATTAGTTATATTTTGGACTACTAAACTGTTCATACATTTGAGAGCCTTGATACTAACTCCATCTAGACCCACACTAGTATTGGGATCTAGGTCATTTATTATTTTCGTTACTTCAATGACAGTGCATGGATCGAATTGAGACAGTGTACGGAGCGACATGCTAGGATCAAGACTTGGTACTGTGTGTGAAGTGTTTTTATGGAACTTACTTGGTATTTTGTTTGCCAGTTGTGTTCCTATGTGCGCAAAAAATTCATTAAATATTTCAAATATTTCTAGGGCATCCAAAATTATGAGACCATTTTCAGCTTTTAGATTTGGTGGAGCACAGTTATCTACATTATTGTTATTTGACAGTGTTTTTATAAGATTCCACATTTTTTTTAGGTTTGTTAATACATTTTGTGAATTCGCCGTGAAAGTAATTTTCTTTTGTGTTCTTGATTTTTTGTGCCAGGGTATCTCTTTTAGTTTTGAACTAGTTTTCTAATTGTTTATTTTTTGCGTCACGTTTTAGTTTGCTCCATAACACATTCCTTTCGTTAATACCTGCTATCAATTTTCTGTTAATCCATTCTTTTTGGGGTTGATTTAATATTTTATTTATTTTTGTTTTGGATTCATTAATGAGTTTCCTAATGTATTCATCAAAGTCCTTGTAATCGTGTAAGTTAATTTCGTCGCTTGATGTCTTAATCATCTCGTATAATTTCTTAAAATCTGTAGACTCGTATTGTATTCTTTGTTTCTTTGTGGTGATTACTCTTTTCAATTCTACATATATATTTTTATGGTCTGATAACGACGAGTCAATTATAGCCATATGAAAACTGTTTTCATTTAGGTTAGTAGAAACATGATCTATTATTGTACACGTTGTTGCAGTTTCTCGGGTGTTGTATTTTGGATCTATTTTGTTAATCAATTTGTATCCAGATCCAGTTAATGTTGTTTTGTAGCGGCGGACCGAACTATCAGAGCTTAATAGATCAATATTTGTGTCACCAAAAATGATGGTTCGTTTCTTTTGTAGAAGCTGTTCCTCATAGTTGAATAGAAAATTATTGATGTTTGTATGTCCAGGCTTGTAGACTACTCCAACATTGAGGGCGTATTTGGGAAGAAGGATACTCAAGTAGTTGCAGTAACAAGATCGTGTTCTAGATTATTGTGGACGTAGATAGAGACACCACCACCGATGACATTCGGTCTTAAATTATAGTAATGAGTATAATTTTGAAGACGAAATTGTTTAGCCTGGTCGTCTGATCTGATCCATGTTTCGGCAAGTAACACAACATGAACAGTTTTTTCAAAAGCGTGGATGATACATATAAGTTCATCAAATTTACCTGGCTTGCATTTCTTAAAATTCATCATCCATATTTTTTAATATTTTTTTAAAAACGTTACCCCCACACTAGGATTTTCTCCTGTGTCGTGGAGGCAGCTTACAAACATAAATAGCACGAGGACAAACATCCAGACCCGGAACAATAATTTGTAAGGCATACAAATACTTGTTCCGTGCGGGATTCGAACCCGCGGCCACCAGCGCAACAACTTATTGCTAAGCCACTGCGCCACGGAGCTGTCGATAAATAAAAACAATGCGTTGCATTTTAGCCGCCCTAGTAGCAGAAAAAGTCGTGAATGCTCTCATTCCTATTGACGTGTTTTAGTTTTAATTAAAAAAGGTGGGAGAATTTTTCTTTCACTTTGGCAACATTTCCATATAATTCCATGTCAAGTTTTTAAAAATTCATATTTATTTTTGATAAATGTTTTACGTAAAAATATAAGTTTAAAAGCATTAGTTACTCGTGAAATGTAATGTTACTATGTTTCTTGTGTTTCTCTGATGTACTTACATCCGTTCACTGCATAAAACGTCATTTTTAATTAAAATTTCGGGAGCTGTTGTCAACACGACACGACTTTGAACACTAACGGGCCGAGTATTAAACTAACTCTTCAAACTAAAGGTCGCTGCATACAGGACGGAATCAACACGTGCACGGGACGGAAACGGGTGGTTGTATCTCCACACGGACGGGAGTTCAATGCATACGCAACGTGACAATGACTCGAAACTAACGTGCTAGTGTTGTGAAAGATGGATTTTTCGTTTGAAGAGTTGGCGGAGCGACTGTGCATACGCAGCGGAACCACGGACGGGACGTGGCGCGCACGGGGCGGGACGGGGTAAACATCGTCGCCGACGATATTTTTCTCGTTCCGTTCATGCCACGTCCCCGTCCCGTCCGCGCGTGTACATCGACACATTGAGTCGTGCAACTTAATTTAGGATTAATTTGGAGTAAGAAAAACCTCCAATCAATGCAGTAAACTTTTTATGCCGTAATAGAAATAATTTGAGTAAATTATGTGCCTAAGGAAAAAAATCTATTGGATGGACAACGCTGCCATAGAATACCACGTAAGTATCAGCATAATGCTGCTGTGTTTCCTTGTTTCCTTTGTTTGGTGCGTAACGAGAACTGTAATGTACTCTTTTAAGATAGTTAAGAAATAATGTAGGTGTCTATGCGCCATAGTATCTACTTACTGTCAAGTGGACCATGTTAATATTTCTCTAAGCCTTAGCTGCTACCAATGAAACCCGCGTGAAAGAACACAGAGCTGATGTGAAGAATCGACGCGCCAGGAAATCTGCAATCTGTGATTGCAGACTTCCCACCTCTACATCAGATTTGACAGGCCACAAATCTTCGCTAAAGAACACCGATTCCTTTCAAGGAAGATTTGCAAGGCTCTTGTAATTAAGAAACATTCTAATTTTAATAGGAAAAATGGTCTGCTTGGGATCCTATAATAATTTTTTTACGTGGTTGAGTCAGACAGATTTCTAGCAAACACTTTGCAGCCCTGGTTAGGCTCGATCGCCTCTTCAGTATGAGCAGTATTAAAGATGCGTAAGTCCCGCCGCACGTATTTGGAGATATGTCTATTTTTTTTAGGTTTCCACTCTCGCGATCACTGAGACATCACTGAACAGTTGTCTTCTGATCATCATAATGAAGTCAATCTCATTTTTTGGCAAATCGTCGGGACTCGACAAGGTCCATTTCTTGTGGGGCCGCTTCTGGAAGAAAGAGTTCATCATCCTCTTCCTTTATGAATTCGGCCAGCTGCTGGCCCCTTGGGTTCTGTTGTCCTATTCCAAATTTACCTACCTTTAGCTCTCTGTTCTCTTTTGTGCCTAGTTTTGTGTTTAAGTCTCCCATTAACACCGTATAGTGGGTTTTGGAGGAATGCATGGCTCTCGATATATTTTCAAACATTTCGTCCACTTCCTCATCGAGATATGCCGAGGTTAGTGCGTAAAACTGTATGACCTTTTTACTGGAAATGAGGCATCCCATCTTAGTCCTCATGGGTGACAACGCATCTGCATTTTGATTTGTAATAGAGGATAGATGTAGATAGACATCTACATCTATCCTCTATATCCTACATATCCTCTATATCGCTACAGTAGCGCGGCAGCCGACACTGCGCCCTGAATGCATTATTGTATTGAGTACGCAGGGCACTATAGGCCTTTTTGGTGTAGTTGGTCCATAGTCTGCAAGAATTTTGAAAACCAGCGTAAAATAGCAGCTTAACGCTGCTGTGTTTCGTACGGTGAGTGTTGAGAACCGGAGACCCTTTTTACTGGAAATGAGGCATTCTATCTTAGTCCTCACGGGTGACAACGCATTTGCATCTTGATTTGTAATAGAGGATAGATGTAGATGTCTATGGGCCGCAGCAACCACTTACCATCAGGTGGACTGTGTGCTCGTTTGTCACCCTTATCCTATAAAAAAAACGAATAACGTTTGGTGATTCTGAGTATAAGGTACGCAACCCTCGTCAACACACTCTCAATCTTTACAACGTTGTTAACGAGAGACTTGTGGACGATGCATCCGACACCTCCTTGGGACCGATGGTCGCCCTCCCGGTGATAGAACAAGTTGCTGGATTCGAGAATTACCATGTCCTCCTCATCTCTTCGGACCTCAGATAATCCTGTAATATTCCAACGCAATTTATCTGTCTCTTCTTTCAGCTCCATGATCCTCCCGTCAGTCCTCAGGGTGCGTGCGTTATATGTTACCATGTCGAGTCGTCTTAGGTGGCAATCCACCGGAGATTCTTAGTCACCCCCTGTCCCGTCGTTACCATGGTAACCACCGTAGCCAGGAATAGCATGGCCGCCGGGGACTGGGTGTCGTCTCTTCGTAACTTTAATCATGGGGGGTATATGGCCATAGTTGCCACGCTTAGCGAGCGGGTTGGCAACCGCAGTTTTTTTGTTGCTGTTTTGCTGTTATCAGAAAGATGCTGCTGCCCATCTTCTGCCTCAGTTTCCCGCTGTCGTCTCTTACGACACCCACGGGAAGATATGGGGTAGTGGGTATTCTTACCCGCCACTATACGGGAAGCTTAGAACGTGGCTCTACCACTTTAAAAATATTATACTGTAACTTATGCTGAGTGATGACCTTTTATGGGATACCTTAGAACGTACAAGGACATTCTTTATATTTATCTCCATTACAAATTATATAAGTCGACAGCTGAACATCCTCCCCATAGCTTGCCACATAGAGAAGAATTTTCTATAGTTGCCATGCTTGGCAGATGGGTTTATAACCGCAGTTTTTATTATTTTGGGTTATTATCAGAATAATAATACTGCTCTACTACTCCTATTTCAGTTTTCCTCTGTCGAGTCGTACGAAACCCAAGGGACGATATGAGGTAGTGGATAGTCTTCCACTGCCACTATACGGTTTATGTAATTTTTTATACAGTCGTCAATTAAGAAACAAAGAATTAAAGCTCTGCGTACAAATAATTAAAACCCTAAATTACACGCGGGCGAAGCCACGCGGAACATCTAGTATAGATTAAAAATAATTCTTATTGAATTAAATAAAAATCGCGCAGCGGTGCTTTTGTACGATTAACAATACGATATACAAAGAATTTTAGAAGCAATCCAAAGTGGGGTTGACGATTGGCAGGCAGCCAGCTGTAAAACACAAAGCCAAATCTGTTTAACCCCCAACGAAAGCAGAGGGGTGTTATAAGTTTGTAGTGTGTATCAGTGTATCTGTGTATCTGTGTATTTGTGTATCTGTGTACCTGTGTATCTGTATATCTGTCTATGGCATCAAATCTACTAAATGGATGAGGCGATTTTGATTAAGTTCTTTTTTTGTTTGAAGGTTGTCCTAATCGAGAGTGTTCTTAGATATGTTTCAACGAAATCTGTACAGCCGTTTGAAGATCATCAGCTCTTTTTGTATCAGGGGTTTAAAAAAATCAATTTAAGTTATTAACAGAGATGATATAGAGGTAGACAGTCTATACCGACCCTAAATAATTTGGGATAAGGACAGGACGAAAAACAGGATAATTTTTTTAGAAACAGTTTAGTATAAATTTAGTTTAGTATAACCAAGGAAAGTGATTATTTATGTCATCCAAGTATTTAATATTATATTATTAAAGAGTACACAAACATTTTTATTCAGTCCCTGGTTTATATTAGGAAAGAAGTTGGCATTACACTTCAAAACATAATTTATAGTTCAACCTAATTAAATTAACCGATAAAAATTGGGCTTGTCACATTTCTGTAGTTTTTATGCACTGTTGTGAAAATAAAAAAAACTATATTCCATTTATAATATACCGTATATGAGGAAGTCCACATAAAGTGATAAATCTATGTCACTACAGTTTAGTTGTTTATAGCTATTTGAATTTATCTCTTATAATTCAGTCAGAAACGTAATGTTAAATACTACATTTAGTAATAACAGGTCAAATCTTTTAAAGTAGGTAATGTATTAAAAAAACTATTATACCATTAAAAAGGTTTTTTTTAACTCTTACATTCCCATGCGATTCTGAACTACATTCATTTCAAGTTTCTAACTCGTCGGAAAGTTAGTTTAAAATCAATTATTTAATTGGACCATAACAGACATACACAAAAGCGAGTTAATAATAAAATAATAAATAAAAATTGTTTATTTCGGACAACAAGATCCATAGAATTTGTTAGTAGAGAAAAGCTTACAATCTATATTAGTAATATAATTTGTACTTAATACTTTATTGCCAGTGATGACATACGGAACTGAGACGTGGTCCTTCACTGCTGGCCGTATGAGGAAGCTCGAAGTCGCTCAGCGATCTATGGAGAGGGCAAAGCTCGGCGTTTCTCTGCGTGGTAGACTTAAAAACGAGGATATTCGCAGTAGGACCAGAATAACCGACATAGCTCAAAGAATTACTAAGCTGAAGTAGCAATGGGCAGGCCATATATCTCGAAGAACTGACACCTGATGGGAAGAAAGGTTCTCGAGTGGCAGCCTCCTACTGGCAGGTGAAGTGCAGGGCGACTAGATGGAGTGACGACCTGGTGTGAAGTGAAGACATGCAGGAAATCAATTTATGCAGGTGGCTCGAAACCGTGCTTTGTGGCATTTCTTGGGGGAGGCCTATGTACAGCAGTGGACTTGTGAAGGGCTGTGAATATATATATATATACTAGATGGCCAGGCAGACCTTGTTCTGCCCTTTCCGAAGACCCTTCCTATAAAAAAAATTCTTAAATTCGCAATAACAAAATGTTGAGGATCTCTCAAGTTGGACCAAACTGCACACAGTTTGAAAAATTTCATTGAATTCAGTTCAGTAGTTTAGTAGTACATCGCGGACAAACAATGTGACATGTAATTTTCAAATATAAAGATATTAATATACATACATGTAAAAGAAGTAACAGACGTGTGTCAGGATCGAGCTAAATGGAAGTTCATGGTCTCTGCCTACCCCTGGGTGTGGGCGTTCGAGCCAATGTGTATACATGACTCTCGATGACAGGGAGGAACGCACCGTCGACCATCCCGCGGTGTGAGTGCTCCATGCCGGATGTACGGTTCTCACAGCGCTCGGTTCGCAAATCCCTCCTCTCCTTGGACATCCATAAGTCTAGTAGGCCTGATGGAATCCTGTCAAATGTGCTGAGGACGTGTGTTCCGGAGTTGGCACCGGTTCTAACGAGTCTTTTCCGGTACTCCAACTCCCTAGGCTTAGTCCCGAAATCATGGAAGACGGCTTTTGTCCACCCGATCCCTAAAAAAGGCGACCGCTCAGACTCGTCTAACTACGGGCCTATCGCCATCACCTCCTTGTTCTCAAAAATAATGGAATCCATTAAAAACTGCCAGCTCTGCGGTACCTTGAGGATCACCAGCTGATTAGTGACCGCCAGTACAATTTTCGTCGAGGTCGATCAGGTGGTGATCTTCTGGTCTATCTGACTCATAGATGGGCGGAGGCAGTAGAGTCCAAGGGGAGGCATTGACCGTCAGTTTGGATATTGCGAAAGCCTTTCGATCGGGTTGGCACAAAGCACTTCTTTCGAAGCTCCCTTCCTATGGGCTTCCCGAAAAATTTTGCAATTGGATCTCCAGCTTTCTTGCAGATAGGAGCATCAAGGTTGTTGTAGATGGAGCATGCTCCGACTACAAGCCTATTAACTACCAGCGTTCCACAAGACTGCGTTCTATCACCAACGCTGTTTCTTCTGCATATCAATGATAACACTGCAAACTGGTAACATTCATTGCTATGCGGATGACAGCACTGGTGATGCTCTATACACCGACTGTGCCAATGTTTCTCGGGAAAACGTCGCCGATTACCGGAACTAACTTGTGTCTGAAGTCAAGTCTTTGCTGAACAAAGTCTTAGATTGGGGGCGACTAAATCTAGTCCAGTTTAATCCTCAGAAGACACAAGTTTGCGCGTTTACGGCTAAAAAGAACCCCTTTGTCGTATCTTCTCAGTTTCAAGGCACTCCCCTTGTTGCCTCAGCCAGTATTGGAATCCTTGGCGTCGACATATCGAGTGATGTGAAGTTTTGTGGTCACTTGGAAGAGAAGGCCTAATTGACCTCTAAATAGCTTGGCGTGCTCAGCAGAACGGGACAGTATTTCATGCCGACATACCGCCTGCAACTTTACGAGGCGCAGGTTCGGCATCACATGGAATACTGTTCCCATCCTCTGGGCAGGGGCTCCCCAGTGCCAGCTTCTTCCACTTGACCGCATCCAGCACAGAGCGGCTCAAATCGTCACCGACCACGTCCTTTCCGATCGGCACGATTCACTGTAGCTGCGAAGAGATGTTTTGCATCCCTTTGCATTTTCTTTCGCATTTACCACGGGGTGTGCTCTGAGGAATTGTTCGGAATAATCCCAGCCGCCAAATTTCACGAACGAACATCGCGGCAGAACTCCCGATACCATCCACACCATCTGGATAATTGGTGATCCACCACTGTTCAATTTAGAAGATGTTTTCTTCCTCGCATGAATTCCTTGTGGAACCGATTACCATCAGCGATTTTTCCGGACCGATACGCCTTAGGGACCTTCAAGAAAAGAGCTTACTCCTTTTTAAAAGGTCGGTAACGCACCTACAATTTTCTTGGTGTTGCAGTTGTTCATGGGCGGTGGTAGGCACTTACCATCAGGTGAGCCGTATGTTCGTTTGCCCCCTCTCCTATAAAAGAAAAAATACATCTGCATAATTTCAGATTATGAAGACGTCCAGAAATTCGTTTGAAATTTAAATTGTAAAATTTTATTACATCCATATGGGTCAAGATAATAAATAAAAGCGTGGTTAAGAAGTGGCATTGAAAGTTCCCTCTTTTTACCCGTCTGTTCCAGAACTACCCGTGCGAGCATGCGGCTTACCTGTTGTTAAGTGACTACTGACTGCTGTAACACCAGGAGAAATGCAGATGCGCTGCAAGCCTTTTAAAAAAGAGTAGGCTCTGTTTTGAGTCCCTACGTCATATCGGTCCGGAAAACCGCTGGTGGTAGTGGATTCCACAAGGAATTGTGCGAGAAAGAAAGCTTTACCACCTTCTTCGTGGTAAATCGGCATTTAAAATTGCAAAGCACTTTATAGATATCGTTAATTGAGATCGACCTGTACTTGCCTTTGGAATTTAAGGCTAGCATCCGGTACCTGGCCTTCTATCACTTAAATTAAAAAGTATTTATCGCATATAAGAATCCAGTTATTTGACTACGTACACAACTACGGAGGTGTGTTAGAAATCCACATTGAAATAGATTATTATAATATGTGGCTGACATTGAAATATTTGTCGTGTGATAAAAGTATTATATGTATGCGTGGGTATTTGGTCCAATAAAAATTGTGAAATCATATTCAAAGCCAAACATAACGCTTTATGAAAATCAATTGCTACGCCATTGCTTCCTATAAGTATCTACTGCGGGGAGACCTTATGAGAGGAAGCAAGAAACGTAGACTATTTTATATTATTTTATTTCCTCTAGTTATTTTTTGATCTCTGACTTGTTATTTGTTTTTGAATTATGTTAATTATGTTATATGTTTAGTTTTAACCATTAATTACTGTCATTGGCGCAAGCCGTTGTAATTAATTATAAATAAATAAATAATTTTTTATCCTAACAGTTACAATTTAACAAATTTATAAAAAAATATTAAAATATAAAAAAAAATATTTCAGTTTTATAAAATAAATAGGTCGGGGAATAGTTTCTTCGTATTTTGTTTGTATAAAATTGAAGAAAAATCTCTTTGGTTGTACTGTTTGTATGTGGCTGGTTTTAAAATCAATAAATATAAGACATTAAGAAAAAGAAAAACTAAAACTAAAAAATATTTTCTCGCCATTTTTCAATTGTTTTTCTGTCCGCCAAAATGAGTGAATCTAACGCAGAAATTCGATAGGTTCTGAAGGTTATTACAAAAATGGGAAAATGCGACTCAAGCCACGAAAAAAGTTTTTGACATTTATGGACCTAATGAAGTGTCAATAAGCGTAGCACAAATTTGGTTCAAACGTTTCAAGTCCAGGAATTTTGATGTCAAAAATGTAGCTCGCTCTGGTCGCCCTCATACGGATAAAGTCGATACGATTTTTGAAAAAGTGAAGCGAATATAATTAAATGTAATTAAACTTTGTAAAAAAATGTCTTGAATTTGTATATAAAATACGAAGAAACTTTTCCTCGACCTTATAATATATCGCTGTCCCGACCTTATGTGATCATAGAATTGATCGCTTCATGATGTGCTCGACCATTTCATGAAATGGTTGTATTTTATGAAATCGAAAATACTCGCCGCCCATATCACTATATGGTCTGGCCAGATCAATAAATAATCAGCGTTTGACGATATGAACATCTTAACTTACGGCTACTTCATGATACGGTCAAATAATTTAGAACATTTAATTTTTCATTTTATTCATGTTAGCTCAGGCGGTGATATCGTTTGGTGTTAGTGATGTATCATGGCGGCGGACAATTATTAGGTCTTTACATACGAAATTGGCGTTTTGTACGGGACGAATATAAAGTCAATTTTTTTTTGTAAAATATATTTTGCCATAATCCTTATTTAAATAGCCATAATAATTGCTCATGTGATAAAATCACCAGGACTAGTACCATCAAATATCTTGGTGTAACTATTGATCAGCATCTTACATGGAGTCAGCACATTGAAAACATCGCTGACAGGATAAGAAAACTAACATGGGTGTTCAAAAAACTCAGGTGTGTTGCAAATGAAACGACCCTCATTACCACCTACAAAGCTCTTGCGCAAACGGTACTGAGTTATTGTATAACTGTTTGGGGTGGTGCAGCAAAAACACGTATAATAGCACTAGAAAGAGCTTAAAGATCTCTAATTAAGGTAATGTTTTTTAAACCGTTTCGATTTTCAACTTTTGAACTACATAGGTCTTACTCACTCGCCAGATTTATATATTGAATTGCATCCTAAACACTCATCGACATTTACCTTATATACGTCATCATACACCAAAACGTAGGAGCTCCAAAATTTGCCATATACCACAAAAAAAAAACAAATTTAAGCAAAACAATACGCATTCCAATCTATATCTCTTTACAATAAATTTAACAGCAGATTGCATATTAACCCCTTGACGTGGACTAAAGTCAAACGTGTAGTAACACAATTTTTATTAACACTAAACTACGAGGAAACTGAACAATTTATTACTTAACTTTTATACTTGGAACAGCCTCACCAATTGTTAAAGCACTGCTCACATACCCACAACACACACACACACACACACACACACACACACACACACACACACACACACACAAACTTATTATATTATAAATTATATTACTCCCTAATGCTAGCGCATGCCTTGCCTTTTGTTATTTATTGATTAATATTGTATTGTCTTGGTGGATGAGCGGGGTATTACTGGGTATACAGGTAACCAACCTAGTACAGGGGCGACCCTTGCAACTGCTTTAAATTGTATCATTGTAAATCAATAAATCATTTTTCATTTTTTCATTTTTCATATTTAATTAATCAAAGTATGCACCGTTGTTATCTATGCACTTTTGCCATCTCATAGGTAGTTCATTGATCGCTTTACTAAAAAAACCATGGGGCCGAGAACCAATAAACTCTTTGAAGGCGGCTTGGACTGCCGCATCGGAGTTGATTTTTTTCCTTGTAAGAAGTTGTCCAACTTCCGGAAAAATGGTAATCTGTTGGAGCAAGGTCCGGGGAGTACGGTGGATGTCGCAGACATTCCAATTGCAGCTCATCTAACTTAGTGGTTGTTTGTTGTGCAGTGTGTGGTCTTTCATTGTCGTGAAACAGCAGTGGCCTAGAGCGATTGACGAATCTCGGTTGTTTAGCAGCTAGTTCTTCTTTAATGTTTGCAGTTGCTGACAATAGATATCTGCCGTAATCATTTGGCCAGATTTTAGAAAGCTGTAGTGAACGACACCGGCGCTAGTCCTACAAACACTCACAAGTAACTGAGTCAATTTTCGTTTAGGGCAGGATTTGGCTGAGTCTCCAGGGTCCAGCCATTGCAACGAGCGCTTCCGATTATTGTGCAGTATCCACTTTTCATCACAAGTAATGATTCGATTTAAAATCCCGTCATTATTGTGTCGCTTGAGCAAAGTAACACAGCAGTTGACGCGTGTTTGCAAGTTTGATTCACTCAATTCATGAGGTTCAAGTTTTTTTACTCTCCCGATTTTCTTCAAGTGGATTAATACAGTTTTATCACTTACCCCGAAGCCTGCAGCTATTTCTGAAGTGCTTTGTGATGGATCCGCTTCCACAATAGCCTCTAATTCTTAATTTTCCACTTTGGTCTCCGGCCGTCGACAGGATTGGTCCTGAAGGTCGAAATTTCCAGAACGAAAACGTTGAGACCAAAAACGTACCGTGCTTTCTTTTGCGATGCCAGCGCCGTACACTTCATTAATCCTTTGAGCTGTTTATGCAGCACTGGCGCCACGCTAGAACTCGTACTCGTAAATATACCGATATTTCATGTTTTCCATTGTGCGGTAATAAGCGACGCCAAAGAAAAAAATAATGAGGAAAAAACAAATGAAGAACTGTATTCAAAACTCAAATGTATCAGCTAAATGAATTTATAAATTTGAATTTGGAATTCTTAACCAAAGAGGAAATATTTCAGATCAAATTGGTCAGTACGACGAAACGCCAATTTCATAATATGTAAGGACCTAATATTTTGATAAAAAAGGCACAAAATCGCGGCTGTCTACGCAACGAAAATCAATGGACTATTATTGGAGTTTAAAATATGACTTCATGGAAATTGCGGATATAATTCGTATAGTTCCCATAGACAAATATTATGAAATACTAACAGAAATCCACAAAACCGTTGGACAAGTGACCGACTGAAAATTATACACATATAAATGGCTCATGAAATACCAAGACCACGCGATAAAGTTCGGCCTCAAAAAACCTTTTTTTTTACGGGGGGAAATCCTGATGGATTACCTCCACCTGTGGAAAGGTGGAGGGGCATGCCGGACTCTTACCGGCTAAAACAACCCCGGTGTCTCCTCGCACGTGCGCGCGCGGGGCCGCGGGATTCCAAATTCTTCCGCAGCCCCACACTAGTGCTGACCCGGTCTGCCAGGGCCTCTTCTCCTGCACGGGGTAGTGAGGTGTTCAACTAACCCGTGCATCGCCTCAGAGGCGCGCGCCGACACTTGCGCGCGTCACCGCCTCGGGTCCATCGAATAGGGGTAGTGGGGGCTTCCCCAAGTCCCTCGCACCTGGACCCATTCATGGAGGCCGGAAAAGGGCGTAGTTCGCCCTTCTCCTGCGCCCAGTGCACCTTCTGCGGCCGGAGAAGGGAGTCGAGATCTCCCTCTCCCGTTCCGCAGTTTACTTCTGCGACATCACGTCCTCGCAGAAGGACACCACCGCGTCCCACGGCTCTGCGCTACCGACCATTCTCCGCACTAAAGCCGGCAGCGACAGATCACATTTTACTTCATTTGTGAGGACACGGCGCTGCTCCTCCAAAGCTACACACTCGGCGAGCGTGTGTTGCGCCGTGTCCTCCTCGCAATAAACGCAGTGGTGGCATCGAGCGTCCGGCTCCCTGTCTATGCGGTACAGGTACTTGCCGAAGCAGCCGTGCCCCGACAGCACCTGCGTCACCCTAAACGACAAGGAGCCGTGCCTTCTCCCGAGCCAGTCGTCGAGTACTGGCCGGACCGCCTCGACGGTAGCGAGATAGGCGGTAGGGCGCAGAAGCCTTTGCCGCCATTCGGCCACCAAGACCTGATGGAGCTCCTCTCCGCGCAGCGCGATCTGCCGCTGCACCGGCCTCGAGCCCTGAGCCCGCTCTTCCTCGCGCCATCGATATAATGACGCGAGTACTTTCGCCTCTAGGTCCCAGGGCGGGGATCCGGCCAGGACGCAAGCCGCCTCGTAGAAAATCGTGCGATACCCGTGGACGACTTTGACGGCCATCGCCCTTTGCGGTTTGCGCAGGAGGCCTCTATAAACCTAATCTAACCTAACCTAATCTTTTTTTTACATTTTTTCTGGCCTTCGCGCATCGTACACGGGAGCATCCGTTGCGCAGATGAAGTTCTGGTGCACCCTACTTGAGAAGGAAAAGGGGGAGGAGAACTTCTCCTCCGGGGGGGCACATAGAAGCACTAACTTTCCTGACCCGAGCGGCAGATCTGGTCTATGGCTCCGCCACCAACCAAGATATAGCTGCGGATGAAAGGGCGAGTGGCGCATCGCCATACCAACAGTTCTCTTCCTCCGTGACTCCACCTCGGCTGCAGCGGCAGGGGGAGAGGTCACACCTCTCACCATAGCCAAGCCCACTCGTTAGGTTAGGTTAGGTTAGGTTCGGAACCTCCCCGAACGGGATCCCGCCTTGTCGTGACGGGGGGGCTTAGTAGCCGTGGCTTGGTCACCCACGGTGAATAAAGAGGAACTCCTTGGCTGGCCCGTGGTGTAGGGCCAGCCCGAGGTGGCCACTCTGAGTGGGCTTGGCGAGCCCACTTCGGATGTGTGTCGGTGGGCTGCAGTGAGAGGGATGTCCTCTCATCCTAACGCTGCAGCCAAGGTGGTGTCGCGGAGGAAGAGGAGTGTTGGTATGGCGATGCGCCACTCGCCCTATCCTCCGCGACTCTGACGGGGCGGCACCGTTGATGCAGTGGTGGTGGGGCCGCGGGGGGAGAGGAGTGTCAGTATTGCGAGGCGCCGCTTTCCCTACCCTCCGCGGCCGACACGTGGTTGGCGGTGGAACCAGAGACCAGATCCGCCGCTGGGGTCGGGAAAGCGGGTGCTATTAAGCGCTCGATTTTCCTGGCCCCATGGCCTCCTTGTATCAGACTCGGGGGGGAGGGGCCTATACGCAGACGACGGAGTTGGAGGCCGTGAAAGAGGGCGTGCCTTGTGTTCCTGATGCGCCTTGCCTGATAAGGAGAATGGGGAAGAAAAGTCTTCCCCCGAGAAGGAGCTGCCATGGGACGGCCGGCGCTGGTGGGGCCGCGGATGTGCGCGAAAGCGTTTCCGTGGCCCTGCCAATATGCGGCGAAGGAGGAACACCATGGGCTTTTCGTGGGCCTCCGGTGGGCACTGTAGATTTTAGATCTACAACGTTGGATGGCTAGCCTTTTCGCCCATACAGCCACCCCGTATTAGGCTACGGACCACACTACCCAGCATAGAGGCGGCGTACTTCCTCCCTCAATCCTCCTAGATTATTCAGTAGTCTGTTCATAGCACCCACTATCCTCTCAATCTACTACTACTAGGGACTCAAAACGAAACCACAGCGACTGCCCAGGTGGAGGCCTAGGTAGTTGTGTACCGCCTCAGTCTGACATCAGACCCACCCGCGTAGAGCTACGAGTCGGGTGATTCCCTTTACCGAGGTAGTTTGTAAGACCATAAGGCCCCGGTCTTATGAAGTGCTTTTTCTAGACGCCACTTGTAGATTTTGGCGACGACGACTTCTGTCCCAAGCTTGGCGAGCTCCTTGGTCCCCTCTACTCCCTGGTAAAACGAAAAGAATCTCTAATAATTAATTAAAATTGGTTTTAATAAGTTAATAGAAATCATAAATATACAGCATTGAAAATTGTAACGTATTGCTGTTGATGAGTAGCAAATTTACTCTTAGCTATTGCACGCCTCATAACACGAAGCATAATTAGGCAATGCATTACTCCCGAGCCGTCAAGGTCAACCAATTTTGTGTTCTTAAAATACCTCTATCATAATCATATTGCAATTATATAATAATGTGAGTAGCCGTATTCGTATATCAAGGAAACACTCTAATTAATCCATCTTATATTTTATAAAAAATCATTTTATATCGCAAATTCGAAAAAAACGGTGTGGAAAAAATTTCACGTGGATGTCCGGATGTTGATTTTGTATGTGGTATGCTAACTCCCGAAAAAATGGACATATTGAGACCGGGTTTTTTTTATTAGCTTTAGAAAATTACATCAACTGATCATGGACCTAGAAACTGATTCCCTATTCCATATCAATAGCCTAGCACGCGTAATTTGTTAATAAAATTATTTATAACTTTTATGAGTTTTTCACTTTCATATTTTTTTAGCTCTTGATAGACAAAGGACAAATGTACCATACAGCCTATATCGATTTTATACTTTGTGAAATCGAGTTATTATGGTAAACATTATTATTTTTTCCCTGTAGGTGACATTACCTATTAAAATAATAGAGCGCTAAACTTAAAATACGTAAATACCTAATATATTTTAAAAGTCAGAAATACAACTTTGTTTTTCATTAAATTTAAATGCCTGTGGACATTTGGATTTTTCAAACTATTCAGATATTATTACGTTTTTATTAACTCGCTCTCTTGTATGTTTGTTCGGGTTGAATTAATAATTGTTTTATACTAACATCTCGATAAGCTAGAGGCATGAAATTTTGCACATAAAGCTCATAATCGGATGACAATGTAATGTGACAAAATATGAAAAAAAGAAGAAATTTTATACTATTTAGTTCGTTTTAAAAACGTGGTATATTAAAAGAAAACCGATCAACTTGTTTGTAGCTAGCTTGATTAAATTCATTTCACGGCTTAAGTAATTTCATACACTTCATGATGAAATATTTTTCAACTGATTAAAATTTCATAGTTGGTTATTGAAATCTAAGTGTTACGCTGTGAAAGTATAGATATGAATTTAGCTTTAGCAAAACGTATTAACTACAAACGACATTATATAAGATCAGGAGTAAGTGGGAGCAAAATAAAGCATTTAAACATTAAAACTTATGATAAAACTGTAGGATTTACAAGAAAAACGCATAAGCTTCTCCTAAAATCCTATTCTCATACGATTTGTTGCTTTGAATTTGGCGTGGATGATAGTTGGCACTGACCGTGTAATGCCGGTGTTAGAATGTTCACTACCACAAATAATACTTTGGGTGATGAAAATGAAACAGGAGATGGGCAGCAGCATCTTCCCGATAACAACTCAAAATAATAAAAAAACTGCTGTTGCCAACCCGCATGCCAAGCGAGGCAACTACGGCAATATCCCTCCTATGAGGAAATCTTTGGCGGAGGTTTATGTTTAACACTGGATTTATGATAGGCTGGCACCAATTATATTATAAAGGACCTCTTTTTTATATATAATATCATTGTCTGGCACTGACACTGGGCGTAAACGAGATGGATGTACTGTCATCTATCGGAAGTCATAACTCCCCATACGGTGATATATCACAAAATACCATTGCGGCATATTTCATTTATTTTAAGTAGTAGAGCCATGATTCTGCTATATGAATAGTATAGTTGTAGCAAGAATGGGTCGGTTCGACCGGGAAAGGACCTCGCTCTCACAGAATACCAGCGTAAAATAGCAGCTTAATGCTGCTGTGTTTCGTATGGTGAGTGTAGAGAATCGGAGACCCTTCTTACTGGAAACGAGACATTCCAACTTAGTCCTCACGGCTGACAACGCATCTGCATTTTAATTCGCAAACGAAGATACATGTAGATGTCTATGGGCTACAGCAACCACTTACCATCAGGTGGACTGTGTGCTTGTTTTATTCTATAAAAAAATCGCGTGTGTCGTTTAAATATGTACCAAGGTCTTGCATTGCTCGTGAATTGACGGCCGCAGACTGGTACCGCCTTAGGCCCTAGGTATTATATTTACTTGTGACTCCGAGAGGCCTGATATACATTATTATTAACGTTACTTTTTAGGGTTCCGTACCTCAAAAGGAAAAACGGAACCCTTATAGGATCACTTTGTTGTCCGTCTGTTTGTCTGTCAAGACCCTTTTTCTCAGGAACGCGTGGAGGTATCAAGCTGAAATTCATACCAAATACTCAAATCTACTGTCCCTTGAAGCTGTGAAAAAATCAAACTTTTAAGCCAACGCAATCAAAAGATACAGCTGTTTATGGCGCAAATTTTCGACATTCGCAAGGGAATCAAAACCTACAGGGTACTTCCCGTATACTCAGGATCTTGAAATTTGGTACGAAGCAACGTTTTATAGCAAAGATAAAGGGAAAATTGCAAAAAGCATAAATTTTTAGTTACATCATATAATAAAAATATTTTTAATAATTTTAAACTTATATATCTACAGATTTGTTCGGAACCCTCGGTGCGCGAGTCCGACTCGCACTTGGCCGGTTTAATTAAATACTAAAGCAAACTGCTTGATTACTAGACCGGTAATCGGTGGCGGTGTAAGAATATTCAATGCCCCATATCGTCCAGTGGGTGTCGCAATAGGCGACAGGGGAAAACTGAACCAGGAGATAGGTAGCAGCATTTTCCTGATAACAGCCGAATAGAAAAAAAGGCTTAGCCAACCCGCTCGCGAAGCTTGGTAACTATTCTAATCCTATATGGGGAGGCCTAACTAATTTTTTTTTGTAGGAAAGAGCCCGCCGCGCTGTTCAAATTCCAAAACGTTTGGACGGCACATAAGAGGATATTTGCGCTCAAAGAAATTTGTAAAATTTGAAAAGTATGAGCAATCGAGCTAGACAACTGAGAACGACAACTGTAGCTTGGAATGGATCTACTTTCCTATCTACGAAAAATTGACATAATTATCAACCTATATTCAACTGTTTTCTCCTCGAAAATATATATTTTTGTTTTTTTTTTACTGTGGCTATGCCTTTCTATTATTTTTTGATATAACAAAAATAATAGTAAGTCAGGGCGCTTTGTAATATTTAAAAAAGTATGCTGGACGTTTAATAACGACGGTTTAACAATTGTAGTAAATTTATTTATAAGTATTTTAAAATAATCAATTTTTACGGAAATAATATAATATATAAACTTTGAAGTGCTAGATTTAAATTGTATCGTCAAACATGTTATCTCTAGTGTTATTATCCAGAGAGAAAGCCGAGGAATACTTTTGTATGGCCTTAACGTCGCCCTGTCTTTGAAATATTTTTTATCTCTTAGCCGTGCAAATTTCCTCATATTGTTTTCCTTCACTGCCGAGCACTAACAAAAAGTTAAAACATTATTCACCTCAACCTTTTTTCTTTCCTTTCATTCTATTTCATGTTAGTCTAACAAAATAAACGCACCAATAATATATCCTATGGGAAGTGCGATCGCAAGTGCCGACGCGAGAAATTTTTTGGTAAAATAAAAGGTTAGGAAACAAAAAAAAATAATATGTGTTATTCAGTAACATAGTTTACTTCATATTTCCTTATTGTGAATACTACATGAACTTACTCAATTAATAAAATAAATAAGCACGACAAGGCGGAGAATATTAATACAAATTATAGCGACGTTGGCAATGATCTAGAACTGGGGTGTTGCGGAAATTTGCATCTCAATTAAGACATCTCTATACGCTTCCGCATCCGCAAAAGCTCTGTATTGATTATAAGATGTGGTGGAAATTGTTACAAGAAATTGGACGGGGTCATCTAGTGTACTGCCGCTGAAAGAGAGAGGAAGGAATCTCGATTTTGGTAATTGACATTTTTATTTTTATAAGTATTTTTTCGTTGTCAGCTACGATGTACTTAGATTCGCTTATCTTATTTAGTGAGTGTTCTGCTATGAATTAGACAAATGAATCTACAATGTCACTGTGCAAAGTATGTGTGAGTGAAATGCAGAGTACTAATAATTGTACCGTAGCGGAATATATAGATATTTTTATACAGAATAAGGGTGACAAACGAGTACACACTCCACCTGATAGTAAGTGGCCTATGACCTCATCATTACAGCCTTTCATAAGCCGACTGCTGAACATAGGCCTCCCCCAAGGAATGCCACAAAGCACGGTCCTGAGCCACCTGCATCCATCGACTTCCTGCATGTCTTACCAGGTCGTCACTCCATCTCGTGGGGGTCGCCCTACACTTCGCCTACCGGTACGAGGTTGCCACTCAAGAACCTTTCTTCCCCGTCGGTTGTCGGTTCTTCGAGCTATATGGCCGGCCCACTGCCACTTCAGCTTACTAATCCGTTGGGCTTTTCGGTTACTCTGGTTCTAGTGCGGATATCCTCATTCCTAAGTTTATCACGCAGAGAAACTCCGAGCATAGCCCTCTTCATAGCTCGCTGAGCGACCTTGAGCTTCCTCATACGGCCAGCACGCTTGGATATACATGACCTATACATATGTATATCCATGCGTGATTAAGAATCAAAATGCAAATGCATTGGCACCCCTGAGGCCTACGGTACTCTGGTACTCTGGTGCTCCGAATCTCCAGTTCTCTAGAAAACATAGCAGCATTAAAATCGTGGTCCTTTCCTGGTCGCGTAGCTCTACCACGTAATTAAAATTAAATATACTCATATTTAATAATATACAAAAGTTCAGCAGTACACTTGTGAGGAGGTGTAATGGTGAGGATGATGATGAAATATAGAAAAATGAAAACAAAAAAATAACTAAATTATAAATCAAGCGACTGAGTCTTTGAAGAAATCGCTTGTATTTGACCTTGATCAGAATAGTTTTTGAAATGGTAGTTCAACAACTTTCGCATGTTTGACCTTTTAACAATCTACACAGAATGTATGAATGGCAAAATCCCCGTAATATAATTTATTTTAGACATGAGCAAGGCTTTGAAGGTAATAAGTCATACACTCTTGTAAAAACTGGTTCTATAGAGTGTAATGTTAAGGGCACACGAATGAATCCAAAGCTTTTTTGGAAAATAAGTTTCTTTGTTTCTATCAAGTCAAACAAACGTATATTATATTTATATTTAAAAATAAACAGTGGTGTCGCTAATAACTTTTAGACCATTATTGTTTCTCTTATATATCAATGAACTTTATAATACTATATAAAAAATAAGCAATGGTAGTGACGCTAATAACTTTTCGACCATTACTCTTTCTCTTATATGTATATCAATAAACTTTATAATACATTTTTTTTTTATAGTAGAGGGGGCAAACGAGCATGCGGCTCACCTGATGGTAAGTGACTACCGCCGCCCATGAACAACTGCAACACCAGGGAGGGAATTGCAGATGCGTTGCCGGCCTTTTAAAAAGGAGTACGCTCTTTTCTTGAAGGTCCCTAAGTCGTATCGGTCCGGAAAAATCGCTGATGGTAATCGATTCCACAAGGAAGTCGTGCGAGGAAGAAAACATCTTCTAAATCGCACAGTGGTGGACCGCCAATCATCCAGATGGTGTGGATGGTATCGGGAGTTCTGCCGCGATGTGCGTTCGTGAAATTTGGCGGCTGGGATTAATCCGAACAATTCCTCAGAGCACTCCCCATGGTAGATGCGAAAGAAAATGCAAAGAGATGCAACATCTCTTCGCAGCGCCAATGAGTCGAGCCGATCGGAAAGAACTCGGTCGTCGACGATTCGAGCCGCTCTGCGCTGGATGCGGTCAAGTGGAAGGAGCTGGCACTGGGGAGCCCCTGCCCAGAGATGGGAACAGTATTCCATGTGAGGCCGAACCTGCGCCTTGTAGAGTTGCAGGCGGTGTGCCGGCATGAAATACTGTCCCGCTCTGCTGAGCACGCCAAGCTTTTTAGAGGCCAATTTGGCCTTCTCTTCCAAATGACCACGAAACTGCACGTCACTCGATATGTCGACGCCGAGGATTCCGATACTGGCTGAGGCAACCAGGGGAGTGCCTTGAAACTGAGGAGATACGACAAAGGGGTTCTTTTTAGCGGTAAACGCGCAAACTTGTGTCTTCTGAGGATTAAACTGGACTAGATTTAGTCGCCCCCAGTTCGAGACTTTGTCCAGCAAAGACTCGACTTCAGACACAAGTTTGTTCCGGTACTCGGAGACGTTTTCCCGAGAAATATTAGCACGGCCGGTGTATAGAGCATCACCAGTGCTGTCATCCGCATAGCAATGAATGTTACCAGTTAGCAACAGTTACTTCCCAGGACAGAGGATTTTTTTGGAACCGGTGGTAATTAAACAAAAGAGTGACTTTCAATAAGTATTAAATATACAATCTATATTGAATAAAAAAGTTTCTGTTTCTGTTTCAATACGATGGACATAAATATATCCGATTCACCGACGATACACTTACACTTACAGCTAATGTTTTTTTTTTATAAAATTATATTGACACACAAGCGCACAGTCTACCGGATTGTATAATTATGTATATCACTCTTTATATTAAAAAATACTACATAACTTAAAATTTCAGAAAAACATCCTTTTAAATCCCGTTCGACCACTTGAATAAAGAGGTATTATTATTTCTTTTAGGCGTACAACAATATTAAATTTCGAATTTTGAATTTTAAATTTTGACATAAAACTGATATTGTTTTTATATTCAACGTAATTCAATGATGCAATATCAAATTAAATAGCGTAATTCAATTTATAAGATTTTATTTCAAATTGCACGCTTGCATGCAGTCGGAATACATCGCACCTTTTTTACGTGGTAGAGCCATGCTGCAGCTACATTGGTAGTATAGTTGTAGCAAGAATGGGTCGGCTCGACCAGAAAGGACCACAATCTCACAGAATACCAGCGTAAAATAGCACCTTAACGCTGCTGTGTTTCGTATGGTGAATGTAGAGAATCGGACAACCTATTTTCTTTTAACGAGGCATTCCATCTTAGTCCTCACGGGTGACAACGCATCTGCATTTTGATTCTTAATTGAGGATAGATGTAGACGTCTATCATTATCATCATTACAGCCTTTCATAAGTCCACTGCTGAACATAGGCCTCCCCCAAGGAATGCCACAAAGCACGGTCCTGAGCCACATGCATCCATCGACTTCCTGCATGTCTTACCAGGTCGTCACCATCTAATGCTGGGTCGCCTACCGGTACGAGGCTGCCACTCCAGAACCTTTCTTCCCCATCAGTTGTCTGTTCTTCGAGCTATATGGCCAGCCCACTGCCACTTCAGCTTACTAATCCATTGGGCTATGTCGGTTACTCTGGTTCTACCGCGGATATCCTCATTTCTAAGTTAATCACGCAGAGAAACCCCGAGCATAGCCCTCTCCAAAGCTTGCTGAGCGAACTTGAGCTTCCTCATACGACCAGCAGTAAAGTACCACGTCTCAGATCCGCAAGTCGTCACTTGCAACACGCACTGGTTGTAAAATTTCGTTTTCAGGTTTTGAGGTATGTCTAACGAGAAGATGTGTCGTAGTTTCCCGAACGCTGCCCAGCCGAGTTGAATCCGTCGATTGACCACTCGGTCGAAGTTGGACTTACCTAGTCGGACTATTTGTCCCAGGTAAACATACTCGTCAACAACTTCGAGCTTAGTGTTCCCAACAACTACCGGCATAGGTGTGACATGGCCGTTAAACATGATTTTTGTTTTGTCTATGTTCATCTTAAGACCTATCCGTTGGGAGACATTATTAAGGTCATTGAGTATAGTGCTTAGGTCCTCCAGCGATTCTGCCATAAGGACTATATCGTCTGAAAATCTGTGATGAGTAATGTTACTCGCCATTGATGTTAATACCACATCCTTTCCAGTCCAGTAGCTTGAAAACGTCTTCCAATGCAGCCGTGAAGAGTTTCGGGATATAACGTTACCCTGTCTTCCACCTCTCTGCAGTTCGATAGGATTCGTACTCTGATTCTGTACTCTGATAGCCATCGTAGTTCTACTGTACAAACACTTCAGCATTTCGCTATATCGACAGTCAACTTGGCACCGCTGAAGAGACTGCAGCACTGCCCAAATTTCAACGGAATCAAAGGCTTTCTCATAGGCCACATACGCAAGGCAAATTGACACATTGTACTCCTCTGTCTTCTGTACAATTTGCCGAAGGGTGTGTATGTGGTCTATGGTGCTAAAACCCTTTCGGAAACCGGCTTGTTCGAGAGGCTGGAAGTCGTCAATTCTGCGTGCGAGGCGATTCGTAATGACTCTCGAAAACATCACGTAGACGCGGCTCAGAAGGGAAATCGGTCTGTAGTTCTTTAAGAGAGCGTTGTCGCCTTTCTTGAAGAACAAGACCACCGCACTTCTGCTCCACGCCTCCGGAGTAGTGCCACCATGGAGGACGGAATTAAAGAGCTTCTGAAGGACTTCAAGTACCGGTTTTCCACCCGCTTTCAGAAGCTCCGCCGTAATTCTATCCTCGCCCGGCAACTTGCCGTTTTTAAGGTGCTGGAGAGCCATGTTAATCTCGCTCAGACTGACGTCCGGGATATCATCGGAATAGTGTCGTATAAGACTCGCTCTTGGATCGTTACTCACACTTGCGTGTGGCTCCAACGATGACGTGTAAAGTTGCTCATAGAACCTCTCAATCTCACTCAAAATCTCAGGTGTCTCGGATAAAAAACGATGCTGCCACATTCGGTCTTCCGCTTTGACAATTGGCTTTTTCTGGCAGACAGATCTCTGGCAAAGACTTTGGAGCCCTGATTCCGCTCGATCGCTTCTTCAATAGAAGCTGTATTGAAGTTGCGTAAGTCCCGCCGCATGCATTTAGAGATCTATCTGTTCAGTTGTCCGTTTACTGTCAAATCTGTTGAAAAATGTAGCTTCATCTCCCGTCTAACAACCATGAGATTAAGAGTGTGATCGGAGAGTTTTTGTGTTCTTCTGCGGCGGGTCTTACAAAACTTAGCTCCGACCGCATGGACAGTTTCCACGAGCTTGTCATTCATATCTAGTAGACGTCTATGGGCTACAGCAATCACTTACCTTCAGGTGGACTGTGTGCTCGTTTGTCGCCCTTATCCTATATAAAAAAAAAATCTGAATATACGTCGCACCTGCTATGCTGTTGAACATTAATTTTACCGTATTCTACAAATAAATAAATAAATAAATTTGTTATTATAAAAATAAATCAACAGTGGTAGAGCCACGCGGCAGCTTTTGTTGTCGCACGGATTGGCCAGCTTGAATTGGGGTCGCCTCATAGAATATCAGCGTGAAGGCGAGGTTCACCTCTGCGTTTCGCTTGGTGAGTGAAGGTGGCCGGAGGCCCCTTTTACTGGAAATGAGGCATTCCATCTTAGTCCTCACGGGTGACAACGCATCTGCATTTTGATTTGTAATAGAGGATAGATGTAGATGTCTATGGGCCGCAGCAACCACTTACCATCAGGTGGACTGTGTGCTCGTTTGTCACCCATATCCTATAAAAAAATACCTCGTAGGGGTCTAGGCAGTAGTACTCTTTTCCTGCCTAGAGGTTTGGGAACGTACTATCCTTATACCTATATCTACCACCAAGTAGCAGTGCTCGCACTGCTGTGTTTTGACCTCAACGGTATATAAAGCCAGTAATTACAGGGTGTGAGGGATCCCATCTTAGTCCTTAGAGATGACAGGATCCATGGACTACTGTAGCACATCAAGCGTCAGGTGAACTCTAAATTTGTTTGGTACTTCAGTCTTAGAAAAAAGACCGTCATTACATCTAGTGGGAGACCGTATTACACTTAGCTTTCCGATACGGGGCTGCTTCTTCCATATGTGCTATTTAGGAGGCGGATTGCCATGTCAGCTTACTGATTCTTTGGTCTATATCTGTTACCCTGGTTCTATTACGTAGTATATCACGCAGAGAAGCTGTTGAGCGGCCGTTTGCGCTTTCGCATACGGCCATCGGCGTAGATCACGTCTCAGATAAATATGTCATCACTGGAAATATAATTATGTTTTAATAATAATTTTAAGATCATGCACAGGCTGGTCGATGAACTTGCAAGGCTCTTTGGAATGGCATAAAACATTTTAAAAAAAACCAGCCATTTTTTACATGGGAAATCCTGCGTAGGTATTACCTGCATAGCAGCTTACTGGTAACGGCGGTATTACGCTAAGTAATAATAAGTAAGTACTTAATTACTTTACTTGTATTGTGTATAATAATATTAAGTTATATTATATAGAGTACCATTTTAAAATTGTGTGAAAGAATATTAAACATTTTTTGTGTTTACATTATTTTATATAAACTTTATAGTAGATATTTCTTAAACTATAATTCTTTTTTTTTGTGGAGAGGGTAGTTTTTGGTATTTTAACAAGAAACTGTGAAGCAAAATGTGATTGTTATTGTCTTCGATTGTTCGACTCGTCTATACACTATACTGCAAATTATAGTATACTAGCTGGCCAGGCAGACGTTGTTTTGCCCTTTCCGACAACCCTTCCTATGATAAAATCCTTAAATTCGCAATAAAAAATATTGACGGTCACTTATCGGGATAAAAGTTATCCTATCTCTCAAGTTGGACCAAACTGCACACAGTGTACAAAATTTCATTGAAATCAGTTCAATAGTTTAGGAGTTCATCGCGGACAAACAATGTGACACGTAATTTTTATATATAAAGATTAGTTGAGTTGCCATGGTAACGCCAAACTTTATGGACACAAATTTTAACTACGGGATTTCTTATAATTCTTTATTTAGAAGGCGATAGGTCTATAGAGACTAAGCAAAAGTGTGTAATAAAAAGGAAAACAAGAGAGATCAAGACAATGAAGACGAGGAATTTACAACCGTCACTAAAAGAAAATCTAAACGGATTGAGAGGGTTCCTCAAGAAAGTGAGGAGCAACATAACAATGAGAAAACTTCTGTGTAAGATTTAGAATACTATGAAGTGTGTGTAACATCATTGGAAAATTTACCAAAACAAATGGCGCTTGCAAAATTACTTCGAACACAAAATATTAGGAATATTACTAGAATTAAATATAAGAGTCCATATAAAGTGCTTATTTGATGAGTTGTAAGAAGTTAACGGAGATGGGTGTTAGATGTCAACTTACTAGTGAACTATCTTTATCCTATGGTGGTGTAGTTAAAGGCGTTGATCTTGATTTAACTGAAGAAGAAATCATAAAAATCTTAGAGTCGACTATAGAACTTTTGTCTATAAAGAGATTAAAATAGTGAAAGATGAACATAGACAAAACAAAAATCATGTTTAACGGCCATGTCACACCTATGCCGGTAGTTGTTGGGAACACTAAGCTCGAAGTTGTTGACGAGTATGTTTACCTGGGACAAATAGTCCGACTAGGTAAGTCCAACTTCGACCGAGTGGTCAATCGACGGATTCAACTCGGCTGGGCAGCGTTCGGGAAACTACGACACATCTTCTCGTTAGACATACCTCAAAACCTGAAAACGAAATTTTACAACCAGTGCGTGTTGCAAGTGACGACTTGCGGATCTGAGACGTGGTACTTTACTGCTGGTCGTATGAGGAAGCTCAAGTTCGCTCAGCAAGCTTTGGAGAGGGCTATGCTCGGGGTTTCTCTGCGTGATTAACTTAGAAATGAGGATATCCGCGGTAGAACCAGAGTAACCGACATAGCCCAATGGATTAGTAAGCTGAAGTGGCAGTGGGCTGGCCATATAGCTCGAAGAACAGACAACTGATGGGGAAGAAAGGTTCTGGAGTGGCAGCCTCGTACCGGTAGGCGACCCAGCATTAGATGGTGACGACCTGGTAAGACATGCAGGAAGTCGATGGATGCATGTGGCTCAGGACCGTGCTTTGTGGCATTCCTTGGGGGAGGCCTATGTTCAGCAGTGGACTTATGAAAGGCTGTAATGATGATAATGATAGACGTCTACATCTATCCTCAATTAAGAATCAAAATGCAGATGCGTTGTCACCCGTGAGGACTAAGATGGAATGCCTCGTTAAAAGAAAATAGGTTGTCCGATTCTCTACATTCACCATACGAAACACAGCAGCGTTAAGGTGCTATTTTACGCTGGTATTCTGTGAGATTGTGGTCCTTTCTGGTCGAGCCGACCCATTCTTGCTACAACTATACTACCAATGTAGCTGCAGCATGGCTCTACCACGTAAAAAAGGTGCGATGTATTCCGACTGCATGCAAGCGTGCAATTTGAAATAAAATCTTATAAATTGAATTACGCTATTTAATTTGATATTGCATCATTGAATTACGTTGAATATAAAAACAATATCAGTTTTATGTCAAAATTTAAAATTCAAAATTCGAAATTTAATATTGTTGTACGCCTAAAAGAAATAATAATACCTCTTTATTCAAGTGGTCGAACGGGATTTAAAAGGATGTTTTTCTGAAATTTTAAGTTATGTAGTATTTTTTAATATAAAGAGTGATATACATAATTATACAATCCGGTAGACTGTGCGCTTGTGTGTCAATATAATTTTATAAAAAAAAAACATTAGCTGTAAGTGTAAGTGTATCGTCGGTGAATCGGATATATTTATGTCCATCGTATTGAAACAGAAACAGAAACTTTTTTATTCAATATAGATTGTATATTTAATACTTATTGAAAGTCACTCTTTTGTTTAATTACCACCGGTTCCAAAAAAATCCTCTGTCCTGGGAAGTAACTGTTGCTAACTGGTAACATTCATTGCTATGCGGATGACAGCACTGGTGATGCTCTATACACCGGCCGTGCTAATATTTCTCGGGAAAACGTCTCCGAGTACCGGAACAAACTTGTGTCTGAAGTCGAGTCTTTGCTGGACAAAGTCTCGAACTGGGGGCGACTAAATCTAGTCCAGTTTAATCCTCAGAAGACACAAGTTTGCGCGTTTACCGCTAAAAAGAACCCCTTTGTCGTATCTCCTCAGTTTCAAGGCACTCCCCTGGTTGCCTCAGCCAGTATCGGAATCCTCGGCGTCGACATATCGAGTGACGTGCAGTTTCGTGGTCATTTGGAAGAGAAGGCCAAATTGGCCTCTAAAAAGCTTGGCGTGCTCAGCAGAGCGGGACAGTATTTCATGCCGGCACACCGCCTGCAACTCTACAAGGCGCAGGTTCGGCCTCACATGGAATACTGTTCCCATCTCTGGGCAGGAGCTCCCCAGTGCCAGCTCCTTCCACTTGACCGCATCCAGCGCAGAGCGGCTCGAATCGTCGACGACCGAGTTCTTTCCGATCGGCTCGACTCATTGGCGCTGCGAAGAGATGTTGCATCTCTTTGCATTTTCTTTCGCATCTACCATGGGGAGTGCTCTGAGGAATTGTTCGGATTAATCCCAGCCGCCAAATTTCACGAACGCACATCGCGGCAGAACTCCCGATACCATCCACACCATCTGGATGATTGGCGGTCCACCACTGTGCGATTTAGAAGATGTTTTCTTCCTCGCACGACTTCCTTGTGGAATCGATTACCATCAGCGATTTTTCCGGACCGATACGACTTAGGGACCTTCAAGAAAAGAGCGTACTCCTTTTTAAAAGGCCGGCAACGCATCTGCAATTCCCTCCCTGGTGTTGCAGTTGTTCATGGGCGGCGGTAGTCACTTACCATCAGGTGAGCCGCATGCTCGTTTGCCCCCTCTACTATAAAAAAAAAATGTATTATAAAGTTTATTGATATACATATAAGAGAAAGAGTAATGGTCGAAAAGTTATTAGCGTCACTACCATTGCTTATTTTTTATATAGTATTATAAAGTTCATTGATATATAAGAGAAACAATAATGGTCTAAAAGTTATTAGCGACACCACTGTTTATTTTTAAATATAAATATAATATACGTTTGTTTGACTTGATAGAAACAAAGAAACTTATTTTCCAAAAAAGCTTTGGATTCATTCGTGTGCCCTTAACATTACACTCTATAGAACCAGTTTTTACAAGAGTGTATGACTTATTACCTTCAAAGCCTTGCTCATGTCTAAAATAAATTATATTACGGGGATTTTGCCATTCATACATTCTGTGTAGATTGTTAAAAGGTCAAACATGCGAAAGTTGTTGAACTACCATTTCAAAAACTATTCTGATCAAGGTCAAATACAAGCGATTTCTTCAAAGACTCAGTCGCTTGATTTATAATTTAGTTATTTTTTTGTTTTCATTTTTCTATATTTCATCATCATCCTCACCATTACACCTCCTCACAAGTGTACTGCTGAACTTTTGTATATTATTAAATATGAGTATATTTAATTTTAATTACGTGGTAGAGCTACGCGACCAGGAAAGGACCACGATTTTAATGCTGCTATGTTTTCTAGAGAACTGGAGATTCGGAGCACCAGAGTACCAGAGTACCGTAGGCCTCAGGGGTGCCAATGCATTTGCATTTTGATTCTTAATCACGCATGGATATACATATGTATAGGTCATGTATATCCAAGCGTGCTGGCCGTATGAGGAAGCTCAAGGTCGCTCAGCGAGCTATGAAGAGGGCTATGCTCGGAGTTTCTCTGCGTGATAAACTTAGGAATGAGGATATCCGCACTAGAACCAGAGTAACCGAAAAGCCCAACGGATTAGTAAGCTGAAGTGGCAGTGGGCCGGCCATATAGCTCGAAGAACCGACAACCGACGGGGAAGAAAGGTTCTTGAGTGGCAACCTCGTACCGGTAGGCGAAGTGTAGGGCGACCCCCACGAGATGGAGTGACGACCTGGTAAGACATGCAGGAAGTCGATGGATGCAGGTGGCTCAGGACCGTGCTTTGTGGCATTCCTTGGGGGAGGCCTATGTTCAGCAGTCGGCTTATGAAAGGCTGTAATGATGAGGTCATAGGCCACTTACTATCAGGTGGAGTGTGTACTCGTTTGTCACCCTTATTCTGTATAAAAATATCTATATATTCCGCTACGGTACAATTATTAGTACTCTGCATTTCACTCACACATACTTTGCACAGTGACATTGTAGATTCATTTGTCTAATTCATAGCAGAACACTCACTAAATAAGATAAGCGAATCTAAGTACATCGTAGCTGACAACGAAAAAATACTTATAAAAATAAAAATGTCAATTACCAAAATCGAGATTCCTTCCTCTCTCTTTCAGCGGCAGTACACTAGATGACCCCGTCCAATTTCTTGTAACAATTTCCACCACATCTTATAATCAATACAGAGCTTTTGCGGATGCGGAAGCGTATAGAGATGTCTTAATTGAGATGCAAATTTCCGCAACACCCCAGTTCTAGATCATTGCCAACGTCGCTATAATTTGTATTAATATTCTCCGCCTTGTCGTGCTTATTTATTTTATTAATTGAGTAAGTTCATGTAGTATTCACAATAAGGAAATATGAAGTAAACTATGTTACTGAATAACACATATTATTTTTTTTTGTTTCCTAACCTTTTATTTTACCAAAAAATTTCTCGCGTCGGCACTTGCGATCGCACTTCCCATAGGATATATTATTGGTGCGTTTATTTTGTTAGACTAACATGAAATAGAATGAAAGGAAAGAAAAAAGGTTGAGGTGAATAATGTTTTAACTTTTTGTTAGTGCTCGGCAGTGAAGGAAAACAATATGAGGAAATTTGCACGGCTAAGAGATAAAAAATATTTCAAAGACAGGGCGACGTTAAGGCCATACAAAAGTATTCCTCGGCTTTCTCTCTGGATAATAACACTAGAGATAACATGTTTGACGATACAATTTAAATCTAGCACTTCAAAGTTTATATATTATATTATTTCCGTAAAAATTGATTATTTTAAAATACTTATAAATAAATTTACTACAATTGTTAAACCGTCGTTATTAAACGTCCAGCATACTTTTTTAAATATTACAAAGCGCCCTGACTTACTATTATTTTTGTTATATCAAAAAATAATAGAAAGGCATAGCCACAGTAAAAAAAAAACAAAAATATATATTTTCGAGGAGAAAACAGTTGAATATAGGTTGATAATTATGTCAATTTTTCGTAGATAGGAAAGTAGATCCATTCCAAGCTACAGTTGTCGTTCTCAGTTGTCTAGCTCGATTGCTCATACTTTTCAAATTTTACAAATTTCTTTGAGCGCAAATATCCTCTTATGTGCCGTCCAAACGTTTTGGAATTTGAACAGCGCGGCGGGCTCTTTCCTACAAAAAAAAATTAGTTAGGCCTCCCCATATAGGATTAGAATAGTTACCAAGCTTCGCGAGCGGGTTGGCTAAGCCTTTTTTTCTATTCGGCTGTTATCAGGAAAATGCTGCTACCTATCTCCTGGTTCAGTTTTCCCCTGTCGCCTATTGCGACACCCACTGGACGATATGGGGCATTGAATATTCTTACACCGCCACCGATTACCGGTCTAGTAATCAAGCAGTTTGCTTTAGTATTTAATTAAACCGGCCAAGTGCGAGTCGGACTCGCGCACCGAGGGTTCCGAACAAATCTGTAGATATATAAGTTTAAAATTATTAAAAATATTTTTATTATATGATGTAACTAAAAATTTATGCTTTTTGCAATTTTCCCTTTATCTTTGCTATAAAACGTTGCTTCGTACCAAATTTCAAGATCCTGAGTATACGGGAAGTACCCTGTAGGTTTTGATTCCCTTGCGAATGTCGAAAATTTGCGCCATAAACAGCTGTATCTTTTGATTGCGTTGGCTTAAAAGTTTGATTTTTTCACAGCTTCAAGGGACAGTAGATTTGAGTATTTGGTATGAATTTCAGCTTGATACCTCCACGCGTTCCTGAGAAAAAGGGTCTTGACAGACAAACAGACGGACAACAAAGTGATCCTATAAGGGTTCCGTTTTTCCTTTTGAGGTACGGAACCCTAAAAAGTAACGTTAATAATAATGTATATCAGGCCTCTCGGAGTCACAAGTAAATATAATACCTAGGGCCTAAGGCGGTACCAGTCTGCGGCCGTCAATTCACGAGCAATGCAAGACCTTGGTACATATTTAAACGACACACGCGATTTTTTTATAGAATAAAACAAGCACACAGTCCACCTGATGGTAAGTGGTTGCTGTAGCCCATAGACATCTACATGTATCTTCGTTTGCGAATTAAAATGCAGATGCGTTGTCAGCCGTGAGGACTAAGTTGGAATGTCTCGTTTCCAGTAAGAAGGGTCTCCGATTCTCTACACTCACCATACGAAACACAGCAGCATTAAGCTGCTATTTTACGCTGGTATTCTGTGAGAGCGAGGTCCTTTCCCGGTCGAACCGACCCATTCTTGCTACAACTATACTATTCATATAGCAGAATCATGGCTCTACTACTTAAAATAAATGAAATATGCCGCAATGGTATTTTGTGATATATCACCGTATGGGGAGTTATGACTTCCGATAGATGACAGTACATCCATCTCGTTTACGCCCAGTGTCAGTGCCAGACAATGATATTATATATAAAAAAGAGGTCCTTTATAATATAATTGGTGCCAGCCTATCATAAATCCAGTGTTAAACATAAACCTCCGCCAAAGATTTCCTCATAGGAGGGATATTGCCGTAGTTGCCTCGCTTGGCATGCGGGTTGGCAACAGCAGTTTTTTTATTATTTTGAGTTGTTATCGGGAAGATGCTGCTGCCCATCTCCTGTTTCATTTTCATCACCCAAAGTATTATTTGTGGTAGTGAACATTCTAACACCGGCATTACACGGTCAGTGCCAACTATCATCCACGCCAAATTCAAAGCAACAAATCGTATGAGAATAGGATTTTAGGAGAAGCTTATGCGTTTTTCTTGTAAATCCTACAGTTTTATCATAAGTTTTAATGTTTAAATGCTTTATTTTGCTCCCACTTACTCCTGATCTTATATAATGTCGTTTGTAGTTAATACGTTTTGCTAAAGCTAAATTCATATCTATACTTTCACAGCGTAACACTTAGATTTCAATAACCAACTATGAAATTTTAATCAGTTGAAAAATATTTCATCATGAAGTGTATGAAATTACTTAAGCCGTGAAATGAATTTAATCAAGCTAGCTACAAACAAGTTGATCGGTTTTCTTTTAATATACCACGTTTTTAAAACGAACTAAATAGTATAAAATTTCTTCTTTTTTTCATATTTTGTCACATTACATTGTCATCCGATTATGAGCTTTATGTGCAAAATTTCATGCCTCTAGCTTATCGAGATGTTAGTATAAAACAATTATTAATTCAACCCGAACAAACATACAAGAGAGCGAGTTAATAAAAACGTAATAATATCTGAATAGTTTGAAAAATCCAAATGTCCACAGGCATTTAAATTTAATGAAAAACAAAGTTGTATTTCTGACTTTTAAAATATATTAGGTATTTACGTATTTTAAGTTTAGCGCTCTATTATTTTAATAGGTAATGTCACCTACAGGGAAAAAATAATAATGTTTACCATAATAACTCGATTTCACAAAGTATAAAATCGATATAGGCTGTATGGTACATTTGTCCTTTGTCTATCAAGAGCTAAAAAAATATGAAAGTGAAAAACTCATAAAAGTTATAAATAATTTTATTAACAAATTACGCGTGCTAGGCTATTGATATGGAATAGGGAATCAGTTTCTAGGTCCATGATCAGTTGATGTAATTTTCTAAAGCTAATAAAAAAAACCCGGTCTCAATATGTCCATTTTTTCGGGAGTTAGCATACCACATACTTAATTACTCGCTCTTGTGTATGTAAGTTAAACATTCGAAATATCCGACACAATCAAGACTATCGGTAAGTTTGGACGTAATGTAGGTTTCACAGACAAACTGGTCTAGTTCACCTTGATGTAACAAGGCAATAATTTGCAGTTTTTAATATTTAAATTTTTCAACTCGTTCGGTTCACTTCCCTGTTGTATTATTAGAAAAACAGATACAAAAAGAATTTCTTTGGAATTTATTTTTATTTAAAAACTAGCTGTTCCCCGCGACTTCGCCCGCGTGTAATTTAGTGTTTTTATTATTTTGCGCGGATCCCTAATTATTTTTCTAAAATAAAAGTAGCCTAAGTTAATCCTTATAGCATCAAGTATCTGTCGGTGAAAGTCCCGTCAAAATCAGCCCCGCCGTTTCGGAGATTAGCCAGAACAAACCGACAGACAGACCAACAGACAGACAAACAGACAGACAAATTTTAAAAGTTTTGTTTTTGTTATAAGTACCGTATATACTTTCATTTGCATTTAGTAAAAAGCTGTTATTTTGACATTTTATTTATCAATTTTATTTATTTGTGATACTTAATAATTTAACTTTATTTATAATATAATAGAAATAGAAGTAAGAAATATTTATTCCGTTCAAAAAATATACAGATACTGACATAGTTACTGTTATGTTACATAAGTATTTATATGTCTCATATTTTATCATTTTATAATTTCAAACAGTATCACTGGGCTCCACACTAGGATTCCCTGTGTCGTGGAGACCAGTCTTCTCATTTATATAGAACTTAATGATTAGTCGATATTATGTAATTTTTATTTTTTATATAATTAGAATTCTTAAAAAATATATTTTAATAATAATAACCATGATAATTTATATTTATCTATGCAAATATATTGCCAAAAAACGGACAAATAAACAAAACGTGTAACCAAATAAATTACATTAAAAAAAAAAAAAAATTTTTTTAATTTTTTTGGAATTTTTGTCAAAATGACATGCCAATCCCATCATACCTTATACTAATTACTGCTAACACTATAACAAAATAAAAATGTATAATTGAAAGTACTATAGTTAAATTACTAACCCAAAAATGAAACTTATAATAGATAGATAAGATAATTATTCCGTCCTAGAAGCAAGCCGGAATAACCCTCTTGACATCTTTGATTTGGGATTTGATAAAACCATTTGCACTAGATCGACATCCAAAACATTTGCGTTAAATTCTTTCAACACAGCCTGTCTATATTTTTCATTCTTGACACACTCCATCAACAAATCGTAAACATCTTCAATTTTGTTGCATACATCGCAATTCGGTGAAGGTTTTTTTCCCATTAAAAAAGCGAACTTTGCTGATGGAGTATGACCAGAACGAAGCCTTAAGGCTAACTTAACAAAATTTCTGCTGAGGTTACAATCATTAAACCAAGGTACTCGATAAGGCTTGCTTTATATAGTTCTATACCAGATGCCTTTCGTTTTAGATTTCTCTTCAAAATAGCTTTTCCAATTTTTGTAACATACACTTTTAAATTTTGAGACATATTCAGTCGGATCTGGTATAAAATTAATGATGTCACCCTCTACTGCAGCTAGCTTAGATAAGCGATCAGCCTCTTCATTGCCCTTAAGGCCTATACGACCCGGGACCCATTGCAATATTAACGAAATATTCCGTTTGTTATTAATATTAATAACGTTCAAAATATCATAACCTATCGAGCTGCCTCTGAAACCAGAGGCACACCGAGCTATATGCTGTAAAGCACTTTTGCTATCGCAAAAAATAACTATATTATTAATTACATTTTTAAGTGCATACATCAAAGCTTGAAAAAGTGCAATGAGCTCCATCGTCATTATTGACACATTAACATTTAACTTAAATTTAGCCCTGTATCCTAAATATTGATCAAAGAAACCAGATCCTAAGCCATTTTTATTTTTTGAGCCATCAGTGTATATTTTATGCCACCCTAAATACCTTATTTTAAGTTCAGAAATAAGACTATTAATTAACAAATTAGGTTCATAACAATTTTTACATAAGCTTATACTCATTAGGTTTAATTTAATAACATTTTTAACGTCTATGGCTGTTACCCAAATATCCAAATCAAATGACTTTAGAATCGACGAAGAATTAATAACAACTTCACTTAAGTCATTACACGCTGTGACAAGTAGCGGTTTTTTTTTCTTAACCCAATAATTTTTTCACAGAGAAATTTCAGCCCATTAATAAGTTTGGTGGTTATGTTGTTGGACCAAGAAATTGACTTTAAACTGTATTTATATGCCAAAAATTGTCTTCTTGAAAATAGTGGTGGAACTGCTATCTCACTTTCCATAACATGACAAGGAGAGCTTTTAATGAAACCACCTATCACTCTTAATGCTTGATTTTGAATTTTGTCAAGTTTTGATATATTATTATTTGTACTACTATCATAAATAAAACTACCGTAGTCTATGCGACTTCTGATTAGTGAGAGATATAATTTACGTAGGTGATTAATGCCAATACCCCAATTGCTGCCTGCTAATAATTTTAAAATATTTAACAATTTGGAGCACTTAGCAATAATTTCATTTATATGCTTACTCCAAGTTAAACTTCTATCCAACCACATACCTAAGTATTTAATGCAGTCACTAGAAAGTAAAGGCTGACCATTTAAGCATACCAAAGGCAAATTCATCCTTCGACCTCTACTGAAGAAACATAATTTATATTTGCTCGAAGATAAACTCAAACCAATTTCACTCAACAACATAACCATATCATTTAAAGCTTTCTGCATATACCTTTCACATATTTCAATATTTTTATTGCTAATAAATAACACAAAATCATCTGCATACTGTGAAACTACAACATTTTGCATTTGCTTACATATTTTATGCGTTATAAGATTAAAAAGAAGGGGAGAGAGGGAATCACCCTGAGCTAAGCCCATACAACACTTCCGCATAAGTGAAGTGTTACAGTTTTCTGTTGATTTAATTTTAAGATACCTTTCACTGAGAAACGACCACAAATATGAACACATTTTTGTACCAATCCTAAAATTGTCCAGTATTTTTATTGCTGCATCAATCGAAACATTGTTATAAGCATTATCAATGTCAAGGCCACTGTGGGGATATTATTCGAGAATCCAATTTGAATGTATGTTACCAAGCAAGATAATGCGTCCAGGCAAGAGTGAGATCTTCTAAATCCTACCGTAAAAGGAGAGAGAATTTTTTCTCTTCCACAATACCATTCCACGTTTGGAATGGTATTGTGGCTAACATTACATGAATATTTTACACAAACACGATAATAATGAAATAGGTCTGAGCATTATATCCATATCATTATTGTTACTAACTTTAGGTATGGGAAGGACAAGGAACATATCTATGATCAAAAATTTGTTATATAATTTAAGCAAAAATACATACATACATACATAAACACTCACGCCTGTCACCCAGAGGGGTAGGCAGAGACTATGGACTTCCATTTGGCACGATCCTGACACACCTCTCTCGCTTCCTCCACATCCATATACCTACGCATACACGCTCGTCGGTTAAAGGTACTATTGATTTGGCCCATTTTCAATATATCGCCAATTTGGTCGATAAACTTTCGCCTAGGGCGTCCCTTCCCGACTCTGCCGTTCACCTCTGCAACATAAATTTGCTTTGTCACTCTTTCCTCATTCATTCTTTCTACATGCCCAAACCACCGAAGCATTCGTTTCTTAATCCTGGTCACAACATCATCTTGCAAATCACACTCTTCTCTTATTAAACAATTTCTCACTCTGTCATTCAGATTCATCCCTAACATACTCCTTAATGATCGCATTTCTACAGCATTTATTCTACTCTCGTGCTTCTTCTGCCACACCCAACTTTCACTGCCATACATTAAAGTAGGCACTAACACAGCATTGTGAATTGCCATACGTGCCTTTTTGGACACATTCTGACTTTTCACAATAGAGTGTAGAGCCCCATTCGCTCTATTTCCTGCATTCACTCGTCGTTCTATATCCTTATCATATCTACCATCCTGCTAAACACACATCCCAAATACACAAACTCATCTACTTGCTCTACCAACTCCCCTTCTATTCTTATTTCACATATCGTTTTGCTTTCTTCTCTTTCAAAAACCATAACTTTCGTCTTACTTGCGTTCACTTTCATTCCCTTTTCTTTTAACGTCCTGTTCATTAATGTAACCATCATTTGCAACTCGGCTGCCGAAGACGCAAGTATGACTTGATCATCGGCGTACAAAAGGCGTTTGACGGTTAACTCACCAATTCTTAACCCGCATTCTTCTACTTTCAAATTTTCCAAACAACTGTCCATAAATAGGTTGAACAGTCACGATAAATAAAACGCCTAAACGCAGATGGCAAATGAATTGACAGCGAATCGGTAAGAGTTTGTTTTAAGAGTAATACATTGCCTTTATATGTTTATGCATATAGTTGTCGTCTAAAAGTTGAGCCCTATGTATTTCCGGTAACTCAATGATCTGGTTGTTGGAAGTTTGGCCACATATTTAAATTCTGTCCAACAAAAGTAAAGTCATGTCCCAAACGCGGTGAAAAGCATGAAAATTGTAATAAAAAGGATTTTAAATGCTTAAACTGTATAGGCGATCATTTTGTATTAGATAAAAATGCCCTTTCTACACGATAGAAAAAGCAATTAGACAAATTATGAGTGGACACAAATTACATACAGAAAGGCACTTCAAATTTATGGTGATAAAAAGCGAAAAGAAAACCCCACTCATCATGTGACTTTAATAGATGGAACTGGAACACACTTGTATAGTAACGTAGTAAAGAGGTCCCTGGATTCGTCAAATGCGTATGAAATTGAGCAACCAACGGAAGAAATTTGTAACAGCTCTTCATCCAGAAATGAGTTGAAGTTTAAACATCAAAAACAAAAGAAACAAAATACTAATTTATCCCAGACCACAAATAAGAATAAAAGCCACCATGAAGAAGCAATAATTGAAGAAACGCAAGGGCAGTATCGTGAAGAAGAAATACAAAATGCTAATAGGAATGAAAAGTTATTACATAAATTAGAACTAAACTGTTACGGGTAAAAAATATTATCTTGTCGGAAAACACATTTGAAGAAAAATGTATATTAGTGTTTAAAGTTTTGAATTGTTGATGAATTCAAAAAGAATGTTATAAATGTTGTACTAAGAGGAGGGATGTTAGAGAGTGTTATTAACCTATTTAATGCATAAAACAAATCAACATGTTAAGATTAAAATATTACAATGGAACGGACAAAGTCTTAAGCCTAAGTTAACTACATTTGCAGACTTATTGTGTCACAGACTTATTATCTCTGAAACTTGGTTAGTGGTAAATTCAGACGTATATATTAAAGATTATAATATATATAGAAAAGACAGAAATGATTCTTATGGAGGTGTAGCGTTAGTAGTACATAAATCGATTACATCGCATTTAAATTTAATCAGTACTAACAATTCAGGCATAGAAATAATCTGTGTAAAACTTACTAACTGTAAATATGTAGAAAATATCGTATCTCTTTACTGTCCCTCTTCTGTGCGTACCTTACCAACAGACTGGGAACAATTATTTTCATATTTTAGAACGAAAACAATAATTGCAGGTGACTTTAATGGACTTTACTCTGATTGGTCGACGCGACCAATGCGGCTATGGAAAACGGTTTTATGTCGCTTAATAATGGCACGGCTACCAGGCTAAAAATGGTCAAAGGTATTGTTCAAATATCTTCACCTGATGTATCTTTTGTTTCTATGGATGTAGGGATCGAATTTGATTGGTCAGTAAGTAACGAAACTTTAGGTAGTGATCATTTAGCACTTAAAATGTCTGTAGATATTCCTAATAACTTTTATAAGGTAAAGAAACGGAACATTAAAAAGCCAACTGGACTGATTATAAGAAAGAACTTTACGAAAGCTTTTCTAACAGATTAGAAGATAGACGTGAGACGACGCAAGAAATGTATAATTTGTTTTAGTCAAATTATCAAATCAACTAATAATAATATCCCTTTTTATAATCTCTCTAAAATAGGTCTCCAGAATTATCTAAAGTCATAACACAACGCAGGTTCGCTTTAGTAAATTTTCGTCGAAACCCCAATCCAGAAAATCTAAGTAAACTGGAGTAGAAAATTCGGGAATCTCATAGATTAATAAAAAAGGCAAAATCTTTATATTGGCAGCAATTTTGTGATAGCATAAATGGCACTGTTTCAGTAACTGAAATTTGGCGCCGCTTAAAGTGGGTCAAAGGATTAAAACAAAAACGCATGTACCTTCCAATAGAAAAACAAAAACAATTATTACATTCCCTAACTCCGGACTACGTTGTAAATGAAAAGCCTTTGTTTTTGTTCAAAAATCTTTTATTGGCATCTAATTTTTCTATTCATGAGCTAGATAGTTGTTTGAAAAAGAAAGACACGTCGCCAGGTGAAGACGGGGTAACTTACGAGTAGTAACTTATTCCATGATTTATCATTTACCAGATAACGCTAAATCATTTTTGCTTAAACTCGGACTGGTTTGGCATCCATAAAGGTGTCAGACAGGGATGTGTGGCTTCCCCGTGACTGTTCAACCTATTTATGGACAGTTGTTTGGAAAATTTGAAAGTAGAAGAATGCGGGTTAAGAATTGGTGAGTTAACCGTCAAACGCCTTTTGTACGCCGATGATCAAGTCATACTTGCGTCTTCGGCAGCCGAGTTGCAAATGATGGTTACATTAATGAACAGGACGTTAAAAGAAAAGGGAATGAAAGTGAACGCAAGTAAGACGAAAGTTATGGTTTTTGAAAGAGAAGAAAGCAAAACGATATGTGAAATAAGAATAGAAGGGGAGTTGGTAGAGCAAGTAGATGAGTTTGTGTATTTGGGATGTGTGTTTAGCAGGATGGTAGATATGATAAGGATATAGAACGACGAGTGAATGCAGGAAATAGAGCGAATGGGGCTCTACACTCTATTGTGAAAAGTCAGAATGTGTCCAAAAAGGCACGTATGGCAATTCACAATGCTGTGTTAGTGCCTACTTTAATGTATGGCAGTGAAAGTTGGGTGTGGCAGAAGAAGCACGAGAGTAGAATAAATGCTGTAGAAATGCGATCATTAAGGAGTATGTTAGGGATGAATCTGAATGACAGAGTGAGAAATTGTTTAATAAGAGAAGAGTGTGATTTGCAAGATGATGTTGTGACCAGGATTAAGAAACGAATGCTTCGGTGGTTTGGGCATGTAGAAAGAATGAATGAGGAAAGAGTGACAAAGCAAATTTATGTTGCAGAGGTGAACGGCAGAGTCGGGAAGGGACGCCCTAGGCGAAAGTTTATCGACCAAATTGGCGATATATTGAAAATGGGCCAAATCAATAGTACCTTTAACCGACGAGCGTGTATGCGTAGGTATATGGATGTGGAGGAAGCGAGAGAGGTGTGTCAGGATCGTGCCAAATGGAAGTCCATAGTCTCTGCCTACCCCTCTGGGTGACAGGCGTGAGTGTTTATGTATGTATGTATGTATTTTTGCTTAAATTATATAACAAATTTTTGATCATAGATATGTTCCTTGTCCTTCCCATACCTAAAGTTAGTAACAATAATGATATGGATATAATGCTCAGACCTATTTCATTATTATCGTGTTTGTGTAAAATATTCATGTAATGTTAGCCACAATACCATTCCAAACGTGGAATGGTATTGTGGAAGAGAAAAAATTCTCTCTCCTTTTACGGTAGGATTTAGAAGATCTCACTCTTGCCTGGACGCATTATCTTGCTTGGTAACATACATTCAAATTGGATTCTCGAATAATATCCCCACAGTGGCCTTGACATTGATAATGCTTATAACAATGTTTCGATTGATGCAGCAATAAAAATACTGGACAATTTTAGGATTGGTACAAAAATGTGTTCATATTTGTGGTCGTTTCTCAGTGAAAGGTATCTTAAAATTAAATCAACAGAAAACTGTAACACTTCACTTATGCGGAAGTGTTGTATGGGCTTAGCTCAGGGTGATTCCCTCTCTCCCCTTCTTTTTAATCTTATAACGCATAAAATATGTAAGCAAATGCAAAATGTTGTAGTTTCACAGTATGCAGATGATTTTGTGTTATTTATTAGCAATAAAAATATTGAAATATGTGAAAGGTATATGCAGAAAGCTTTAAATGATATGGTTATGTTGTTGAGTGAAATTGGTTTGAGTTTATCTTCGAGCAAATATAAATTATGTTTCTTCAGTAGAGGTCGAAGGATGAATTTGCCTTTGGTATGCTTAAATGGTCAGCCTTTACTTTCTAGTGACTGCATTAAATACTTAGGTATGTGGTTGGATAGAAGTTTAACTTGGAGTAAGCATATAAATGAAATTATTGCTAAGTGCTCCAAATTGTTAAATATTTTAAAATTATTAGCAGGCAGCAATTGGGGTATTGGCATTAATCACCTACGTAAATTATATCTCTCACTAATCAGAAGTCGCATAGACTACGGTAGTTTTATTTATGATAGTAGTACAAATAATAATATATCAAAACTTGACAAAATTCAAAATCAAGCATTAAGAGTGATAGGTGGTTTCATTAAAAGCTCTCCTTGTCATGTTATGGAAAGTGAGATAGCAGTTCCACCACTATTTTCAAGAAGACAATTTTTGGCATATAAATACAGTTTAAAGTCAATTTCTTGGTCCAACAACATAACCACCAAACTTATTAATGGGCTGAAATTTCTCTGTGAAAAAATTATTGGGTTAAGAAAAAAAAACCGCTACTTGTCACAGCGTGTAATGACTTAAGTGAAGTTGTTATTAATTCTTCGTCGATTCTAAAGTCATTTGATTTGGATATTTGGGTAACAGCCATAGACGTTAAAAATGTTATTAAATTAAACCTAATGAGTATAAGCTTATGTAAAAATTGTTATGAACCTAATTTGTTAATTAATAGTCTTATTTCTGAACTTAAAATAAGGTATTTAGGGTGGCATAAAATATACACTGATGGCTCAAAAAATAAAAATGGCTTAGGATCTGGTTTCTTTGATCAATATTTAGGATACAGGGCTAAATTTAAGTTAAATGTTAATGTGTCAATAATGACGATGGAGCTCATTGCACTTTTTCAAGCTTTGATGTATGCACTTAAAAATGTAATTAATAATATAGTTATTTTTTGCGATAGCAAAAGTGCTTTACAGCATATAGCTCGGTGTGCCTCTGGTTTCAGAGGCAGCTCGATAGGTTATGATATTTTGAACGTTATTAATATTAATAACAAACGGAATATTTCGTTAATATTGCAATGGGTCCCGGGTCGTATAGGCCTTAAGGGCAATGAAGAGGCTGATCGCTTATCTAAGCTAGCTGCAGTAGAGGGTGACATCATTAATTTTATACCAGATCCGACTGAATATGTCTCAAAATTTAAAAGTGTATGTTACAAAAATTGGAAAAGCTATTTTGAAGAGAAATCTAAAACGAAAGGCATCTGGTATAGAACTATATAAAGCAAGCCTTATCGAGTACCTTGGTTTAATGATTGTAACCTCAGCAGAAATTTTGTTAAGTTAGCCTTAAGGCTTCGTTCTGGTCATACTCCATCAGCAAAGTTCGCTTTTTTAATGGGAAAAAAACCTTCACCGAATTGCGATGTATGCAACAAAATTGAAGATGTTTACGATTTGTTGATGGAGTGTGTCAAGAATGAAAAATATAGACAGGCTGTGTTGAAAGAATTTAACGCAAATGTTTTGGATGTCGATCTAGTGCAAATGGTTTTATCAAATCCCAAATCAAAGATGTCAAGAGGGTTATTCCGGCTTGCTTCTAGGACGGAATAATTATCTTATCTATCTATTATAAGTTTCATTTTTGGGTTAGTAATTTAACTATAGTACTTTCAATTATACATTTTTATTTTGTTATAGTGTTAGCAGTAATTAGTATAAGGTATGATGGGATTGGCATGTCATTTTGACAAAAATTCCAAAAAAATTAAAAAAATTTTTTTTTTTTTTTAATGTAATTTATTTGGTTACACGTTTTGTTTATTTGTCCGTTTTTTGGCAATATATTTGCATAGATAAATATAAATTATCATGGTTATTATTATTAAAATATATTTTTTAAGAATTCTAATTATATAAAAAATAAAAATTACATAATATCGACTAATCATTAAGTTCTATATAAATGAGAAGACTGGTCTCCACGACACAGGGAATCCTAGTGTGGAGCCCAGTGATACTGTTTGAAATTATAAAATGATAAAATATGAGACATATAAATACTTATGTAACATAACAGTAACTATGTCAGTATCTGTATATTTTTTGAACGGAATAAATATTTCTTACTTCTATTTCTATTATATTATAAATAAAGTTAAATTATTAAGTATCACAAATAAATAAAATTGATAAATAAAATGTCAAAATAACAGCTTTTTACTAAATGCAAATGAAAGTATATACGGTACTTATAACAAAAACAAAACTTTTAAAATTTGTCTGTCTGTTTGTCTGTCTGTTGGTCTGTCTGTCGGTTTGTTCTGGCTAATCTCCGAAACGGCGGGGCTGATTTTGACGGGACTTTCACCGACAGATACTTGATGCTATAAGGATTAACTTAGGCTACTTTTATTTTAGAAAAATAATTAGGGTTCCGCGCAAAATAATAAAAACACTAAATTACACGCGGGCGAAGTCGCGGGGAACAGCTAGTTTTTAAATAAAAATAAATTCCAAAGAAATTCTTTTTGTATCTGTTTTTCTAATAATACAACAGGGAAGTGAACCGAACGAGTTGAAAAATTTAAATATTAAAAACTGCAAATTATTGCCTTGTTACATCAAGGTGAACTAGACCAGTTTGTCTGTGAAACCTACATTACGTCCAAACTTACCGATAGTCTTGATTGTGTCGGATATTTCGAATGTTTAACTTACATACACAAGAGCGAGTAATTAACAAAAATGTGGCTGACCTAAAGATTTGATTGGATGTTTTTGTTTAATAAATTATTTTGATTTTTTAAATACTTTTTACTTTGATAACAATATTAAGCCTTTATAAACCTTTTTTGTAAACATAGCTTCCTTGATAACCTCTTTTTTAGGGTTCCATACCTAAAGGGCAACCAACTGGACCCTATTATTAAGCCTCCGCTGTCCGTCCATCTGTCCGTCCTTCCGTCCATCTTCCTGTCAGCGGGCTCTATCTCATGATCAGTAAATTTTCACAGACTATGTATTTCTGTTGCTTCTATAACAATAAATAAAATAAATTAAAAATTAAAAGGGGCTCCCCTACTATAAACGTGTATTACGATGGTACGGAACCCTTTATGCGTGAGTACGACTCGTACTTGGCGGGTTTTTTCTCTTTATTTATTTAGGGGCTTTTGAGACGAACTAATATATGTCAGCATAAATCCTAACAAACAAACAAAGTAAAAATAGCTTGTACAGTAGATTTAGTTTTATTAACCATAAAACTAAAAATTTGAAGCATCCGACGATGAAAAAATCTTCCTCTATATTTATTCATATACAGGTAAATGTTTACCTGTCGGCGAAGTGTAAGGCGACCCCTCACGAAATGGAGTGACGACCTGGTAAGACATGCAGGAAGGCGATGGATGCAGGTGGCTCAGGACCGAGCTTTGTGGCATTCCTTGGGGGAGGCCATAATGATAGGCCATAATGGAGGGGCTATAATGATAATGATGAGGTAAATGTTTCCATCAATGATTCTCTTTCTTACTCGTATTTCACACATTTCATTAACTTAAATCTGTCGGCTCATTTTTGATTTACTACACTTTATAATAAGATCCCCAATAATATTACCGAGTTGCCTTTCCATAAGCTTAAGGTGCATCTATAAAAACATTCAAATGAAATAAGCTTATTATAAATTAAGTGATTATTAAAAATACAAGAATACTCGGACATAATGAGATTACTGAGATTTTTTTGACTTGTGTATTATATAAATAGTAACTGTTGGTTCAAAATTAGTCAAATTGTGAGTTTCTTACCGCTACTCACAAGGTCCCCCGCAGATGTCGACTTGTTGAAGCGTTAGCGTTGCTTATTTACCTTTCAAAAAGTTCATTGTAAACAAAGGGATTTAAATATATTCAGATTTTAGCATTTGGTGTTGTAAATTTAATACATTTAGTTTTATTTCCGTTTAAATGTAGATCATTAACGTTAAACCAATGCATTAATTATGATGTAGCATTATTCACTTCGTCACATTTAAATGATTGATGTGTTTAAAAATCAAGGAAGTATCATCAGTAAATAATACTATATCATGATTATTCCCTACAAGGGATGGTAAGTCATTAATATACACTAGAAACAGGAATGGGCCGAGAATTGAGCCTTGAGGGCCCCCATTAGTATCTACAGGTGACCCAGAAGATAACTTTCTGCGTTCTGTTACTTAAATATGAAATACATCAACAACCTCACGTTATCGTCGCGATTGGTCCATTTATGGATGTTTTAATTGCGAACTTAGACGGAGCTCTTTAGCCGAAATATTTTTTATGCATATTGTAACACTGAACTTTATAATTTTTGAGTACAAGAGTATCTCTAAATAAGAAAGAAAGAAACGTAATCTGTTCTTTATAACCTATAACCTGACATTTACAAAATGTGACCTCTACAGTTTATACAAAATTAAGGTGCTAACTAAATGGGCCATATTATTGAGCGCTATTAGCGTAATAAAGCGTCGTGATTGTATCCGATTTAACACTTAACCCCCTTTTTACGACACTACAGTTTTGCAGTAATACCGAAAACAAGCTCATCGCCTACCAAAATAACGAACTGCAGTTGGCAATTTTTAATATCCGAAAGGAATTTAAATTCTTACTAGGATTTTTATCAGTTAAACGGTCCATAAAATAATCTTTATATATAAAAATTACGTGTCACATTGTTTGTCCGCGATGAACTCCTATACTACTGAACTGATTTCAATGAAATGTTTGACAACGTGTGCAGTTTGGTCCAACTTGAGAGATAAGATAGTTTTTATCCCGATAAGTGACCCTCAATTTTTTTTATTGTTAGTTTAATGATTTTTTTAGGATACATGGTCGTCGGAAAGGGCAGAACAACGTCTGCCTGGTCAGCTAGTCTTTATATATAAAAATTACGTGTCACGTTGTTTGTCCACGATGAACTAAACTACTGAACTGATTTCAATGAAATGTTTCATAATGTGTGCAGTTTGGTCCAACTTGAGAGATAGGATAGTTTTTATCCCGATAAGTGACCCCCTATTTTTATTGTGAATTTAATGATTTTTTTAGGACTCATGGTCGTCGGAAAGGGCAGAACAACGTCTGCCTGTTTAGCTAGGTATATATATATATATATATATATATATATATATATATATATATATATTAGTTATCTTTAAAAATATACTATTAAATAATAATAATGTCCTCCTGACCGAATTTCGGTCACGGCGGCCAGTCTCAAACAAAATATAATATAGTAAGTAATAATAATATTAACTATAGTAAGTCAAAATATACTAACATAATTACATATATCAAGCTTAACCTTACAATGTTCGGTGTCACTCGAGCCTTAACACACGGCAATGCTAGAACCAATTAGAAGAGTCCTTCTCACGTCATTTTATCTCTGTATGAAGGATAATAATGTAAACTGTTACAACCATGAAGCAAATAGTTACAACGCTGGAGGGTCAACCAGTATACCTTTCAAAATGGCGGCGGCTAGTCTGATTGCTTTAACATAAATTGAAAGAACATTTCAAATAGGGTTTTGATCCTGCATATTTACTACATATTTGTTCCGGATCTAGGGTGTTTATACTTTTGCAATATATTTATCTATGTAAATCGCCTCCAGATACCCAGATACAGGACACGTTATTTATGATGGTAATCTTTACTTTTTATTATTTATTTTATTCATGCAGAAATTGAGAGTACAATTTAAGAGGATACCTTGAGAATGTATCCTCTTAACAATCATCAACCCTTTGTCGATGGAGCTCACGGACGACTGAGGGAGTGTCAAAATGAAAGTGATGCAATTACTTCTTTACACACAAATTGCAAGATAGCTATATTGACCACCAACCAACATTTTTTTGATTAAACTTCATTATATAACTAATTAAAATCTATTTTACAATTATTTTCTATCAAGAAACTTACATGTTATCGTATTTTAATTTTATGCAATCCAAGGTCATATAGTCAAAAATCATATATTATGTACAAAGAGATTTAAAAAATATATATATAATATATATATATATATATATATTTTACCACTTAAATGTCTTTGATTATGTATTACAATCATATAATTTGGTTTGTAATCTATAAAACTTAAAGAAATATGTGAAATAGAAAAATCACCAAATTTTCGAGGTAAATTTTATGTACAAAAGTCGGTCATATGACTCTAAAAGTGATCACTTCAAGACATCCCTCGGTATAAAAAAAGTTATCAATACATATAAATATAGAGTACATGTCCAAATTATATTATATCTAATATCATAAAATGTATGAACAAAAAGAGTACGAGAAAGTGATATAATAGCGTTCTTAGTAATAACATAGTTTAAGCAGGACTTTTAAAAGTATGGAGAGATTTAAAAGAATAGATGTGGAGAGGTAAAGAGTTCCAGGAACGCAAAGCAGTGACAGAGGAAGAGTGCAAAAGAATAGATACATAAAGATTGACAGAGAATCGAAGGAAATTGTTATTGGTAAAGGAAATATACTGGAAATAGTATTTTAGAATAGAATAGAATGGAATGCAATAGAATGGAATAGAATATCTTTTATAATAGAATAGAATAGCATAGAATGGAATAAAATGGAACAGAATGGAATTGGATATAATGGGATGGAATGGAATGGAACGGAATATAAAGAAATAGAATAGAATATAACATAATAAAATAAAATAGAATATAATCGAATCGATTTGAATCGATTATTCTATTCGATTCTAGATTCTAATTATTATAAGTATATATTCCGTAATTTTAAAAAGGACTAAGCTTGTTTATTGAATTCTTGAAGGACTGTAAATCGTATTGGTTATATAAGCTGCTCTTCGGTAATGTCAAGATAACAAATATCAGCATAGTCAGGGATGGGCAGAAATAGAAACTGAGAAAGCGTTATTTTAGTTATTGTGGAAAGAAAATTAAGTAATCTAAGTAAGGAGCTTAACGCAGCAAACTTTTTTTAAATAAAATATCCAATTACATAAGAAACTAGCTGTTCCCCGCGACTTCACCAGCGTGTTTGGTGTTTTAATTTTTTTTGCGCGGAAGTTTAATTATTTTTCTAAAATAAAAGTAGCCTAAGTTACTCTTTGTGACAACAGGTATCTGCCAGTGAAAATCCCGTCAAAATCGATCCAGCCGTTTCGGAGCCAGTTAGCCAGAACAAACAGACAGACAGATAGGCGGACAGACAGACAGAGAGACAAAAACTTTAAAAATTGTATTTTTGTAATTTGTACCGTATATAATTTCCATACGCATTTAGTAAAAAGCTGTAATTTTGACATTACAAACAGACACTTCAATTTTATTTATTTGTATAGATGTATAGATTTAGTATGTACTGTATATAATTTAAAGTACGTTTACTATATATATTTTATACACATATATAAACATAAGCATGCCTTTAGGTCTTCTCTAAAAATATATATATATAATTTTTGTGTTATATATTTTGATAAACTAACAATAATAGTCTGAAAGGTATTGATGCAATCAATATGCGGCAACGGCAAAATGTCCTTCTATTTAATGGCATCCTGAGGCCTCGGAATCGGATATACAGCATGAAGTATTGCAACTGATGCGTTCCAAAATGGGTGTTTTACATATAACTGGCGCCTAATCAGAACAGTGCCACAGAGTCAGTTGTTGTATTTTTCCACAATCATCATATAAAAATTGAGGTGTGAAATTCTAGATAAAATTAAATGGTTCTCTTAATATGTGAATTTCTAACAAGAGCACGACAAACCATTCACACAAGATGTGGAATGTGGAGGAATGTGTGGACATTCGATGGGGCTATCCACATCCAACATTCCAGTTGCCGTGAGAAGATTACTACAGAAGAGCAGCTCGACGTTTTCATAACAAGGTTTCCCACGGCTAGTCCTGATCGTTCTTTGGATGGCGTCCCTACGGTCACTTCGCATGTAAAGAATAGTGGTAAGTCTTCACAATACAATGTCAATAAACAGAATAAGGCAGCCCGAGGTAAACGAGTTCATATACCAATTCAAAGTAAAGATACTAAGCGCTCTAGGTAAAGAAGTAATATGTTATGCTTTCTTTCTATATGTTTGTTAACCTGTTGCCTCTAACGATTATTATTTCAAAATCACAAATGTGGAGTAGAGTATATTCCATCTCGATCGTGTCATTTCATTGATTTTTTTGTCATTTGTTCATTTGTTCTCACTTTTTAAATTGTTGAAACTGTTTAATGTTTTTTAATAATTGAATCGCATTTTTTTTATTTTTGTATATTTTTTCTTTGTACAATGAAAGTCAAAATATACTGTGTTATAAAAATAAACAAGCTTGTTTGCTAAAATTACTTATATGTCCTATTTATTAAACTTTTTTGTCGTTCTTATTCTGATGTTCTAATTTGTTTCAATGTTTTGTTTTGTCAACAAATTAAAATATGTATATGGTTCAAGTAATTACATAATAAACTTTTATTTATTTAAGTTGTCAAATTCTTTTAAGATCTATCGTCATAATAAACCAATGGGAATTAAGATTAAATGTACGCTTGTCATATGTATCATTTTTATTTCTTTAGATTTTAAATTGCATACCTTGTTCTTATTTTTAATTTGCCATGTACTTAAACAGCCAACCGGTGGGATGGTGTACATATGTGAGTATTTGAGATCTTTTGTTGAACTACTTTAGGATATTTTATTTATCATTTGTATTTTTATATTTATATATTTACTAGCTGACCCGGCATACGTTGTTTTGCCATATACATTATTTCTATGAAATATATTTTAGTTTTAAAATCGTGATTAAAAAACAGGAGTTGGTCGTAGAAGGGTGAAAATTTAAAGTTTTGTGTATTTTTCATTGCTAAATCATAATAAACCTAGCAAGCTAACAGCATAGCAAAGTGGCGAAGCAATCAGCTTTGTAACGGTCTCTAATTGAAAAAAAAAATTCAAAATAGGAGGTTCAGATGCTTGTGTGATCAGTAATCGATTGCTGAAAACAGAATTTGAAAATTCGAAACCGTTCTCGAGATAATCGTGGGACAGACGGACAGACGGACGGACAGACAGACAGACGGACAGACGGACAGACATCGTGAAATCAGTAAGTGACTTCGCAAGCTTCATCACTTAATAAAATAAAAATAAAAGTTTATGTCAAAAAAATTAAAAAAAAATTTAGGGATGGCTCACCCTTATCATTTGGCGGTTTGAAAAATAGATGTTGACCGATTCTCAGACCTACCCGATATGCACGCAAAATTTCATAGAAATCGGTTCAGCCGTTTCGGAGGAGTTTGGTAACAAACACCGCGACACGAGAATTTTATATATTACATGTTAAATTTAATAAAATTTAATTATTGTATTATATTATATGTCTGATGCTAAATCTTTTCATTCTATTTATGATTTAGAACCTTCTTACAAGTCTTGCAATGACTCTATGAATGGTAGCTTGATCTCTTAAAATTCTGAAATAGATAATAGTTTTTAGATTTCTTGAATATTTGTCATATACGTATTTTTTTTTGTAGGATAAGGGTGACAAACGAGCACACACCCCACCTGATGGTAAGTGGTTGCGAGGAGGGCGCTAGACGGAATCTGGCTTTTATTCAATTTAGAAGTGAACAAACGGAGTAAATTTGGTTAGCCTTTAAGTTATGTAGGAATCGATGCAATCAGATGGCACGTAACGCTAAACGCCCCTAAATCCATACTGACATTTGTAACTCTGCCATTCGATGTTCGGTAATTTCTAAAACCTTTTGGTGTCGGGAGGTACCTACCCAGGATTGCGGTCCTTCTCTTTCTCTCAATGACTTGAATCTGCATTTTGTTTCCGTTACAGCAATGGACCTTGTCATTCGTGCTCATACTATAACTTATTGGACAGCAATCCAATCTTCTCAGACCTCACTTTTTAATTTTACCTAACCTTTATTAGGATGAGGTTAGAAAGGCTGTGTTGGCAATCAAATCCAGGGCCGTGGGTAGTGATGAAATCAGTATAGAAATGATAGTTTACATCTTAGAGCATCTTCTACCAGCAGTAACGCATATTTCTCTAGACTCTGTCCAGTATTCAACCCTTTGGAAAAAGGTCTATGTGCCTCTTCCTAAAGTTTTAAACGCCTTACTCCCTAACCATTTTCGTCGTATATCTATCTATCTTGCCCTTTATTTCCAAAGTTTTAGAGGCTTGTTTATATAAGCTAATCTCCAATGTCCAAAAATAAAAAATAATCTCAAATATCCAAAAATAAACTACAGGCTGCTTATCATTCTGATTTTCACCACCACTGCTTTGCTAAATCTTACCGTGGGTATAAAACACGGAATGGATACCAAAAAGTGGTGTTAATTGACTTTTTCAATGCTTTTAACAGAGTTAACCACAATATACTCCTTTGTATCCTGTCCCATCTTAAATTTGCTCCATCGGTCTTGGAATAGTTTTCCTCCTATATATATTCGCGATCGCCAGAAATCAGGCCACGTAATCAAGACTTAGCCCTCGTAAGGGAGGAGACTTCCTAGTTTCCTCCCTTCCGTGGACTTAAGCCTTAATTTTGGCATGCCTCAAGGCGGAATTCTAACACCCATATTGTTTTCAGTTCACACAAACTACATATCCTCCGTCATGGATTATTCGTACTATCATAATGCAGACGATTTCCATGTATATGTGCGATCGGATATCGATAATCTATGTGATGCTATCGCTAAACTAGACTATAATTTGAAAGTCATTTATGTTTGGTCATGGTGTTTTGACATTTCTGTCAATCCATCTAAATGTTAAGCAATGCTTGTTGGAAGCACAAGAATGCTGGCAAAAATTAACGTCAGTTGCTTGCCACTCGTATTTTATAAACATAATTTGATCCTGTTCTCTGACCGGGTAAAATACTTGAGTCTATACATGGATAAAATGTTGAACTGGAAAATACAAGACTCTGAGGTAAAGTCACTGCTACCTTAAGATCGTTCTACCGCCTGAAAAACTTTCACACATACAAAACTAAGCATATGTTTGTTCAAACGCTCATCTTCCCTGTCATTGATTATGCAGATGGTTGTTACTCCGACTTGAACTAAAATCTTCTCAATAAGCTTGAGCACTTTTTTAATAACTGCATTAGGTTTATTTCCGGCCTTCGAAAATATAACTATATCTCTCAATTTCGTATTCGCCTTAAATGGCTAGCTATCCGAGAAAGGGGCACTTGCAGAATATTGTCTGCTCTCTACTCCATTTGAAATGACTTGTCCTCCCCTTCCTACTATAAAGACAAATTTCAATACCTTTCCTCCAACCACGACAAGGTACTTCGCTCTTCAACTAATCTGAAGGTTTCAATTTCACTTCATTTTACTGGCTTTATGGGCAGTCCTTTTACTATTCAGGCTGCACTAATCTAGAACTACTTAACTGAAGACATTAGGTTGATTGGCAGAGAATGCCAATTTATTTAAAAAATAAATAGTCCACCGTTTGTAACCTTCATGGTTAGTACAATAAAGTTTTTAAATGAAATAAATAAATGAATAACAGTGAGGTCATCATACCACATGTACTTATATTAAAACAACATAGCCGAAGTAAAAATCACGTGTGAGAATTTCAAGGCATTTATGTCTTTTGACAGTTTCCGCTGTCAGTGCAAGCCGAGGCCGTGGCAGCAATGTTGATACTTGAAGTTTACTGTTTCATATTTTTTTATAGAATAAGGATGTATACAGTCCACCTCATGGTAAGTGGATGCTGTGGCCCATAGACATCTACATTTATCCTCGATTAGGAATCAAAATGCAAATGACTTGTCACCTCTGAATAATAACATGGAATGCGTCGTTTTCTGTTAAAAAAGGGTCTCTGGTTCTGAATACTCACCATAGAAAACATAGCAGAATTAAGCAGGTATTTTAAGTCGGCATTCTGTTAGATCGTGGTTCTTGCCCGGTCGAGGCGATCTATTCTTGCTACAACCATAACTAAATGCTAGAACTATATAGCTGCAGCTTGGCTCTACCGCGTATTAACTATCGTTGAACAGAGATCCACTATGCGGCGTAAGTGATTACATCAACCCATTTCACTTATGGGTGTCTTCAGAAACGAATTGCTAGAAAATATTTTGGTTTTACGATAGATGGCAATATAACAATTCCTTTACGCCAGACGTAAAATAATTAGATCGGCGAAGGGCAACAGCGTTAAAGGTGCGAGACGCCTGTTACCACCAGGTATTACAATCGACAATCTATCTATCTTCTAATCTTTTCTATAACGGTAAAAATTTATATCCAGTACTGGACTTTAAGGGCTGACGATGAATAGAAAAAATAATAATTTGAGATTTTAAGGTTATTGTTGGAAGTAGCTTTTTTTCTATCGACTTCAAAAAGGAGGAGGTACTCAATTCGACTGTATGTTTTTCCATGTGTGTTACCTCATAACTTTTGGGTGAACCGATTTTGATGATTCTTTGTTTGAAAGCTGGTGCTTTTCATGTGGTCCCATATAAATTTGATTACAGTTTGACTAACAGTTTTTGAGTTATTCTTAATAATTAAAATTGAAGTCGGTTGTACAAAATTGTTAATTTTTAATTATTTAATATCAGCTGACGTCAAGCCATGGTGCCACATTTGGTGATAAAAGTTTAGTAATTAACTCTTTAAAGATATCAAAAATAAAGAAAATTACATTCCGGTAACCAGGGAAATAACGGCTACAAATTCATCCAACTCTAAAATAGCAACTTCGTAATTGTTTACAAATTATACCCGTATCTAGATTTAGCATTACCTGTTAGTTTAAAACGAGACCTAATTATTATAATTTTCGCTCGAAGTACTTAGTTGAAAGAGCCTGTTATCAAAGCACTTGGTTTGAATTGTAGAAACAGGCGGTGTTGTTTTAATTAATTCACGATTATTGCCGGACTTTAGTCGAGTAAAATGGCGATTCATATTTTTTAATCAGTTTCTTGATACGGCTAACCTAACCTATGTTCAAATGTATATAATTATGTATGCCTCTGATTAAAGGAAATGAAATTGAAAATATTTTTGACTTAAGAACTTCATTCAGAGTACTTCTGCTTCTGTATTCCGGTCTTAAAGTTATAGATAACCTGTATAATTTTCTGAAGACCAGTATTTCATCTTGGCCTTTGAAGGTGACAACGCATCCGTAGTCTTCTTTATTTTAAGTAGGTTGCAGGCTGCAGTATCCACTTACAATTAGGTGGAATGTAAGGTCTTACGTTACTTTAATTTCATAAAAAAATCTCGTAAGTGTACTATAAACAGCCAGAAGGAGGACCTGTGCACAAATATTACATATGTGGCATTCGATTTAAGTGTAGAGGTACATTTACTTATAATTTCTCTCCATGTGTTTCACTGATGTTAACTAACGAACGCGGCGTACACTGCAGCTATATTATGGTTGTAGCATGAATGAGTCATGGGTCGGCTCGACCGGGGAAGGAATAGCTCTCACACAATATAAGCGTAAAATAACAGCTTAATGCTGCTGTATTTCGTAGGTATAGTGAGTGTAGAGAATCGGGAGACCCTTTTTCCTGGAAACCGGGTATTCTATCTCAGTCCTACCGGGTGACCACGCATTGTATTTTGATTTTCCAGGATAAATGTGCTACAGCATCCACTTATCATCAGGAAGATTGTGTGCTCGTTTGCCATTCTTATTCTAAAAATAAATAAAAATAAGCGTTAAGAGAACTTCAATTAACATCAGCAGTATATTTTAATATAGTTGTTTGCACTTTGCACCCATAATATCTTCTCTGTTTAGCCCGGAGGTTGACTGGTAGATAATATCATGATTAAGTTTGCCATTTTGTACTTGATGTGCAAATAAAGCCTAAATAAACAAATAAATAAAAATAATAAAATAAAATAAAAGTTTATTTCTTTAACAAGGTTTGTCTTAAATCTAGAACATAGATTGACTCATTCTTTTAAGTGAATTTGCACTTGTGTCAGAAGGAGCCCCTCTTCCATAACAAATAAAAGCAGTGTATCAGATGGAAGAACTTGCTTATTCCATCATCTGTTTAAATGATAAGAGCTTACTGGCAATTTGCCTGCAAAACGAAATTACGGCAACTTGATCGCACTAACCTACGTTACGCGGGTGCGTAGTGCGTAGTACACACCGAATCACGTACCAACAACGCGGCGTACGTCACGTAGCTAGGAAGTAAGGTAAACCCGGAAGAATTTCATGCAACCGGCCGAATATTATCTATAATCTATAACTAGCTTATTTATGTTATGATACAAGTTCTTAATCATAGACAAATAAACTTAAAATATCTATTAATGACAGTATCAAATAAATTAAGTTTAGAATTATTTAAAGTTCCAGTGAACCAAAAATTAATTGACAAAAACTAAGGTTGCCCAATTTTATAATGAATTTAATTGACGAAAGCTGAAAGTCCATATTATATGGATGAATGTATAACCAAGCATATTTACGTGGTATAAATGGTAGAGCCACACTGCAGCTATAATATTGTGGTTGTAGCACGAATGGGTCGGCTCGACCGGGAAAGGACCATGCTCTCACAGAATACCAGGATAAAATAGCAGCTTGAAACTGTTGTGTTTCGTATGGTGAGAGTAGAGAACTGAATGGCCTTTTTACTGAAAACGAGGCATTCCATCGTAGACAATTTGATTCCTAATCGAGGATAAATGTACATATCTATGGGCCACAGCATCCACTTACCATCAGGTAGACTGCGTGCTTATCACCCTTATTGAATAAAAATAAACTATGACATCTCACAACACCACAGACCGCCCTCTGAGTCCATGGCGGCTGTGAAGCGTTCGAAACATTGGAAATAAATAAATAATACACCTAAACGTAAATAAATACGTAACGTAATAAATAGAGTCGTGGTAGCTCAGATGGTTAGTGCTCGCTGTAAGCTTCACAGTACTCGAGCAACCCGGGTTCGATCCCCGCCGGCACCAATGAAATTGTTAATTGCAATTTTAAGTGCTGATTTAGCACGTGCTCGGCGGTGAAAGAAAACATCGTCAGGAAACCTGGCATGTCTGAGAAATAAGAAAAAACATATATTTAGAAGACATGTAAAGTTCGCCAACACGCATTGCGCGGCGGACATTTCCTTGCCCTTGCCAAATAACCTCAAAAATATTGACAACACTAAGTCTTCTATAGAAAAATTAAAGAAATTCTTAACAGTTAAAAGTTATTATAATTTGAGTGAATTCTTTAAAGATGTGAATAAATACTTAGTAAATGTTTTTATGTTAAACTAGTAATTTAAGAAATATATTAGTTGGTATTTAGTAGTAGAGTACGTGAGGGTAATATAGTCATCCGGTTAATATGGCCACTTTTTTATAACTCAGAAACTATATTTTTTTTAAGTAGATTTTTCGAAGTGTTCCTAATTATTTTCGAAGCTTGTTTGCTATTTTTTTCTTAATATATTAGTTATAGTATACGACATTGTGTATTTGTCTCTGTACTCCTCCTAGTTTTGGTTTTATAAGGCGGCAAAGCTTAAGGTGACCATATTACCCTCACGTACCTTAGTATAGTATGTTTTTATGTTAGACTAATAATTTTAAGAAATATGTTACTTGGTATTTAGTAGTAGTTAATATGTAGTATTTAAAATAAAACCTACCCTCTTGTAAATTGCTATGCGTATAATGCGTCATATATAATGTCATATATAATGTATAATGTATTTCTTGTGGCATGCAAATTATATGAATAAAAAAATAAATAAACAAATTACAAAAAGTAAAAGCTGACTTCGAAAAACTAAAAAAGAAAACATAATTTCACATACTGAAGTCGGGGCTCGGGGCATTAATTCTACTCGTACTATGTATATCGTAGCGCCATGTTGCCAGTGATGACCTATGGAACTGAAACGTGGCTCTTCACTGCTAGCCGTATGAAGAAGCTCAAGGTCGCCCAGCGCGCTATGGAGAGGGCTATGCTCGGGGGTTTTCTGCGTGATAAACTTAGAAATGAGGATATGCGCAGTATAACCACAGTTACCGACATAGCCTAAAGGATTAGTAAGCTGAAGTGGGAATGGGCCGGCCATATAGCTCGAAGAACCGCCAACCATTGGTAAAAAAGGTTCTCGAGTGGTAGCCTCGTACCGGCGATGTGTAGGGCGTCCCGCCACTAGATAGAGTGACGACCTGGTAAGACATGCAGGAAGTCAATGGATGCAGGTGGCTCAAGACCGTGCTTTGTGGCATTATTTCGGGGAGGCCTATGTTCAGCAGTGGACTTGTGAAGGGCTGTAATGATGATGATGATGATGAAATCGTAGCACCAATTTCAGAATGTGAAGTTATGTTATTGTTTTTAGTTTTAGAAAGTCAGCTTTTACTTTTTGTTACAGTTATTTTTTTACCCTTTTATGTGGATTAAGGAATACCACGATTTCAATATTGTCTAAATAGTTGCATCAAAATTTCACCCCTATTTTGCCACCATTAAGGTTGGTATCTATTATCTAAATTTATATGGGACCACGCCTGAAGTAAACCCTATTTAATATAAAAAAAAATCTTCGAAATCCTGTCACACTTGCCGAAGATATCGCGTAATAATATAAAGAATATACAAAAAAAACATACAGTCAAATTGCAATCCTCCTCCTTTTTAAAGTCGGCTAGTAATGATAAAATAGCTTTTATTTACATAATATTACAGTTGATATGAATACACTGTGTAATTGAGTGGCAAACGCGGAATCTGACGTGACGCGACTTGCGCGTGCGCATTTAGGTCAATACCACGGCAAGTGATCAGGGTGAAGGTCAGCAGGCTGAACCCTGCACTGCGCCTTTCTGAAATAATAATAATAGTTTGTTTCGGCCTTTGCTTGACCGTATGTCACCACTGAGTGTAACTAGTATCAAATGAAATAAATATAAACACAAATTTACGTAACTATTGAATAAACTTTATGTTGCAGATTTTTTATGGAATGAGGGTGACAAACGAGCAGGCAGGCCATCCGATGGTATGTGGATGGTGGATGTGGTGGTCCATAGACATTTACATTTATCCTCGATTAAGATTCAAAATACAGATGCGTTGTCACCCCTGAGGACTAAGATGGAATGCCTCGTTTCCAGTAAAATGGGTCTCCGGTAGTCTACACTCACCATACGAAACACAGCAGCATTATGCTGCTATTTTACACTGGTATTCTGTCAGAGCGTGGTCTTATTCGTGCTACAACCATAATATAGCTGCTGCGTGGCTTTACCACATAAACGTCACCGCGTTTAATTTTACTACCGTGTAATCCTTTTTTATTTAAATTATTGTGACTTATAGGTCTATTTTTATATAGAATTTATAAAAATTTACAAAAAAAACGAGCCTACTGTGTAACTGTTTATACTTAGTATGACGTTAAAGGCGACTAATAGAATATTATGTTTGCGCTTTTGTAGGCAGTTTGCTTGTCACTTTTTTCAAAAATTACCATCCATCTAAATCCATACTGTTTGCCTAAATATGGTCGGAATAGCTCGCTGAATTTTGGACTCTGCCTACCCCTCAGGGGATTACAGGTGTGTTACTATGTATGTACAATTTTATTGTATTATATTTTATTACAGCGTTAGAGAGTCGCCATTATCGCCTGGCAAATCCATGCCTTTAAGTGATTAAATTAAATCTAGTACCAATCTCCTAAAGTCGATTTGCCCAATTGTGTGGAAACTCTGTGAGAAAATTCTCAATTTTTTTCGTTTTATCTTTTTATGTCATATTTTTTTCTCGTGTTGGGAAAGCAAAGAGATCTTATCTCATACAGCCATGAATGTGTTCAGAATACTTTCATTTAATTTCTTAAAATATTTTGTATGGATTTTTTATAGAAAGATTGTGATGAAATAATAATGTCTGAGAAATAAAATTACAATTTAACCGACGAAAATACGGTGTATCGCGTAATCTCTCTAGTTCTACTATGCAAAAGTCGATTTTTATTTGCTAGCGAAGACTTCTTCACTATATCACAGGTTTTGTTGAAATGAGCGTATATTTTGTCACATCATGAATCTGACTATTTTGACTTGAAAAGATAGCATATATACTACGGTACTGAATACAATAAGAAAAGGTATATAAATACATGTCATTAATTCGGAGAGAATTCCCAGTATAGTATAACCTCATTAATTCTCGTATTTAAAAACAAACATCGCAAAAAAGTTTTTTTTTTAAATTAACCTTACACGTACCATGAAGGTCTAAAATGTGATCAAGACCTAACTAATAATTAGACAGAATTAGACAGCTTTAGGCTAACTGGTGCAAAAAGACGCGAAAATGAGACAAGACTAGCAAAACAGCAAGTTCCGGATGGGTTGGCAAGGGTCGGTGTGGATGAAAAAACTGCTATATTGTCGATTCTAAACCTAATGACCTTGTGAAATGAATCGGTTAGTTTATTGCAATGATAATTTAGATAATTTAACCGGCAATAAGAAATTATAGCCTTCTGGAATATTTAGAGACGATGGCAGGAGAACGTACGGTATGACTTTGGTCTCACGGGAGAGAGGAAAAGCCCTGTGGGAAGTTCTTTTAGCAGCCTCTCATCTCAGGGGTACCTCGTTTAGAGTCGGGGTGGCATAAGATACAGCTGATCTGAGTACATGGCGGAAATATTAGTCTCTGAGGGGTGACTATAATATATGAGTCTCTGAGGGATGAGCAAATATTAGTCTCTGAGGGGTGACTATAATATATGAGTCTCTGAGGGATGACCAAATATTAGTCTCTGAGGGGTGACTATAATATATGAGTCTCTGCGGGATTAGCAAATATTAGTCTCTGAGGGGTGACTATAATATATGAGTCTCTGAGGGATGACCAAATATTAGTCTCTGAGGGGTGACTATAATATATGAGTCTCTGAGGGATGACCAACTATTCGTCTCTGAGGGGTATCTATAATACAGGATGGCCCATAAGTCCCTTGAAATGTAAAAAAAATAATTTAAAAAAAACTAATGACATTATGAAAAAGGTTTTTATTTTGTCATAATCCTTATAAAATGGGAATTATTTTTTGAAAATTACATCATCTAAATGTAATCCGTTACGATCGCGGCACTCCTGTAAGCGACGTTTAAAATTATCCATCACTGCGCGGCAAGTAAGCTCTGTAATGTTTGCCATTTCTCTTTGGATATTTTCTTTCAGGACGTCAATTGTCCACGGGTTGGTTTCGTACACTTTAGTCTTAAGATAACCCCATAAGAAAAAGTCCATTGGGGTCAGATCTCGACTACGTGGTGGCCACGGAATATCTCCTCTTCGAGAGATCACTTTATTAGGGAAAAGTTGACGGACGACCGGCATAGCGACGTTAGAGGTATGGGCAGTTGCTCCATCTTGTTGAAACCAGGTCCGCGTATTGAAGCCTGGAAAATTCTGCAACTCTGGTGTAAAAAAGTCCTGGATCATAGCTACATACCGTTGTGAAGTAACAGTAAGCGCGCGGCCTCTGCCGTCCTCAAAAAAGTAAGGGCCTATAATGCCATGCGCTGACATAGCCGCCCAAACTGTTACTTTAGGGCTATGTAAGGGCTTTTGATGTTTGCGATTTGGATTTTCGCAACTCCAGTAGCGACAATTTTGCTTATTGACATGGCCGTTGATGTGAAAGTGAGCCTCATCAGAGAATAACACGTTATTAAACCAAGTAAAGCGGTTCAACATTTCATTTGCGAAATTTAGTCTGTGGATAGTGTGGATCTTTTAATTCCTGTACTAACTGAATATTGTACGGGTGAAGATGTAAATCTTTCTTTAAAATTCGCTGTAACGATGTTCTGGGTAAGTTTAACGCACTGGAACGCTTACGAGTAGACTGGGTAGGATTTTCACTACATCGATGTTTTCTTCCGTCCGTGATGTCCTTGGTCGACTTGACCGTTGTTTATCCAACGTCGAACCACTCTCTTCGAACTTAATAACCCAGTTCTTAATCGTTTGAACACTTGGAATGTTTTTAAAGTTGCGTAAATTCTGATATTCTCGAAATTTACGCCGCGCAATGGTAGCCGAATCATTGTTTCGATAAAAATCACGCACACAAAATGTACGGTCCGCACCGGTGAAACGCTCCATGGCGACTGAATTCCCAGAAACCGTCGGTACTCCCCCCGCACCGCGCGCGCCACTCATGCGCGCCTTTTGTATTTTATTCGAAATTTACATTTCTAACGACTTATGGGCCACCTTATGAGTCTCTTAGGGATGACCAAATATTAGTCTCTGAGGGGTGACTATAATATATGAGTCTCTGAGGGATGAGCAAATATTAGTCTCTGAGGGGTGACTATAATTTTCTGTAGAGACTTTCGGTCCATGGGGTCCACGTTTGGTGAAGCTCCCAAGGAACTGCAGACGCGACTTGTAGTTGCCGGTGGTGACCAGGGGCTAAGCACTATGCTCAATGACCTTAATAATGCCTCCCCACGGATAGGTTTTAAGATAAACATGGACTAAACAAAGATCATGTGTAACATCCATGTCACACCTATGCCGGTAGTTGTTGGGAGCATTAAGCTCAAAGTTGTTGATATACTTATATATAAGACCGAGAGGTCAATCGACGAATTACGAGTAAGCTCGGCTGGGTAGTGTACAGGAGATTACGACACATCTTCTCGTTAGGTATACTTCAAAACTTGAAAACAAGATTTTACAACCTGTGCGTATTGCTGTGTTGTGTGTGATGATTTATTGATCTGAGAGAGAGATTATTGATCGTGGTCCTTCGCTGCTTGCTATATGAGAAAGCTCAAGGTCGCTCGGCGAACTATGGAGAGGGCTACGCTCGGGGTTTCTCTTCGTGATAGGCTTAAAATCGAGGAAATCCGTAGTAGAAACAGAGTAACCGACATAGCCCAACGGATTAGTAAGCTGAAGTGACAATGGGCCATATGATTGGCCCATTGTCACTTCAGCTTACTAATCCGTATAGCTGGAAGAACCGGTAACCGATGGGGAAGAAAGGTTCTCGAATGACAGCCTCTTACCAGTAAGCGAAATGTTGTGCGGCCTTCCCACTAGACGGAGTGACGACTAGATAAGACATACAGGAAGTCGATGCATGCAGGTGGCTCAGGACCGTGCTTTGTGGCATTCCTTGGGAGAGTCCTATCTTCAGCAATGGACTGCAAATGGCTGTAATGGTAATGAAAGCCCGAAGCCAAGTTCAAGCGCCCAGATTTAATCTAAGTGCCAACCACTTATAGATACCACAAATGTCACCAGTTTTAAAGTAACTTCAAAAAGGTTAAAAAACAAAATAATATTGATGTTTACAGGGCAAATATATACAATATAAAATGTTATTCTATTTTATTTTATAACGTATTATTTCGCGTTTTAATTAAGGCATTCAATAAAAACAAACAGCTTTTACTTAATACGCTTAATTAATTCTTAAAATGCCTATTAATTACACTAAGTAATCGACAAGGGCACTACTATAAAGGTTGTCTCACACTGACAACACGAATTAGGTGGAATATGTATTGAACTTTATATTACCTTGTTAAATATGAAACAAACTATAAACATCTTATCTCTGAAGTATGAGACGGTAATTGTGTAAAAGAGAATTTGTAAAACTTCGAAATTCTCAAAATATATTATACTTCTCTGCTTTCTTCGCAGTTCTAGCAAGAAAGCTGGCAGCATAGGTTTAATCAAATTCTGATTTTGGTTTCCTTCAAACCCGATCTGATAAATCAGCGTGTTTCTGTTACAATAATTGTTAAACAAGAATGAAGATAGACATCAGGACGTCAAAGCCCTCAGTCCCCGTGACAATGGGTGCTGTAGTGCCAGGAGTTCTGTAGTCAGGAATTAAAAAAGTTAAAATTCAACGCGATCCGCAAAGTAAGTTTTATTCCAAGATAACGCAACGTAACGCGTTATTTGTGTGAAGCGTTAGTCATGGGTAATTAAAAATTTGTGGTTAGCACGTTGTAAAAAAAATCAAGTTTCGAGTTTTTTGACGTGACAACGTCTTATAAATCGATGACGCTGGCTGCCGGCACGAAAAAACATGACTCATGCGGCGTTACCTAGGCGTTCCATTTAAAGTGCAAGCGAGAGCGCGGAACGAGCGACTGTGCGAGCGAATGTCAATTGTTTATAGCAACGATAATTGCGGAGACAAAGGTAATGATTCTTTCGATATTAAATATTTCTTATGACGTTGTCACGTTCAACTATCGTCAGTAAACCGAATTTACAGACAACCGATTTTTTTTATAGGAGAGGGGGCAAACGAGCATGTGGCTCACCTGATGATAAGTGACTACCGCCGCCCATGAACAACTGCAACACCAGGGAGGGAATTGCAGATGCGTTGCCGGCCTTTTAAAAAGGAGTAGGTTCTTTTCTTGAAGGTTCCAAAGTCGTATCGGTCCGGAAAAATCGCTGATGGTATCGATTCCACAAGGAAGTTGTGCGAGGGAGAAAACTTATTCTAAATCGCACAGTGGTGGACCGGCAATCATCCAGATGGTGTGGATGGTATCGGGAGTTCTGCCGCGATGTGCGTTCGTGAAATTTGGCTGCTGGGATTAATCTGTCCCGATTTGTTGAACAATTCCTCAGAGCACTCCCCGTGGTAGTACGAAAAAAAATGCGAAGGGATGCAACATCTCTTCGCAGTGCCAATGAATCGAGCCGATCGGAAAGGACTCAGTCGTCGACGATTCGAGCCGCTCTGCACTGGATGCGGTCAAGTGGAAGGAGCTGGCACTGGGGAGCCCCTGCCCAGAGATGGAAACAGTATTCCACGTGAGGCCGAACCTGCGCCTTGTAAAGTTGCAGGCGGTTTGCCGGCATGAAATACTGTCCCGCTCTGCTGAGCACGCCAAGCTTTTTAGAGGCCAATTTGGCCTTCTCTTCCAAGTTACCACGAAACTGCACGTCACTCGATATGCCGACTCCGAGGATTCCGATACTGGTTGAAGCAAAAAGGGGAGTGTCTTGAAACTTAGGAGATACGACAAAGGGGTTCTATTTAGCGGTAAACGCGCAAACTTGTGTCTTCTGAGGATTAAACTGGACTAGATTTAGTCGCCCCTAATCCGAGACTTTGTTCAGCAAAGACTCGACTTCAGACACAGTTTTGTTCGGGTGTTCGGCGACGTTTTCCCGAGAAATATTGGCATAGCCCATGTATAGAGCGTGACCAGTGCTGTCATCCGCAAAGCAATGAATTTTACCAGTTAGCAACATATCATTGATATGCAGAAGAAACAGCGTCGGTGATAGCACACAACCTTGTGGAACAACAGCGTTAATAGGCTTGAAGTCGTAGCATGCACCGTCTACAACGACTTTGATGCTCCGATCTGCAAGGAAGCCGGTGATCCAATTGCACAATTTCTCCGGAAGCTCCGGAAGAGAGTTTCGAAAGAAGCGCTTTGTGCCAAACCCAATCAAAGGCCTCTGCAATGTCCAAACTAACGGCCAACGCCTCCCCTTTGGACTCTACTACCTCCGCCCATCTATGGGTCAGGTAGACCAGAAGATCACCAGCTGATCGATCCCGACGAAAACCGTATTGTCGGTCACTTATCAGCTGGTGATCCTCAAGGTACCGCATGAGCTGGCAGTTAATAATGGATTCCATTATTTTGGAGAACAAGGAGGTGATGGCAATAGGCCTACAGTTGGATGGGTCTGAGCGGTCGCCTTTTTTAGGGATCGGGTGGACCAAAGCTGTCTTCCATGAATTCGGGACTACGCCTTGGGAGTAGGAGTACTGGAAAAGACGCGTTAGGACCGGTGCCAACTCCCTCACGCACGTCCTCAGCACAATTGGGGGATTCCGTCAGACCCACTCGACTTCTGGATGTCCAGGGAGAGGAGTGCTTTGCGAATCGAGCACTGTGAGAAAGAACAGCACATCCGGCATGGAGCACTCACACTGCGGGATGGTCGGCGGCGTTTTCCCCCCGTCATCAAGAGTTGATTTGGACGCAAAAAGGGAGCCTAAAAGGTCGGCTTTGTCTTTTGCGGCACGAGCCAGTGAGTCGTCCTCCCTGTGCAGAGATGGTAGTGATGGCTTACAGAAATTCCCTTGGACAGCCTTGGCGAGAGACCAGAATGCACGGGTCCCTAAAAGATGGCGAACTAGTTTCTCGCCAATTCTGCCTATGTGCTCTGGCTTTACCTTGGCAATAACTCTTTTGAAGGACCTGGAGGCGAAGTTATACTTCTTTTAAGTATGCTGGTGTTTACATCCCGAGTCGCCGTAGCCGCAGCCCAGGCTTGATAACATTCCTGTTTACTGCGTAATGCAGTTTTACAGGAGTGACCAAACCAAGGCTGAGATCTGCCTCCGATCGGTACCACAGATGATGGAATAAATAGTTCCATTCCCTGTAGCACCACATCAGTGATAGAATCAGCAACAGCGCTGGGATCATCTGGCGAGAAGCAAACCCGCCCCCATGGGTCACCACACTCCGGATCAGACAATGGTCCGAAGAGCCGAGAAGGGCATCGACTGAAACCTGATATCCGTCCGGATGAGAGGTCAGCAGAAGGTCCAACAGGGAAGGTGTATGATCCTCCACATCTGGAATTCGCGTAGGCGAAGTAACCAGTTGTGTCAGACCATATGCCAAGGCAAAGTCATAAACAGATCTCCCTGCATGATTGGTTAAACGTGAACCGAGCTATTCGGCGTGGTGGGCGTTAAAATTGCCAAGGATTACGATCTCTGCGGATGGGACCTGTTGTAGCAAGGAATCTGTAGCCATTTGGACGTGGTCGATGAGTCGGTCTGTTTCGGCATTACCGCTATGGGACCTATAGAGGCACCCGAAGACGCGCGGATGGTCGTCGCTGTCTACGCGTAGCCAAAGGATGGACAGGTCCGAACCTTCAAGACTGCCGAGGCGTCGAGAACAAATGTCCTCTCTGACATACACGCAAACTCCAGCCCGAAGCACAAAGGAGTGCTCCAATTTGTACCCCGGGTAGGAGAGATACGCAGTATCAGCCGGAGAGGACACCTGCGTCTCGGCCAGAAAGAGCAAGGCTGGCTTCGCCGTCTCGAGATGGTAGTGGACGGCGTTTAAGTTCGAGTGAAGTCCCCTGATGTTGCAGAAATTCACGCGGAGAGCGTGGTAGGGGTCGCCTTGGTATTGTTGCTCAGTTTGCCCCGAGCAGTTATGTTTTTGAACGGAATTTTGCCCCCCCCCCCCCCCCAGAATACGCAGGGCAGCCTGAGCACCCACGCCCAGGAGTGTACTGGTACCCTTCTGGGATAGTCTTTCGTGTAATTCCGCTACCATGTTGATGAGGGGGGTGGGGAGGAATTGGGCCCCGGCCACCCGCACTCACCAGACGAAACGCAGAAGCAGAGCTTCTACTTCACGCCGGTATTCTGTGATGTCGTGGTACCAACCTGGCCCGAGCCGGCCCATACGTGCAACAGCAAAAACTGCCGCGTGGCTCTACCACCGTTGGAGTTTGCAATATAGTATTGTCCTCCAGACTGGATTTTGGTCACGGCATCTCCGTTGTGCCCATTGATACCGTTTGTTGAGACTGACCATCATCTCAGAACAGAATTATAGTGCACGAGTGTATGCGCAAGTACAGGTGCACTCTCTATTCCTTCACTCTCAAAGTCTGATGGGATAATAATCTCACACGACCGGAGAGAGATCAGGCGCAAACTTTCTGAGGTACGGTAACAGTACGAGTGCGGTAAAAACTCAATAACTGATTTCTTGGCTTGAACCTGGGACCTGATAATCAGTAATATCTTGTATATTGCGTCGTTGCCTTATTGAAAATATACAAGTTATTGGTTGGTTTCTCTTCACTAGCCTACTTGAAGAGGAGATCCGATATTCGACCTATTCGAGGAAGCATTCAGCCTTTAAATAAACAAAACTTGTTTAAAACATAATATTAAGACATAATATTATTTTTGGAACAATATTTTCTTGTACCAGTCTAAAATATAAAACTACGCCAACTTTATTCGAAAAACGAATATTACGAACTTATTATTCTTAAAACTCACATAATCGATGCGTAATAAATAGATAGAATGGATACAAATAAATATAAGAAAGAAGAAAAAGCAAATTTGCATATCTCTACTAAAGATGAATCAATGCGTCATAGAATAAATATAAATATTTAAAAGAATTTAATTATTGAGCGAGAAAAAATGAATATTAAAATTTTGTGTTTTAAGACTTTGATAGAATGGATACAAATAAATACAAGAAAGAAGAAAAAACAAATTTGCATATCTCTACTAAAGATTAATCAAAGCGTCATAGAATAAATATAAATATTTAAAAGAATTTAATTATCGAGCGAGAAAAATTGAATATTACAAGTTTGTTTTTTAAGACCTTGATAGAATAGATACAAATAAACATAAGAAAGAAGAAAAAATAAATTTGCATATCTTTACTAAAGATGAATCAATGCGTCATAGAATAAATATTAATATTTAAAAGAATTTAATTATCGAACGAGAAAAAATGAATATTACAATTTTGTTTTTTAAGACCTTGATAGAATGAATACAAATAAATATAAGAAAGAAGAAAAAACAAATTTGCATATTTCTACTAAAGACTAGTACGTAATACATATTTAATAATATTTAATGTAACATATTAAAAAGTATATAAATAAATGTACACCCAACAGCGCACGCCTCATGAGCGTTTCATTTAACTTGGATCAAAAAAATGAAACGATAATTTTTACAAGAAAAAAAAAACCAGAGAATCTGATCGACTCTCATTAATAACTTTTAAACGGTGTTGAGTTCAATAACAAAAATTAAAGTGAGCCTCCTTAGAATATACGGAATCTCATTTAATACTATACATCTCAATCTATTTTCGAACCAGTGGTAATTAAACAAAAGAGTGACTTTTAATAAGTATTATTTATAATTTATATTGATTAAAAAAGTTTCTGTTTCTGTTTCTATTGCTTACATTTCTATTAAGTGAGGAGACTCGCCGATGCACAGACCAACGGACGGCGGTCCATATATTTTTTTAATTTCATATTTTGTCATGTAATCTAAAGTGAATCAATTCGAAAATAAACTAATCTTATAATTCAATGTCTGTAGTTATTGTAACGTAAATAATAATATGGATTTGATGTCTAGCTAAAAGTACAAGAACGATTTTATGTAGTGAAATTAAAGTATGGCCATATAAATAAGGTATGGCAATAAATTTGCGATTTAGAAGAAGTTTTCTCCCTCGCACGACTTCTTTGTGGAATGAATTAACACCAGCGAATTTTCCGGACCGATACGACTTAGGAACCTTCAAGAAAAGAGCTTACACCTTTCTAAAAGGCCGGCAACGCATCTGCAATTCCCCTGGTGTTGTGTTTGTTCATGGGCGGCGGTAGTCACTTATCATCAGGTGAGCCGCATGCTCGTTTGCCCCCTATTCCATAAAAAAAAATATACATTCAATAGACTAAAAGGATTTTTGATCAACAGAATTGTACCAATAATCGCAGTCATAGAACGACTCTACCACAGTCTAACTACATTAAATACGTGACATTGAGGCACTTATGGAATCGGCCCATTGTCTATCAGAGTTGTCTGATTATATCACTCAGGTGGCTGCAATTTAGCATATAGTTATAATTTGCCGTTACCCAAGTACGACCATATAGTTTTAACTTGAATTTTCGACTTGAGAACTAAGTGGGAAGCTAAAAATAATTTTATATGGTTCTTCGAGCTATATGGCCGGCCCATTGCCACATCAGCTTTCTAAAACGTTGGGCTATTTCGGTCACTCTGGTTCTACTGTGGATATCCTCATTTCTAAGTTTATCATGCAAAGAAACCCCGAGCACGGCCTGCTCCATAGCTCGCTGAGCAACCTTGATCGTTCTCATACGGTCCGCAGTGAAGGACCACGTTTCAGATCCATAAGTCATCACTGGCAACACGCACTGGTTGAACAATCTCGTTTTCAGGTTTTGAGGTATACCTGACGAGAAGACGTGTCGTAATTTCCCGAACGATACCCAGCCAAGTTGAATCCGTCGATTGACCTCTCGGTCGAAGTTGGACTTACCTAGTCGGACGATTTGTCTCAGGTAAACATACTCGTCAAGAACTTCGAGCCTAGTGCTCCCAACAACTACCGGTGTAGGTATGACATGGGCATTACACATAATCTTTGTTTTGTCCATGTTCATCTGACGACCTAACCGTTGGGAGACATTATTGAGGTCATTGAGCATAGTGCTTAGGTCCTCTAGCGATTCTGCCATAAGAACTATATCGTCGGCAAATTAAAAGTAAGTAATGTACTCGCCATTGACGTTAATACCGTATCCTTTCCAGTCCAGTAGCTTGAAAACGTCTTCCGATGCAGCGGTGAAGAGTTTCAGGGATATAACGTCACTCTGTCTTACACCTCTCTGCATTTGCAGAGGTTTTGTACTCTGGTTCTGTACTCGGACAGCCAGCCTACTATACAAACACTTCAGCATTTCGATATACCGACAATCCACTTGGCACCGCTGAAGGGATTGCTGCACCGCCCAAATTTTGACGAAAAGGCTTTCTCATAGTGAACATACGCAAGGTAAAGTTGCCAAAAATTTACCAAAGGGTATGTGTGTGGTCTATGGTACTAAAGTCTTTTCGGGAACCGGCTTGTTAGGGAGGCTGGTAGTCGTCGATTCATACTCAAAATCAAATAATCAGATTCCAGATAATCATCAACGAACATATATTTTATAAATTATTGGATTTCACAAAATAAAAATATCCAAGCTTTTCAGATCAAATATTGCCCAAATCACTCTTAGCACCACCAATCTGTCTGTTAGACTGTAAGTTTGTTTGTCACTTCAAATTCAAAAAAAGATGCAGAGCGGCGCCTCGCAATACCAACAGCTTCTCCCGCAGCCCCACCACCACTGCAATAACGCTGCCCCGACAGAATCGCGGAGGATAGGGCAAGTGGCGCATCGCCGTACCAACACTCCTTTTCCCCTGCGACTTCACCTCGGCAGCAGCGGTAGGGGGAGAGGGCACCGACACACATCCGAAGTGTGCTCGCCAAGCCCACTCGGAGTGGCCACCTCGGGCTGGCCAAGAAATTCCTCTTTGTTCACCCGTGGGTGACCAAATATATTCATCTTCGATTAAGATTCTAAATGCAAATGCGATGCAATACTCCTAGCATTCATCTATATCCGTTCGTAAAGTTTCATTACAATCATTTCAGCCATTCCAAAGATTAGCGCGGACAGACAGACAAACGCAATTCATTTCCTTAAAGTTAAAGTTAGAGCCTAAATACGTCCCACTGTTGGGCACAGGCCTCCCCTCACCTCTGAGAGGGGTTTAAGGCAAGGAAGTGTCCGCAGCGCTGCCCTAATGCGTGTTGGCGAACTTCACATGTCTTCGCAATATTTTTTCTTATTCCTCAGAGATGCAGGTTTCCTCACGATGTTTTCCTTCACCGCCGAGCACGTGGTAAATCAGCACTTAAAATTGCAATAAACAATTTCATTGGTGCCGGCGGGGATCGAACCCGATTCGCTCGCGTTAATGGCACGCAAATATGGTCTCAGCTCAATATAAGCCAATTATTTCGATATTACAGACAGACACTTCTATTTCATCTATGTATATAGATATCCATACAAACTTACACTTCAGTTTCATACACTTCGTAATCATACAAACTTTTGAAATTACGCACTATATATAGTATTTCATAAGTGAACCCTGTTAATTCTTGTTGAGAAATAAATGGCCTTACATATAATATTATAAAGATAGATATATATCAAGTTAGTAGAGATAGATAAATATATAAAGATAGATAAGATAGAGAAACAAATGTTCCTTTGAAGTATTCACGCTAAGTCATAGAAATGCCATATATATAGTGAATAATTGTATTTTAGTATTATTAAGCCTAAGAAAGCCTGCCGTGTAGTGGCGGTCACGAATATCCACTACCCCATATCCTCCCGTGGGTGTCGTAAAAGGCGACAAAGGGAAACAGGCAGGAGATGGGCAGCAGCATCTTCCTGGTAACGGCAAAAATACAATAAAAAACTGCGGTTGCCAACCCGCTCGCCAAGCGTGGCAACTATGGCAATATACCCCCCATGATGAGAGTTACGAAGAGACGGCCCCCAGTCCCCGGCGGCCCCGCTATTCCTGGCTACGGTGGCGACCATGGTAACGGCGGGGCAGGGGGTGCTAAGAATCTCCGGTGGAGGTTCGGTTGCCACCTTAGACGACTCGACCTGGCAACGTACAAGGCACGCACCCTGAGGACTGACGAGAAGATCGTGGAGCTGGAAGAAGAGATAGACAAGTTGCGCTGGCATATTATAGGATTATCCGAAGTCCGAAGAGAGGGGGAGGACACGGTAATCCTCGAATCCGACAACTTGCTCTATCACCGGGAGGGCGACCATCTGTCCCAAAGAGGTGTCGGATTTATCGTCCACAAGTCTCTCGTTAACAACGTTGTAAAGATCGGGAGTGTGTCGACGAGGGTTGCGTACCTTATACTCAGAATCACCAAACGGTATTCGCTGAAGGTCATACAGGTTTACGCACCAACCTCGGCACACCGCGATGAGGAGGTGGAGGAAATGTATGAGGATATCTCTAGAGCCATGCATTCCTCCAAAACCCAATATACGGTGTTAATGGGAGACTTCAATGCAAAACTAGGCACAAGAGAGAATGGTGAGCTGAAAGTAGGGAAATTTGGTATAGGGCAACGGAACCCAAGGGGCCAGCAGCTGGCTGACTTCATGGAGAAAGAGGGACTCTTTATGATGAACTCTTTCTTCAAGAAGCGGCCCCACAGGAAGTGGACCTGGTCGAGCCCCGACGGTTCGACAAGAAATGAGATTGACTTCATTATGACGACCAGACGACAACTGTTCAGTGATGTCTCAGTGATCGCGAGGGTGAAAACCGGCAGCGATCACCGAATGGTGAGAGGCACACTGAACCTAAATGTTAAGTTGGAGAGGTCTCGTCTGATGAAGTCAACGCTCCGTCCCCCTCCTGCTCTAATCCAAAGTCCCGAAACCTTTCAGCTCGAGTTACAAAACCGTTTTCAGTGCCTAGAAGACTGCAATGAAATTGACGATATGAATGACAAGCTCGTGGAAACTGTCCATGCGGTCGGAGCTAAGTTCTGCAAGACCCGCCGCAGAAGAACACAAAAACTCTCCGATCACACTCTTAATCTCATGGCTGTTAGACGGGAGATGAAGCTACATTCTTCAACAGATTTGACAGCATACAGGCAACTGAACAGACAGACTCCAAATGCATGCGGCGGGACTTACGCAACTTCAATACAGCTCGTATTGAAGAAGCGATCGAGCGGAACCAAGGCTCCAAAGTCTTTGCCAGAGATCTGTCTGCCAGAAAGAGCCAACTGTCAAAGCTGAAGACCGAATGTGGCAGCATCGTTTCCGGGACACCTGAGATTTTGAGTGAGATTGAGAGGTTCTATGGGCAGCTGTACACGTCATCGTTGGAGCCACACGCAAGTGTGAGTAACGATCCAAGACCGAGTCTTATCCGACACTATTCCGAAGATATCCCGGACGTCAGTCTGAGCGAGATTAGAATGGCTCTCCAGCATCTTAAAAACGGCAAGGCCCCAGGCGAGGATGGAATTACAGCGGAGCTTCTGAATGTGGATGGAAGACCGGTACTTGTAGTCCTTCAGAAGCTCTTTAATTCCGTCCTCCATGGTGGCATTACACCGGAGGCGTGGAGCAGAAGTGCGGTGGTCTTGTTCTTCAAGAAAGGTGACAACGCTCTCTTGAAGAACTACAGACCGATTTCCCTTCTGAGCCGCGTCTACGTGCTGTTTTCGAGAGTCATTATGAATCGTCTCGCGCGCAGACTTGACGACTTCCAGCCTCCCGAACAAGCCGGTTTCCGAAAGGGCTTTAGCACCATAGACCACATACATACCCTACGGCAAATTGTACAGAAGTCCGAAGAGTACAATTTGCCACTATGTCTGGCGTATGTGGACTATGAGAAAGCCTTTGATTCCGTCGAAATTTGGGCGGTGCTGCAGTCCCTTCAGCGGTGCCAAGTTGACTGTCGGTATATCGAAGTGCTGAAGTGTTTGTACAGTAGAGCTACGATAGCTATCCGAGTACAGAACCAGAGTACGAAACCTATCCAATTGCAGAGAGGTGTAAGACAGGGTGATGTTATATCCCCGAAACTCTTCACCGCTGCATTGGAAGACGTTTTCAAGCTTCTGGACTGGAAAGGATACGATATTAACATCAATGGCGAGTACATCACTCACCTTCGATTTGCCGACGATATAGTCCTTATGGCAGAATCGCTGGAGGATCTAAGCACTATGCTCAATGACCTCAATAGTGTCTCCCAACGGATAGGTCTTAAGATGAACATGGACAAAACAAAGATTATGTTTAATGTCCATGTCACACCTATGCCGGTAGTTGTTGGGAGCACTAAGCTCGAAGTTGTTGACGAGTATGTTTACCTGGGACAAATAGTCCGACTAGGTAAGTCCAACTTCGACCGAGAGGTCAAACGACGGATTCAACTCGGCTGGGCAGCGTTCGGGAAGCTACGACACATCTTCTCGTCAGACATACCTCAAAACCTTAAAACGAAATTGTACAACCAGTGCGTGTTGCCAGTGATGACATACGGAACTGAGACGTGGTCCTTCACTGATGGCTGGATGAGGAAGCTCAAGGTCGCTCAGCGAGCTATGGAGAGGGCTATCCTCGGAGTTTCTCTGCGTGATAAACTCAGAAATGAGGATATTCGCAGTAGAACCAGAGTGACCGACATAGCCCAACGGATTAGTAAGCTGAAGTGGCAGTGGGCCGGCCATATAGCTCGAAGAACCGACAACCGATGGGGAAGAAAGGTTCTCGAGTGGCAGCCTCGTACCGGTAGGCGAAGTGTAGGGCGTCCCCCCAAGAGATGGAGTGACGACCTGGTAAGACATGCAGGAAGTCGATGGATGCAGGTGGCTCAGGACCGTGCTTTGTGGCATTCTTTGGGGGAGGCCTATGTTCAGCAGTGGACTTGTGAAGGGCTGTAATGATGATGATGATGATAATATTTTGCTTTTTGCTTTGTGGCATTCCTTGGGGGAGTCCTATGTTCAGCAATGGACTTGTAAAGGGCTGTAATGATGATGATGATGATGATATAATATGTTATTATCACTTACTTTAGTATTAATTATCTCTATACCTGTCTCCTTCTATTGTTATTTAGTGAAAAGCAGGCACTCAATTCGTTTTTTTTATGTGTTCCACCTTATAACTTTTATCTCGGTGAACCGATTTCGATGATTCTTTTTCTATTTAAAAGCTAATGCTTCCCATGTAGTTCCATATAAATTTTATCAAAGTCTGACTAGTAGTTTTTGAGTTATTCTTAATAATTTATATTGAAGTTGGTTGTACAAAATTTTTGAAGGATACTTTTTCTGCCTTTACAGAGAAAATTTCCAATTTAACGCTCAATCTTCAAAATATTCGAAATGCCTACGTATACCCGCCTCGCGGGGGCAAGGACGGGTTATGTCGGACTCGCACAGACTAAAACTCCGTGGAGTTCCACCTTCGCCGCATATTGGCAGGGCCACGGGAACGCTTTCGCACACATCCGCGGTCCCACCAGCGCCGGCAGCCCCATAGCAGCCCCTTCTCGGGGGAGGATAATATTTGAGCCTAGACCTTATTATTTACACAAATTTTGACATAGTAAAGTTTGAGCTATAAATCGCAATTGCATCTGATTACCGGTCTAAGTATCCAGGTGGGTGAGCACCACTCTCTTACCTATTTCTAAACAGCAGTAAATTCGCAGTGTTCCAGGTTTTAAGGATATAAAGTCAATATAATTGCAAGCTCTGAGGCATTCCTTTTTTTTATATAGAATAAGGGTGACAAACGAGCACACAGTCCACCTGATGGTAAGTGGTTGCTGCGGCCCATAGACATCTACATCTATCCTCGTTTGCGAATCACAATGCAGATGCGTTGTCTCTCGTGAGGACTAAGATGGAATGCCTCTTATCCAGTAAAAAGGGTCTCCGGTTCTCTACACTGACCATACATACACAGCAGTATTAAACTGCTATTTTACGCTGGTATTCTGTGAGAGCGTGGTCCTTCCCCGGTCGGGCCGACCCATTCGTGCTACAACTATATTATATAATAGACCTTTTATAGGGATTTCACATTTATACTTGGAATATAAATGTAATAGCAATATTATTACAGTTGTTTTTAAATCATTGTCTATTTGTTAAAGAAATAAAAATAAGATCTAAACTTAAAAAGCCTTTCTTTGCGTTACGTTAATAGAGTTCTATCGAATTCCACCGAGATGAAAATTCGCGATAGAGTTACGCAAATTATAAACGAACGTTACACCGAGGGAGGTCGAATTAAAATGGTATATTTGGTGGTTGATTACGTCAAGTTTAACTCAATGATATAACTTAATGCAGTTACTTAAAAGCAAGGTTGCTTTGTAAACGTTCAGTTGTAGTAGACGCGGCACAGGCTGCGTTTGCTTGAGCCTTAAGGAAACAAGTAAATTTGTGTTAGCTATAGTTACTTGTGTTTAGATTTGAATTTTTATACTTTTGTAAACAGTTGGATTGTGTTGTGTTAGTTTTGATTTTTGAGTGTTTTGTCTTCCCTAATCGGACGTTGGTAAGTTAGAAAATGTCGAATGTTATAGATGTTTAATATGGCAACTATTATTTAGAAAATACCAAATATGTAACAAACCCTGTTTTTTTATTTCTAGGAAATACTTTTAGTTTTAAAAATCGCTATTTTAATAGGGTTTAATCGTAAAAGGGTGAAAATTTGAAGTTTTATGTATTTTTTAATGCTAAATTATAATAAAATAAAAATTTTTGTCAAAAAAAAAATATTTACGGGTGGGTCACCCTTACCATTTAAGGGTTTGAAAAACAGATGTTGGCCGATTCTCAGATCTACCCGATATGTACACAAAATTTAATACAAATCTGTCCAGCCGTTCCGGAGGAGTTTGGTAACAAACACCGCGACACGAGAATTTTATATATTATGTATTAGATCTTGGCGGGAGCTTGACCGCCAGTTGATGGTTCCTCCTAATTTCTCGCTAAAATAATGGTTTTAAGTGGATTCTCATTTATTATTTGGTAATCAGCATCGATTGACTGGCTTGAGCTGTAGACGAAATCTGCTGTCACTGAAAACTCCGTAATGTGATAAATCAACATATTGTTTGAGAGAAGTTTTTAAAAAAATATTATTGACATTGGATAAAGTACAACCGTACAAGTCAATTAAAAAAAAATGAAAATATAGGTGCAACTTGTAGGGCCTGATATTCCCTCATTTTTAACCGACTTTCAAAACAAAAGTTATCTATTTCTCTCTAATGTTGGTATGTGCGCGATTTTTTGAGACACTTATTTAATTTATGTACTTCTGGTTCTGGTATATTAAACGTTACTGCTATATAAAACACTACCATCTGGAGGGTACAGAGAGCCTAATAATATTCATTATTGACGTCGTGGCGCAGTGGTTTAGCATTAAGTTGCTGCGTTGAAAGCCCCGAGTTCGAATCCCACAAGGAATTTGTAATCAAGTAATTGTTCCGGGTCTGGCTGTTTATCGTTTGCAATTTATGTATGTAAATTGCCTCCACGATATTAAAAAAGAAAAAGGGAATAAGGACAAAAAAGAGGGATAAAATTTACAAATGAATACAATATAATATTTGACATATAATTGTGGTGCAAGAAACTCTTAAAACTATTGGAGTTCGTTAATGTAATGTAAATAATGACTTCCTTTAGAACGATATTACGAACAAATTTCGCCTTTGTACAAAATCAAAAAGAACCGTTTATTTTTATTTCGACTGACATTAAAGCACTCGCATTCAATTGCTAGTAATGCACTATCTTAAAGCATAAGCATTACAATATTAGCATAATCGTTCTTTATGGAAAAATATTATTTGTTTATATATTTAGTACCTTACCAATTAACTAAGTATGGAATAATTAAATAAAATAAGTCCAAGTATAAATGTGAAATCCATAAAAAGTTCTTATTGAATAAGTAGTTCCGTAAGTAGAATGTAATTTCTTAAGGCGATACCCCGACCAAAACCTTGCGATAGTGCGTTTTTCTTCGTTATTCAGTGACTATTATCTCATTAGTTATGAAATATAAACTACATCTAAAAGCACATTATTAATGTTCGATATCCTATCATCACATTCCACGTTCTAATTTGTTTTATGTAATACGTTTAAAATCTACTTTTAAAAAATTACTAAAATTATTGACTACATGCATCTGTTGCTAAAGGCAACGCTCTAATCATTTGAGGATTACACAAATGGATAGATAATTTAAAAATCTTTATTATTCAAGTTTTATTTAATTTTTAAAGTTCGCTTTTTTTTTTAATTAAAATTAATTCCAAAAATTGTGTGAATTCTATGATAAATGGGCGTACGCAGAGTGCGAGCGGCAGTGCACTGTATGCTCAAGGTTATTACGTCAGGGAAATGCCTTAATGAATGGAAAAGACATTTTGACCATCGTCGTCTCTTTATTATTAAGTGGCGAAGCTTGCGAAGTCACTTATTGATTTCACGATGTCTGTCCGTCTGTCCGTCTGTCCATCTGTCCGTCTGTCCGTCTGTCCCACGATTATCTCGAGAACGGTTTCGAATTTTCAAATTCTGTTTTCAGAAATCGATTACTCATTATCAATAATATAATAATATAATAATAATAATAATAATAAAAAAAAGAAAATAAATAGAAAATTTTTACAAATAGATGAAAACGAAGTTACGCCCAATATCCCAGAACACACTACTTAATAAAATGCCCATATGCTTTTTACTTGGTGAACACCCGTAATTAGCATTAATAACGGCCGCAAGGCTAGAAAAAATAAAGATATAAAATAATAATAATAATAATAATATTTATCACCCAGGCATCTGAACCTTTTTTTTTCCGTTAGAAACCGCTACAAAGCTGATTGCTTCGCCACTTTGCTATGCTGTTAGCTTGCTAGGTTTATTAGAGGATGCCTCTGTGCTTGCGTACACACCCGTGCACTGTAATAAGGGCGACACAGCATTATTTAATAAATGGTTAAGTTTTATTTTTTATGTTTGTATTTTTAATTATATTGTTTTTAAATTATTTTAATATTATTTCAAAAAACTTTATTTGTTTTGTATATAGCAATGTATGCGCAACGGACGTGCGACCGGTATAAAAATTAAAAATTTTTGTATACGAGACCGTGCGCGCGTTTTGTTAACGAATTTGTAAAGATTTCTGTTTGTGGGATTATTTTTGTGCACTTTGTACAAATGAACGGAACTTGTGAACAAACGCAGTGTCATTTCTCTGCGGGTTCACCCAGAAAGTCACAATAATCAAGTCCTGTTCGGATGGCTAGTCTCTGTTGCCTGGCCGCCTGGTCACTAAAATCGATCTGGAGGATATTGAAGAAACAAAATAGTCTAAATCCAACAAGACTCTATAACCCTGAAATCCCTATAAAAGTCTCCAACATCTGGTAAAATAAAAAATAAAACTTTTACAACTGACTTCAATATAAATAAAATGAGAACATCATCAATGTAGTCGAAGTCAATTAAACATATATTGTTAAGGATAACTCATAAAACTACTGGTCAGATCTTGATAAAATTTATATGGGACCACATGAAAAGCACCAGGTTCAAATAAAAAAAGAATCATCAAAATCGGGTCACCTAGAAAAATGTTCTGAGGTAACACATTAAAAAATACAGTCGAATTGAGAACCTCCCCTTTTTTGCAGTCGGTTGAAAAAGTAAACTTCACCAACAGGTGCGTCTAAAGTGAGACACTAAACACGCATTTTATGACAAAATTTACTTTACTATTACGAGATGTTATTAAATAAATTTGACCATCTCTTGATTTTGGAACTTTCGAAGAATTTACTATGTACCCAAAGTAACCATAATGCTTGTGAGCGTAGGCGTACTGACTGTAAGATAGTTAGGAACGTATACCGGTGGCGTTTCCTTTAGAAATCAAAACCCTAAAATAACATGTACGCTAGAAGACGTAGTATTATACTGACCACTATTATTAACCTTCGATTAGATAGATGTCCTTCTTTAACAAAGGATCCTTGTAGAAAGTGTCAAACGAAAGTATAGTTCACCTAACAGAGAGTAGCATCTGGAGTCCATGGACACCTGTAGCCAACTTCAAACAATGAAGGCTACATATGTCATATCTGAGAAAGAATGCCAAACAGCTTGTAATATTTTCTTCTTTCTACACCCTTAATCCCTCAACAGTATGAATCAAGATAGCGGATTCCGTTATCTGCGACATCCATCGCGAATGTATTTTACTGTCCGGGACTCCGGCGGTGCAATGATTTACGTTTTTCTTTAAATATAATATAATAATGTCCTCCAGACCGATTTCGGCCACGGCGGCCAGTCTCAACGGAGACTAGCCATCTGCCCAAGACAGGATTATAGTGCCCAAGTGTATGCGCAAGCACAGGTGCACTCTCTATTCCTTCACTCTCATAGCCCGATGGGACGGTAAACCGACACGACCGGAGAGAGATCAGGCGTAGGACCAACGGCTTTACGTGCTTACCGAGGCACGGGGGTGAAACACCGCCAACTTACTGACTCCAGGCAGCTATTGAGAATTTCTTGATGGAAAAACTCAATAACTGATTTTTTGGCCCGGCCCGGGATTCGAACCCGGGACCCCATGATCAGCAGTCGCACCACTAGACCAACCAGGCAGTCAGTTTAAATATATAGGTATAATGTTATGGTTTATATAATAAACATGTCTTTTTCATCTAAATCTAGTGTTAAAATTGAAGTATAATAGTAATTTCCAGTAATAAAAAAACAAAATGGCGTCAACAGGCTTCAATGCAATCGCCGCAATGGATGACAGTTACTGACAATAGATATTTGACACATAGCCGGGATGGATGTTTTAACTGTTGAGGGGTTAAGACTGAAACACAGTAATAATTATGGAGTGTAGAGAGGAGGACCATCTCTATATATGAAAAGTGTCCCTAAAAACGTGTCCAATAAGGGTGGCGCTGCAGTAGCACAGGATAAATAAAAAAAGCGCCAAAAGTAATTAGAATAAGATGGAGAAATAAACAAGGACCGACCAATCCGCTTGGTTTTGTACTACGTAAATAGTTGAGATTTTGTATATGGCATTTTACTAACTATCCCAATCATGAAATTTTTTAAATATTTGAATTCAGCTGACTTCACTCCGTTCACAACAGCTATCTTCATATCGTAGTTTTTCAGACGCCAGCGCTATTGTGGTAGGTTTTGGAACCTCTATTTCCAGTAAATAGTAGGACACTTTTTCAACTTTCGCCCCTTATAAGATGGTTCTCCTTGTACTCCATAACAGTAATGTAAGCATTGACATTTGGCGGTAGACGACGCCTAGAGAGCAAAGGAGCGTCGTAGCAAACTTCCTGTTAATAATTTTAATGTATTGCGCATATTATACATAAAATTAGTGAAATATGCTTATAATATATAACATACTCGCATCATAAAAAAAATTGCATACATTTTCTTTCAACATCAAGGTTAGCAAAAAATATTATTAAAACAATAATTATGGCACTATATTAAATTATACATGTTTTATCATAATGAATATATTAACTAACATGATTTAATTTTCTTCTAATACTGAGGCATTTAAATTGAATATAAAGTGGTTAGTTTTGGATTATTATTTTTATTGCAACAAAATCAACACGGATACCAATTAAGAAAAATAAATCTTCATCCATTCCAGTCAGTCACTCGCTACGCTTAAATATGCTTGTACCTTGCAACCACGTCGTAATTACGGTAGACCTACCGAAATTTTTCTAGATCTACCACCTACCGTATAAATGTTATTAAGGTGCCATATTCTACCGTAATTTCATCCGTGTCCTTATTTCTATAATGTCAGCACTTAGTTTAACTAAATATTTATATTTACATTCAAACGCTGACTGTGAACACATTTTTAGTCATATTACTGACTTGAAGACGAAGAAAAAGAATCAGTTGTCCACAAAATCGATTGCTGGGGACCTGTTCATGCAACAGGTTATTAAGAGACATGGCAAAAATTGTGTTGATTTTGATCTCATCTACGAGATGATTAATAAAATGAATGTGTCGATGTATAAAAACACGGATCGGTAGGTATTTAACTTGATATAAGTGAGAGAATTAATTGTTATCATAAATAAATAATAGAATCATCATCACCATCATCATTACAGCCCTTCACAAGTCCACTGCTGAACATAGGCCTCACCCAAGGAATGCCACAAAGCACGGTCCTGCGCCACGCCACCTGCATCCATCGACTTCCTGCATGTCTTACCAGGTCGTCACTCCATCTAGTGGGGGGACGCCCTACACTTCGTCCCCCGGTGCAAGGCCACCACTCGAGAACCTTTCTTCCCCATTAATTGTCGGTTCTTCGAGCTATATGGCCGGCCCATTGCCACTTCAGCTTACTAATCCGTTGGGCTATGTCGGTCACTCTAATTCTACTGCGGATATTCTCATTTCTAAGTTAATCATCACACAGAGAAACTCCGAGCATAGCCCTCTCCATAGCTCGCTGAGTGACCTTGAGCTTCCTCATGCGGCCAGCAGTAAAGGACCACGTCTCAGTTTCATAAGTCATCACTGGCAACACGCACTGGTTGTACAGTCTCGTTTTTAAGTTTTTATGTATACCTGACGAGAAGATGTGTCGCAATTTCCCGAACGCTGCCCAACCGAGTTGAATCCGTCGATTGACCTCGCGGTCAAAGTTGGACTTACCTAATCGGACTTCTTGTCCCAGGTAAACATACTCGTCAACAACTTCGGGCTTAGTGCTCCCAACAACTACTGGCATAGGTGTGACATGGACGTTAAACATGATCTTTGTTTTGTCCATGTTCATCTTAAGACCTATCCGTTGGTAAACACTATTGAGGTCATTGAGCATAGTGCTTAGGTCCTCCAGCAATTTTGCCATAAGGACTATATCGTCAGCAAATCGAAGTTGAGTGATGTACTCGCCGTTGATGTTAATACCGTATCCTTTCCAGTTCAGAAGCTTGAAAACGTCTTCCAATGCAGCGGTGAAGAGTTTCGAGGATATAACATCACCCTGTCTTACACCTCTCTGCGATTGGATAGGTTTCGTACTATGGTTCTGTATTCGGATAGCCATCGTAGCCCTACTGTACAAGCAATTCAGTACTTCGATATACCGACAGTCAATTTGGTACCGCCGAAGGGACTGCCGCACCGCCCAAATTTCGACGGAATCAAAGTCTTTCTCATAATCCACATACGCCAGACATAGTGGCAAATTGTACTCCTCGGACTTCTGTGTAACTTGCCGAAGGGTATGTATGTGGTCTATGGTGCTAAAGCCCTTTCGGAAACCGGCTTGTTCAGGAGGCTGGAAGTCGTCAAGTTTGCGCGCTAGACGATTCGTAATGGCTCTCGAAAACAGCACGTAGACGCGGCTCAGAAGGGAAATCGTTCTGTAGTTCTTCAAGAGAGCATTCTCACCTTCCTTGAAGAACAAGACCACCATAATTCTGCTCGACGCCTCCGGTGTAATGCCACCATGGAGGACAGAACTAAAACGCTTCTGAAGGACTTCAAGTACCGGTTTTCCACCTGCTTTCAGAAGCTCCAGGGTAATTCCATCCTCGTCTGGGGCCCTGCCGTTTTTAAGGTGCTGGAGAGCTATTCTAATCTCACTTAGACTGACGTCTGGGATATCATCGGTATAATGTCGGATAGCAAAGCAAAGACTTTAGAGCCCTGGTTCCGCTCGATCGCTTCTTCAATACAAGCAGTATTAAAGTTGCGTAAGTCCCGCCGCATGTATTTGGAGATCTATCTGTTCAGTTGCCTGTATGCTGTCAAATCTACTAAAGACTGCAGCTTCATATCCCGTCTAACAGCCATGAGATTAAGAGTGTAATCGGAGAGTTTTTGTGTTCTTCTGCAGCGGGTCTTGCAGAACTTAGCTCCGTCCGCATGGACAGTTTCCACGAGCTTGTCATTCATATTGTCCACTGCATTGCAATCTTCTAGGCACTGAAAACGGTTTCGTAGTTCGAGCTGAAAGGTTTCGCGACTTTGGAACAGAGCACGAGGGGGACGGAGCGTTGACTTCATTATACGTTACCTCTCCAACTTAACGTTTAGGTTCAGTGTGCCTCTCACCATTCGGTGATCGCTGCCGGTTTCCACCCTGGCGATCACTGAGACATCACAGAACAGTTGTCGTCTGGTCAGCTCATTTTTTGTCGAACCGTCGGGGCTCGACCAGATCCTCTTTCTGTGGGGTCGCTTCTGGAAGAAAGAGTCCCTCTTTCTCCATGAAGTCGGCCAGCTGCTGGCCCTTCGGGTTCCGTTGCCCTAATCCTAATTTCCCTACTTTCAGCTCACCGTTCTCTCTTGTGCCTAGTTTTGCGTTGATGTCTCCCATTAACACCGCATAGTGTGTTTAGGAGGAATGCATGGCTCTAGAGATATCCTCATACATTTCCTTCACCTCCTCATCGGGGTGTTTCGAGGTTGGTGCGTAAACCTGTATGGCCTTCAGCGAATATCGTTTGGTGATTCTGAGTATAAGGTACGCGACCCTCGTCGACATACTCCCAATCTTTACAACGTTGTTAACGAGAAACTTGTGGACGATAAATCCGACACCTCCTTGGGACAGATGGTCGCCCTCCCGGTGATAGAACAAATTGCCGGATTCTAGGATTACCGTGTCCTCCCCCTCTCTTCGGACCTCGGATAGTCCTATAATATTCCAGCGCAACTTGTCTATCTCTTCTTCCAGCTCCAGGATCTTCTCGTCAGTCCTCAGGGTGCGTGCGTTATAAGTTGCCAAGTCGAGTCGTCGTAGGTGGCAACTGAACCTCCAGCGGAGATTTTTAGCACTCCCTGCCCCGCCGTTACCATGGTCGCCACCGTAGCCAGGAATAGCGGGGCCGCCGGGGACTGGGGGCCGTCTCTTCGTAACTTTCATCATGGGGGTTATATTGCCATAGTTTCCAAGCTTGGTGATCGGGTTGGAAATCGCAGTTTCTTATTGTGATATTGCTGTTATCAGGAAGATGCTGCTGCCCATCTCCTGACTGTTTCCCTTTGTCGCCTTTTACGACACCCACGGGAAGACATGGGGTAGTGGATAGTCTTAACCGCCACTACACGGCAAAATAATTGAATACGTATATAAAATACAAACAATTCAGTTTTCTTGAACAATCTATACAAATAAATAAAATATCTGTTTGTAATATCAAAATTACAGCTTTTTACTAAATGTATATGAAAGTATATATACTTACAAAAAAACCACATTGATTTAAAAAAAAAACTATCTAATGTATAGCTGATGCCATAAGGAGTAACTTAGGCTACTTTTATTTTAGAAAAATTCGCGCAAAAAAATTAAAACCCTAAATAACAAGCGGGCAAAGTCGCGGGCGGCTATGTGTGTATAGTCCAATGCGGACAGAACATAGTGATTAGTGACACTAATATAATAAATAATGAGATCTTTTGTAACCTATCAGTCTTACTTAAAATCGTTGCCGGTCTCTTTCTATTGTTATAAAGAGAAAAGAGAGAGCAACTTTAAGTATTTCTTTCACTGAGGTCGATTTTTGTGACTGAGGCCGTAAGTTCCACAATCTGCTTAAAGCGGAGGTGTAGACACAACACATTAGGGTTTGCAGAAAAATGCGGTGGCAATAAACCGGTTCATAGACTTATTATATCCTCTGCCATTGGGGTAATGTCATACATATATATAAACAAATTAGCTGGCCAGGCAGACTTTGTTCTGCCCTTTTCGACGACCCTTCATATAAAAAATCCTTAAATTCGTAATAAAAAAATAATGAGTGTCACTTATCAGGATAAAAACTATCCTATCTCTCAAGTTGGACCTAATAGCACACAGTCTGCAAAATTTCATTGAAATCAGTTCAGTAGTTTAGGAGTCCATCGCGGACAAACAACGTGACACGTAATTTTTATATATAAAGATATAGATAAATATATTTGAAGTGTCCGTTTTTAATGTCAAAGAAAAAGGAATATGGCATAAAACAATTCAAAGTCAGCCTCTTTGAATACCGTGGTATAAAAATATTGAAATGAATAGAAAACTTATAATTGCTATTCATAGGTTACGTTTTGGGAACTACTCCAATAAAAAAATTGTATTTTAGATGTAAAAAGCAGACTCGCCCAATTGCTATATCTGTCATACTATAGAAGATGTTCAACATATGCTAGCAGAATGTGTCAAATATCAAAGGGAAAGGGAGAATCTGGTGCAATAATTTAATATCAACTTGTGTGAAACGGGTTGGTTTTTGAGTATACTTGCGGAGCCACACTCAGCTGTAGTAAAATCGATCATTTCCATATTTTTACCAAATTAATTCCCCCCTTTATAAATAGGATTTGTGTAACAGGAACAAGTTATGTTACGATAAGGCTGACATATCATTGTAGGATAAAAGCCTTTTTAAATAAAGATAGATAATAAAAAAAATTTCAAAATAAGAGTTTTTTACTAAATATATATGAAAGTACGGTAACCTACACTGGTTTAATTTTAGAAAAAGAATTATGGTACAGCAACTCCGAGTTAATTGAATAAACCTAAGCTTGACCTACCGTAATTAGGTGCACCTAGTTAAAGCCGCCAAACCTGGGTGTGTCCGCACTTCGACTTTTAGGCGTGACATCATATATGAGTACACTATGCCCCAGTATACGCGCAAACAGAGACACACTTATTTCAATCTCTTCTATGAACACCTTCGCCAGGACTTCACCAAGAAGATTGGTTGTAATTTTGACCCCTGGCATTGGCTTGTTAACCGCATTTCGCAAAATAATATCAAGTTCAAGATATCTTTAATAAACGGAATACACATAATTTCAGCCAATCGTAATCGGCTGTACCTAATTTATTTATTTATTTAATTTATATACCTACTTAATTGCTTTATTTGCACACCGAAAACCGACGAATATTTTAATCTCTAAGCCACTCTTACTTGACATAAAAGATACTATAGGCAAACGATTAGAATAGTCCTGTCAAAATGAGATTACGCTTCTATTACGCAGTAACTTAAAGTCAGTTGTGTAGGTGTGCAAAAAATTTTGGTTACTTATACTATGGTATGGTATGGTTTCTCCTACTTCGCCACACTTCCTTTTTGTCCCGTGAGCCATAAGAGTCAGCTACTATGGGAATGCATCGCAAAAAAAAACTGTCTGTCGTAAGACGAAGAAGGTCAGAAGTGAAACTTCTTAGCTTCACAAACCTGTAAACATTATTTTTGGGTTGTTAAGAAATATTTTTAGGAATTTTTTTTATTACAAATAATTTTTATGAACGTATTATTATAGTAATAATTTTATATTGCGCTGTTTTAGATGAAAAAGAATGATTATTATCTATATAATATAGACAAATTTATAAATACAAATCAAATTATTAAAATTTAATCGGTTGGATGTTCAACATTAATTTCATAAATTTTATGTACCTAAGCGTGACGGTCACGCGAGTTTAGTACTTTTTCCCCATCCGAAAAGTGCCCCACGTACCTAAAAAGTTTTTACTTCAAAAAAATCCTAGTTCTGAGGTTCTGTGTTTTTTTGGGATGTACGGCATCAAAGCTCTCTTAATGCAACGTCAGCTCAGAGGGTGCGGGCGCGTCTTTCGCATGGAAGACCGGCGTTACTTAAAGACGTCTTTTAAAAAAGGAGAAGTTACACTAGGTTTTTGCTTGTACTGTCGACGCGTTTTACTTACATAAATTGCAGAAGAACTCACTGTCCGAGCTTTCCAAAACCGTTTATACTTTTACCACCGACTTGCAAAAATCTTTGACCTGGTAAGAACTTCAACATATCCTGCGTAAATAACAGTTAAATAATCAATATATCATAAAAGTTACCGTTGCAGCAACCGTTAAGAAGAAAAGTGTCAAGTTTATCATTTATTTTAAGATCTATATACTCGTTAATACTTATACGTACGCAACTGTGTGAGGCCTAAAAAGCAAGAACTAGTTTTTTTTATATCAACTGAATTGGTTACGATTAGTTACTTATTTTGGTGCGAGGTGATCACTCTCGTTACATATCTTTGACATTTCATGGACATCTAAACTGAACGGACGAACTATTACACCTGGCATATAATTTTTTTAGGGTTTCGTAACCAAAGAATAAAATGGAGAATAAAATATTGATTTCCCTTTGCTGTCTGTATGTCGGTCCGTCTGTCCGTCATGATTCCGAGTTACAGACCAGACATTTGAATACTTCCTATAGAGTGTCGTTACAGATGACGATTCCATTATGTAATTCCATTTATGAAATTCCACTGCTGAACATAGGATTCCCCACTTTGCCATAGTTGCCACGCTTGGCAAGCAGGTTGGCAACCGCAGTTTCTTATATATTATATATAATTGTTATCAGAAAGATGGTAATGCCTGTAATATATAAATCAATGGTAATGCCCATCACCTCCTTTTTCCCTCTGTAACCTCTTACGACACCCACGGGACGTTATGGGGTAGTCGATATTCTTACACCGCCACTTTTAATAGGCGATAATATGCGTAATAAGATAAAATGATGTGTTTGGCTAGTTTAAAGAGCAACACCCTCTCTCAATTGCGGACACTATCCCTACACCACTACTCCTACCACCACTGCACTAGGAAAGACACACCACCATCTATAATGCGACCCATGTTTCACCTCTAAACAAAGTATCCTCAGGTGAAGTAGACTCTGCGGTGACTGATCTTTCCTTTGCATTTGATAGTTGGCGGTATAATTAACTAATTAACGCCAGGCGTGTATATCCACTTGGTAGAGCCATGCTGCACCTATATTACGGTTGTAGCACGAATGGATCGGCTCGACCGGGAAAGGACGCTCTCACAGAATACCAGCGTAAAATAACAGGTCAATGCTGCTGTGTTTCGTAAGGTGAATGTAGAGAACCGGAAACCATTTTTATATCGAATATCTTATTTCCTTGTTTACAGTGAGCAAATAAATAGATATCTGAATATGAGTTAATTGGACAAGATACTCTCATTGACATATCAATTTAATTTTTAATATAGAAATAGCCTTTATTTATATCAACTACATTTCAAACTTGACATTAAGTCTAACTAAAAGGTTACACACACTATTAAAAAATTATAATAAAGAAAAACTAAAACTTTTAAATTATCACACAGTGCTACTCCCCGTGGTATCGTGCCAAGAACACTGGCAGGGTTTCCTGTTTGAATTGCTTTATATATTACATTGATTTGATAAAATATATTATGACTTTATATTACATTATTAAGTGGCGAAGCTTGCGAAGACATTTATTGATTTCACGATGTCTGTCCGTCTGTCCGTCTGTCCCACGATTATCTCGAGAACGGTTTCGAATTTTCAAATTCTGTTTTCAGCAATCAATTACTGATCACCCAGGCATCTGTACCTCCGATTTTGAAACTTATTACTCAACGGCAACCGTTAGAAACCGCTACAAAGCTGATTGCTTCGCCACTTTGCTATGCTGTTAGCTTGCTAGGTTTATTTATTTCGTCACAATAGGTTTGTGGAAACTTATATATATATAAACCTAGCAAGCTAACAGCATAGCAAAGTGGCGAAGCAATCAGCTTTGTAGCGGTTTCTAACGGTTGCCGTTGAGCAATCAGTTTCAAAATAGGAGGTTCAGATGCCTGGGTGATCAGTAATCGATTGCTGAAAACAGAATTTGAAAATTCGAAACCGTTCTCGAGATAATCGTGGGACAGACGGACAGACGGACGGACAGACGGACAGACGGACAGACGGACAGACGGACAGACGGACAGACGGACAGACATCGTGAAATCAATAAGTGACTTCGCAAGCTTCGCCACTTAATAAGTATATATGTTTCATGAAACTCAGAAGTACAAAAATATCAACAGACTTAGACGTGATTGAAAGTTTAAATCTTTACTCCAAAAATTGACGTTTGACATTTTACATGTATACTGACAGTGAATACGCTAGATACAGTGGTCACGCTGTTATGCTAGCCCGACCACGCTTTCCACATATTTAGTGGAACACAGATAAACACAGTTTTTTGTTACATGTTGTATTTTATATATTATGGTACCATGTAGTAGCGGTGAAAGAATATCCACTACCCCATCCCGTGGGTGTCGTAAGAGGCGACAGAGGGAAACAAATCAGGAGATGGGCAGCAGCGTCTTCCTAATAATGACTAAAAAACTGCAGTTGTCTATGATTTTGATGATTATAATATTTTTCGTACGATGAAGTCGGTGCTACTTTTATAAAAGTTTTATTATTGTTTAAGACTCTAAGATCTATCGGGTTATTAGCTGCAAGCAATCAAGCTAGCAGCCATTGACGCTAGACGGCTTTGGATTCAAGGAAATGCATTGTGCAGCGGTTCACGCGTGCGTGACACTGCCTTATAATGAATGGATGCAGTAATTTCGTCCAAAAAAAAGTTGGACAAATATTTCTTTGATATTCATCAATCCACTGCTCATTATCCGATCGTGGTTATTACTAGAGGCGACAGAGGGAAATAAAACGGTAACTGGACAGAAGCATAACAACTTAATAATAAAAAAGAACAGAGGCAGTCGTAAGGACTGCCGTCAAAAGTGAAAACTCAATTATATATACACAAGCCGCTATACTACGCGTCGCTAGTCACTACGGAGATGTTCATGACGTCACGAGTATGTCGAGGTCATCGGTGACGCGCAAAAGTTATCCCCCTACCAAAAATCGCTCAACGCAGCTAAAGAAGTTTTAACTTCAATAAGAAACTGCGGTTGCCAACGCGTCTGTCAACTTCCTTTACTATTCCCTCTATGAAACAATAAAATCTTTGAGGCTTGTATTTCAAAAAAGGATATTTGATAGGCTGTAGTAAATGAAATAATGTAATAATATTAAGAAAAATATAAGTACTTAAGTATTCGGCTGCGTTTAGAATTAAAATAAATTGAAATTGTTCTTTACATATTTATTTGAAGAAAACAAGTAGAAAAGTGTAATTATAAATTTTAATTGAGATTTTTGAGGAATGTCTGAAATAACGATAAGTGGAATAACTTGCCAGCGTCTGTTTTTCCGACCGATTACAATATGGGTATATTTCAGGCAAGAGTGAATAGGGTTTTATTGCGCTAAAACTAGTATTTCATCACCACTTACTACCAGGTGGGGTTATTTTTATAGGATAAGGGTGACAAACAAGCACACAGTTCACCTGATGGTAAGTAGTATATTTATCCTCGTTTGCGAATCAAAATGTAGATGCGTCGTCAGCCGTGAGGACTAAGATGGAATGCCTCGTTTCCAGGGTTCTCTACACTCACCATACGAAAAACAGCAGCGGTAAGCTGCTATGTTACGCTGGTATTTTGTGAGAGCATGGTCCTTCCCCGGTCGGGCCGGCCCATTCGTGCTACAACTATACAATTAATATAGCTGCAGCATGGCTCTACCACGTAAATACGTTTGTCTTGCAAGTTGTGTATGTCAAAGCCTCCACGATACAGGAGAAAATCCTATAGTGTGGTATAGTGTGTATAGTGCCGGGTACTAAAAATTCTAAATACAGTACTGTTCGCGCCGTCTTGTTTACAATTAGTTATAAAAAACTGGAAACGAGGCATTTATCTTAGTCCTCACGGGTGACAACGCATCTGGATTTTGATTCGTTGTCGAGGTTATGTGTATATGTGTATGTGCCACAGCAACCACATACCAACACATGGACTGTGTGCTCGTTTGTCACCCTTATCCTACAAAAAAATAAACGTACAGAACTGGAACCATTATTTGTGAGCCATACAAACATTTATATCGTGCGGGGTGAGGGATACAAACCCGCGGCACCGCCGCTATATCGTAACGTTTGGTCACTGCACTATATACCTCCCCGTAAAATGGCAGGCACGATTATGCACTACTCCATATCTTCCCGTGGGTGTCGTAAGAGGCAACAGAGGGAAACTGAGGCAGAAGATGGGCAGCAGCATCTTTGTGATAATAGCAAAACAACAATAAAAAAACTGCGGTTGCCAACCCGTTCGCCAAGCGTGGCAACTACAGCAATATACCCCCCATGATAGTAACGAAGAGGCAGCCACCAGTCCCTGGCGGCACCGCTATTCCTGGCTACGGTGGCGACCATTGTAACGACGGGGCAGGGGGTGCTACGAATCTCCGGTGGAGGTTCGGTTGCCACTTACGACGACTCGAGCTGGCAACTAATAACGCACGTACCCTGAGGACTGACGAGAAGATCATGGAGCTGGAAGAAGAGATAGACAATTTGCGCTGGAATATTATAGGATTATCTGAAGCCCGAAGAGAGGGGGAGGATACGGTAATCCTCGAATCCGAGAACTTGCTCTATCACCGGGAGGGCGACCATCTGTCCCAAGGAGGTGTCGGATTTATTGTCCACAAGTCTCTCGTTAACAACGTTGTAATTATTGAGAGTGTGTCGATGAGGGTTGCGTACCTTATACTCAGAATCATCAAACGGTATTCGTTGAAGGTCACACAGGTTTACGCACCAACCTCGACACATCCCGATGAGAAGGGGGAGGAAATGTATGAGGATATATCTAGAGCCATGTATTCCTCCAAAACCCACTATACAGTGTTAATGGGAGACTTCAACCCAAAACTAGGCAAAAGAGAGAACAACGAGCTGAAGGTAACGAAATTTGGAATAGAGCAACGTAACCCAAGGGGCCAGCAGCTGCCCGACTTCATGGAGAAAATGGGACTCTTCGTGATGAACTCTTTCTTCCAGAAACAGGAAGTGAATTTGCTCGAGCCCCAATGGTTCGACAAAAAATGAGATTGACTTCATAATGACGACCAGACGACAACTTTTCAGTGATGTCTCAGTGATCGCGAGGGTGAAAACCAGCAGCGATCACCGAATGGTTAGAGGCACACTGAACCTAAACGTTAAGTTGTAGAGGTCTCGTATAATAAAATCAACGCTCCGTCCTCCTTGTGCTCTAATCAAAAGTCCCGAAACTTTTCAGCTCGAGCTACAAAACCGTTTTCAGTGCCTAGAAGATTCCAATGAAGTGGACGATATGAATGACAAGCTCGTGGAAACTGTCCATGCGGTCGGAGCTAAGTTCTGCAAGACTCGCCCCAAAAGAACACAAAAACTCTCCGATCACACTCTTAATCTCATGGCTGTTAGACGGGAAATAAAGCAGCAGTCTTCAGCAGATTTGACAGCGTACAGGAACTGAACAGACAAATCTGCAAATGTATGCGGCGGGACTTACGCAACTTCAATACAGCTTGTATTGAAGAAGCGATCGAGCGGAACCAGGGCTCTGCGGAATCTGTCTACCAAAAAGAGGAATCGACAACCGATGGGACAAAAAGGTTCTCGAGTAGCGGGCTTGTACTGGCGAACGTATTGTAGGGCATGCCCCCACTAGATGGAATGACGACCTGGTAAGACATGCAGGAAGTCGATGGATGCAGGTGGCTCTGGACCGTGCTTTGTGGCATTCCTTGGGTCTATGTTCAGCAGTGGACTTGTGAAGGGCTGTAATGATGATGATGACTATATACCTAGTCTGTAATACATTTAATAATCAATATTAAACAAATAAGATTCAACATCGATTACAATTTTACAAATACAGCCTATTCTAAATTTTCTCACATCCGCGGTGACCGAGAGGGAACAATTACTTGTGATCGCTACCCATCGGGGTCATTGCCGTTACACTGTGCTTTGATACAATGTGCACTTAAATAATTAAACTTACCTTCTAAATCTTTGTAATAAAGGTCAGTTTCGATTAAATAATATGGTCATGTAACTTGGCTGTTTTGCACGTTTACTTTTGCTGTAATTGCATACAATTTACAATTTTATTATTTGTCGTATAAAGGTCACATTGTCAGTAAAGTACAAAATAGATTTGTATTTTAATAGAATGTTTACGGGTGCTATATATTTTTGTTTTATTACCAACTCAATGTTGTACACTACTGTTTGTATTTTAAAGTGAACGTAATAGTAAATTTTATTTAGTAGTTTATTACAGTCGCGCTGTAATTAACTAATAAATAAAATTAATTATTACATAGCTTATTTAGTTATTGATTTTATATATTATTAAATTTTGTTATTGATTAATGTCCTTACTCGTATTTTTTCCCCGAGCTGTTTGTACGTGGTAGAGCCACGCTGCAGTTATGTTATGGTTGTAACACAAATGGTTCCGCACGACCGGCGAAGGACGTCGCTATCGCTAACATACCACCAGCGTAAAATAGCAGCTTAATGCTGTTGTATTTTGTATGGTGAGTATCTCTATACTCACCATCATCAAAAACATCATAAAAAAGATATAACAAAAACACATAAAAAAAAAGTACAAAGGGTCTCCAGCTCTATAACTGGAGACCTTTTATAATTTTTTTACATGAGAAAATGCCTACGCATACCCGCCTCGCGGGGGCAAGGACGGGTTATGTCGGACTCGCACTGACTAAAAAAAACCCCATGGTGTTCCACCTTCGCCGCATATTGGCGGGGCCACGGGAACGCTTTCGCACACATCCGCGGTCCCACCAGCGCCGGCCGCCCCATGGCAGCCTATTCTCGTGGGAGGACCTTTCCTCCCCACTCTCCCTGCTCAGACAAGGCACACCAGGAACACAAGGCAAGCCCCCCTCCACGGCCTCCAAGTCCGCCTGCGCTCCGGACCTCCCGAGTTCAATACGCGGAGGCCATGGGACCAGAAAAATCGAGCGCTTAGTAGCACCCGCTTTCCCGACCCCAGCTGCGGATCTGGTCTCTGGCTACGGCCGCGAAGGGTAGGGAGAGCGGCGCCTCGCAATACCGACGCTTCTCTACCCCCGCGGCCCCACCACCACCGCATGAACGGTGCGGCCCCGTCTTAGTTGCGGAGGATAGGGCGAGTGGCGCATCGCCATACCAACACTCCTCTCTTCCTCCGCGACTCCACCTCGGCTGCAGTGGTAGGGGGAGAAAACACCCCTCTCACCGCAGCCCACCGACACACATCCGAAGTGGGCTCGCCAAGCCCACTCCGAGTGGCCATCTCGGGCCGGCCTTACACCACGGGCCAGCCAAGGGGTTCTTCTTTGTTTACCGCGGGTGACCAAGCCACGGCTACTAAGCCCCCCCGCCACGAGAAGGCGGGAACCAGTTCGGGGGGGGGGGGTCTTTATACTAGATCAAGGCGTTCCATCTTAATCCGCAAGGGTGACAACGCTTCTGCATTTTGATTCTTAATCTGGGATAAATGTAGATATCTATGGGTTACAGTATCCAGTTACGATCAGGTGAACTGTGTGTTCGTTTATCACCCTTATCCTATAAAATTTGTGATTTTCTATGAGACCGTTTTACAATGCAAGCACAATAAACAGGCTGTTTTTAGGGGTGACCTCGCTACTTAATTCCTCGTTAATGAATAAACGTGTCTATGGGAGGTATAAGAGATATAACGTCTTATTTCAAAAATGTCAATCTGCACTTGATTCTCCATATTATATATATATATAGCTCAGATGACCTGCAACCTGCGGCGTTCTCCATTACCGTTACCGTTATAACATATTAAAGTCCACTGTTGAACATAGGCCACCCCTATAGATTGCTTCATAGGGGGGATATTTGCCTTAGTTGCCACGCTTGTCAAGCTGGTTGGCAACCGCACTTTTTTATTTTTAGTCGTTATTAGAAAGACGCTGCTGCCCATATCCTGATTTGTTTCCCTCTGTCGCCTCTTACGACGCCTATAGTGTTTTTATAGGAGAGGGGGCAAACGAGCATGCGGCTCACCTGATGGTAAGTGACTACCGCCGCCCATGAACAACTGCAACACCAGGGAGGGAATTGCAGATGCGTTGCCGGCCTTTTAAAAAGGAGTACGCTATTTTCTTGAAGTTCCCTAAGTCGTATCGGTCCGGAAAAATCGCTGATGGTAATCGATTCCATAAGGAAGTCGTGCGAGGAAGAAAACGTCTTCTAAATCGCACAGTGGTGGACCCCCAATCATCCAGATGGTGTGGATGGTATCGGAAGTTCTGTCGCGATGTGCGTTCGTGATGTTCGATATGGGATAATGGAATCTCTTCCGTCGCTGCTGCACCGCGCAATAATTCATAGTTATAGATAGATATGTTAATTCGAAAAACTAAGGTGGTAAGACTTATCTTCTGCCGTCTAGATATAGGTAGTAACTAACCTTTACCTATTCCTGCTGTCAAATAGCAGTGCTTGCGTTGTTCTATGCTGAATGGTATAGAAACCCAGTATAATTGCAGGCTGTGAGGCATTCATCTTAGTCCTCAGAGGTAACAAGACATCTGTAATCGTAAGCATCTGTGGTCGTAAGCGCATCTGCTGATCGTAGGGTCGAATGTTCGTATTGCGGGTCGAGCAAATTTCAGTTATTGCGTTTTTTATATAGGATAGGGTGACAAACAAGCACACAGTCCACGTGATGGTAAGTGGTTGATGTGACCCATAGACATCTACATCTATCCTCAATAAAGAATCAAAATGCAGATGCGTTGTCAGCCTTGAGGACTAAGGTGAAATGCTTCTTTTCCAGTAAAAACGATCTCCAGTTCTCTACACTAACCATACGACACACAGCAGCGTTAAGCTGCTATTTAACGTTGTTATTCTGTGAGAGCGTGGTCCTTCCTCGGTCGAGCCGACCCGTTCGTGCTAAAACTATACTACTAATATTCATAGCTGCAGCATAGCTCTACCATGTTATTCTGTTTTTTGTTGTTATTCTACATTCTTCTGTCAAGAAATTGTCCGTATATGGGAACAAAGAGTGGTTTGCGCACACACTCATCTTCGTGCACCGCACTCGTGCACTATTTGTTGAAGTTGTCTGCAGATGTCCAAGGACTGCATGCAGTCATTTATCATCAGGTACACTGTAAGTTCGTGTGTCATTTTACTTTTGTAATAAAAACCTTACCGAATTTTTATAAGAAGCTGCGTTCGCAGAAAGTTCTTAATACGTGGTAGAGCCATGTAGTAAAGTTGTAGCACAAATGGGTCGGGAAGGACCACGCTCTCACAGAATAACAACGTAAAATAGCAGCTTAACTCTGCTGTGTTTCGTATGGTGAGTGTAGAGAAACGGAGACCCTTTTTACTGGAAATGAGGCATTCCACCTTAGTCCTCACGGGTGACAACGCATCTGCATTTTGATTTTTAATACAGGATATATGTAGATGTCTATGGACCGCAGCAACCACTTACCATCAGGTGGACTGTGTGCTCGTTTGTCACCCTTATGCTATAAAAAAAGTTCGAGACCTGGCCACGTAGTACGTAGGCAAATGTTTCATGGTATACTCGTTCTTAAAATGCCCTTATCTAATAGTATATAAACAAAGCTGATAGAGGTAAAACACATATAAAGGTAACCATGGCTCAGAGGTCGTTATCACTATTAAGCGGTCGTTATGTTTGTTTAATTAAATTAAAAAACGCAGTAGAATCATGAGATCACGTCTCAGGCCGGATCCTTGTAGCAATATTATGAAGACAAAACATCCATAACAAACAGGCGACTGTGTAAGGGTTTTGCGCAACTCACTCAGGCCTTGGCTAATACACCTCCAGTTAGTTGTGGGGTGTCCATGATGTTTTTCCTCAAAGTTTGGATATTTCTAAACCTTTGTGTATAAATAGGTCAAGATTACTTAAGTGATTCATAAAAAAAAAACATTATTACGGCATTTATGTCATAACGACTACGTTTACGATTACGACAATACATTAACTGGTCCAAAAGTAATGATATCGAGTTTGTAAAATAACGGTCATGGTTTAAAAGGTTTTTATTTTTCAACATACGCTTTAATCAGGTCCATACATTTATTCTTTTCTTTTCTAAGCCCAGAACACCCTTACGAAAAAAATCTTTATTTTTTTTGGACGAGGGTGCAACTGTGAGATATATGTACACACACTGTATACTTATATCTATAGTAGCATTTTTTGCATCGGAAGTACTTGAGAACGACTGCCACTTAGTTTTTTTCTTTTTCATGTTATAACATCAACTAATGATGGTCAAATTCATGTATCCATATGTAATAACTGAATTCTTGCCCATATGGTGATATTAGTCAACAATTTTTATGCAATATTTTATAGCGTATAACACTGTCAGCTTTAACACTTAATTTTCTTCTTTATCAGCCCCAAACATGTTTTATAGGTCCAGATATCATGTTGCTAACACACCGCACCGTTCATAGTGATGCCAGTTTTTGATTCATGTGTGCGTGAGTACCACGTGACGCGTATATCTTACGTACCATGGCTGCATTAATGTGCGTGACTTCGGTAATAACAGTGCAAATCGATTATCCAAAAAATGTGGGAGATTTTATATTTCATTCATATTGACGTACCTGTTGATTTTACGAGTATAAAATGTGTGTGCGAGGCGTGTGCATTTGTATGCGTGTGTGTATGGGGATATGGTTGGTTATGCGTGTTTTATGTAGGTACGAACATCACACTAAATATATGTAATAAAACCTATAATTAATGTAACAGTTAAAAATTAATAAAAAAGCACAGTGGATATTCATGTACTATACTTTTATACTGTAGAACATAAAATATTGCCGCTTTTTACGAAGACATTAATTATTTTTCAATCCTAAGTAAAATGACGAAAAAAAGTAAGTTTGGTTAAGCGTAAACTTCGGCCAAGAGATGGTAAATGTTTAATTTTTTAAATTGCTTCGTTCCGTTGCTGCGTGAAGGAAGGACGAAAACAAATAAACAAAAAATCACACTTTCACATTTATAATATTATATTAGTATGGATTGTCAAGAATGATAGCTAAACTTTTGAAACCGCTTTACAATCGGCTTTTTGAGGGTGGAACCATACACTCGCGCCCTTTCTCGCTCTAGTAAATAACGGTTTTGAGTGACCAAAAAGGATAGAAGCACAGGAAAGTGCGATTCCGTGCTGCCAGATGTAGTTCAACCCTAAGCCTTAAAACGGTTTAACTCTATAGGTTGAGTAAAATCTGTAAAATTAGACCGTTTAAAACCCCTATACAGATAACCTTTTCGGTTGATCATGACATTAAAAAATGGTAAAAACATTTCATAGACTAGGCAACACTCGAATATTATTGCGCAGTATTATTACTTGTATTGACATCTAACTTTCGTATTCTTTTACAAAGAAATACACCACCAAATTTTATAGTTACTTATGAAAAGTGATGTTCTTATCCTTATCTTTTTTCCAAGAGTAATTTTCCTGATTTCACAACACAAACAGTCATTTTGTGAAATTAAAAATACCGGTGCGTGACGTATGTTTGCAGTGAACGTCGCTGGCGTAATGGCGGAACGATCGAACGAATACACCAGTATTGGCGCCTTTGCAATGGAAGCGTTTTAGGCGCGCGTACATGGTATCTGGACCTATAAAACATCTTTGATCAGCCCGTTAAATTCCACTACTGTTCAGAAGCCTCTCCCATTTTTTAACTGCCACGATTGGCTGATTAAATATAACTATGCCAGACGTCGTCTCGCATCTTTAACCCCAATCTGAGTATTATTACTCTGTAATATACAGGGTTATTTTTCAAAGAGTTTTAACATATATAAATAATGATACATCGTTATTGCAGTTTTTGAAAATACGAGTAAATAAGGCGTCTGCCTTTATTTGAAATTATCCCAAATAGAATGTGATTTATGGGCAACAACGTTTTTGCCTACCGATCGACGCTTGCAAATGTATGCGTGCGCGGTAAAATCAGTTAAAATAATGCATTACCATATATTTTGAACTTAAAAGATAAAAAGAATAGAATATTTGATATTTTTCTGAATTAAGTTTTCTTTACTATCTGGCTATATTATACTTATCCTGTACTATCTCTGCATTACATAGCAAAATAACCCTGTATATTTCGTCTATATACACCGCCTCCATTGTAAACCATAAGATTTTTATTTTTCTCGCATTTTCCATAGTCGCCTTTTACGACATACAATGAGAGTGTCTCACACGCTTCGAGGCTTGCTTGATGGTAAGTTATCACCGCCATGAACAACTGCCACACCAGGGGAATCGCAGGTGCGTTGCCAGCCTTTTAGTAAAGGTAAGCTCTTTTCTTGAAGGTTCCTAAGTCGCCGGTGGTAAACGATTCCACAAACAGGTTGTAAGAGGAACAACATTCCTAGTAAATCGCACAATAATGGACCGCTAGACATCCAGATGGTATGGATGACATCGTGAGTTTTATCGCGATGTGCGTTCGTGTAATTTGGTATTGTTCGACATTCATCTAACTCATCATTCACTAAATTTATCTCCCGTACACAAGTTTCTTTACCAAAGACTTACTAATGTCCGGGAAGTAAAACCCTCGGATCCCGACGGACGCACGTCTTTAAAAAATATTTATTGGGATTATACGGATATCTCTATTAATAGTATGGTGTCACTACTAAAATTCAGCGAACGTAATTTACTAAGTAATATGGCCAGGTGCACTATTTGAAAGTACGAATAAAGAACTGTTTTAAATTTGTAAAGCCACACTGTAGAGTATCGTGGGTGCAGCAGAATTGGCTTGACTCAATAGGAGAAAAACTCACTCAACTCACACAAAATACACGCGCGAAACTGCAACATAATGCTGCTGTGTTTCAGATGATGAGTGATAAGAATGGGTGACCTTTTTTATTGTAAACTATTTATAATATTTTCATTGATTTATACATTTGTACGCCACAAAGGCCAAACGTGACTCATCCTTTTAATGTATCTGAATTCTTGAACAACTTGCATGCTCTGTATGTGTAGGTACTCATGTTTACACAAATAAATATTCTATATCTTGTATCTTGGTAACTAAGTATTTTTAGAAACGTTACCCGTTTATTTTACGCAATAGTGCGATTATTTGCAAGTCATACAAATACTTCCGTGCAGGATTCAAAAGTTACAGCCTACATACGTCCCACTGCTGCGCACAAGCCTCTCATTTCTGAGAGGGTTTTAGGTAAAGGAAGTGTCCGCCGCACTAACCCAACGCGTTTTGGCGAATTTCACATGTCTTCTAATTTTTTTCTTATTTCTCAGGCATGTAGGTTTCTTCACTATGTTTTCCTTCACCACCGAGCAGCTGGTAAAGCAGCACTTAAAATTGCAATTAACAATTTTATTTGGTGCCGGCGGGTATCGAACTAGGGTTACTCTCGTACTGTTAAATTTACAGCGAGCGCTTCGCTCCTGAACTACTAGGGCAGCGGCACAGCACGGCGAGATTCAACCCGCAGACAAATGTAGACACGACAGAATGGATGGGTAACAACGCATCTTAATTCTTAATAGATTAAACATTTATATGTCTGTTCGCCGCAACATCGTTCTTAAATAGTCTTTCTTCCCCATCGAGTGTTAGTTCTTCCAGCTAAATGGCTGGTCCAATGTTACTTTGGTTTAGTGGTCCGTGGGATTATATTAGTTACTCTTGTTTTTCTATCATATACTTTGATGACCCGGAAATATTTTACAATGTAAATAATTAAAAATAAATTCGTTAGCATTTGTAACTACACACTTGAAATTCTAAAACATAATAAATTACTATTAACAATTCAGCGGACAAGGTTATTGTAAATAGGGTTATATTTTAATATAATTATTATCACATCCTTATTTTATATCACTAACACATCTTTACAATAAAAATGAACCGCCCCACATCTGCTTGGGACTTACGTTTGTGAATTCTGCAAATTCCTAATGGATGCGTGTAGTTTAAGAAGTTTTAAAAATATTTATTGGAATTATAAGGATATCTCTATTAATAGTATGGTGTGCCCCAGATACTGCTTGGGTGGGATCAATCACTATTTATTTTATCAATTTTCTTATTACACAAAAATAATTCACCAAGTTTTTCGGATAGAATATAGCCCAGATCACTCCTGGCATTGCGCTCTATTTGTTAGTGAAGTTTCATCACAAGCGGTTTAATCATTTCGGAGATTAGCGCGGAGCCCGGACAGACAGACAAAATTTTTAATGATATTATAGGTTCGGAAAATACCTCTATCTTGGAAACCCAACTAGACATTTAACAATTTGTACATTTTTTAAAAAGTTTTGTACAACCGACTTCAGTATAACTTGTTAAGGATAACTCAAAAACTACTGGTCAGACCTTGATCAATCAATCAATCGATCAATTTATATGGCACCATATGGGAAGCACTAGCTTTTAAATAAAATCATCAAAATCGTTTAAACTAGAAAAAAGTCATGAGGTAAAACATAAAACAAACATATAACCGAATTGAGTACCTCCTCCTTTTTGAAGTCGGTTTAAATAATAACTAGTTGAGATGCGATTGTATCTATTATAGACGCAATAACTTTAACGGATATCCCTTACAGATCTGCGGTTTTGTTTTATCGATAATTTTAAAATGCTTTTACGGATTACTATTGTTTCCCATGCATTAAATGCCTTGCGAATGTTAATGCATGCATAAAGGATAATGCTTTAGATGTAAAGGTTTTATGAAATTCATTGCAAACATGCTGAAATAATGTTTCATATCATAAACAGCATTATTTTTGTATGATAGTGATGGAAGTTTTTTCACTACTTCTAAACTTCTCCAAGCTATGTGCATTTACTGTAACAAACACAACTTTCTCATCTATTTGCTTTTCTGCCGACTTCCAAAAAGGAGACGGCACTCAATTCGACTGTATGTCTTTTTTTATGTGTGTTACCTCATAACTATTTACTGCGTGAACCGATTTCGATAATTCTTTTTTTGTTTGAAAGCTGATACTTCTAGTGTGATCCCATATAAATTTGATCAAGGTCAGACCAATAGTTTTTGAGTTATTCTTAATAACTTATATTGAAGTCGGCTGTACAAAATTTTAAATTTTTAATTATTGTAACATAAGATAATGAAAGTTATTGCCTATAACGACCAGAATTCAGAACTCTTACGACTTAACATTTGTATTAATGTTATCTTGCATTAGATTCAACAATACGTGCTTGCTCTAAAAATAAATTAAACGCTGTATGATTTAATTTTTTTTAAATCAAGAGAAGAAGAAGAAGAGAAAAAGTATAACGGTGGTAAGTATTTGAACGGTCTCCTACGAGAGAAAAGAGCTCTTAAGATCCTTGTAAATCTAAAAATAATAAAGACGCTAAGAATATAGTATCTTAAGTCAGTGTCATCTGCTGGCGGCATGAGAGAAACCAATCCATCCATTCGCTTCCATGGGTGTCTTAAAAGGCAACTAAGGAAAAATCCAAAAATATTTCATAACTTCATAACGGCGTATATAACAGTTTTGTTTACATCAGACGTAAGATAACCAAATCAGCGATTGTAACAAACGTTTGTTTGTTACAATCGCTGTTTAAAAAAATAATAATAAAGTTTTAATGAAGCAAATGCACATAAAAATGGAAGGGAGATTCTCAGCAGTGAACATTTAAGAACCAATGAAGCAAAAAAAAAAGTCAACGCCTGTAATATTTGTGCCAGTGCGTCTCACTTTTCTTCCTTGTCGATTAAATTTTGTTGGAACGAAGTTCCTTATCCGACGGTACGGGTTTGGCGGATGGTAGCTAGACGATAAAAAGTGTAAGATTTTTTGTCAATACCCCTTGTGTCATAGCGTAGACAGACTTGGCGGCGAAATAAGGAAGTGAGATGGAATAATATCTATCTCCCTCTTCTTATCTTACCATGAAAGAAATATAATTTTATTTCAAATGACGCTTCATTTTAATAGACGCTAGTACTTAATTCATTTATTTGTATTTGTTAATCAATAATATAATACCTACATTTATCAATAATATTATATTAAAATAATAATAATAATAATATACTACGAAAGGAACTTCGTTCCAACCGAGTGTTCCACGACACTCACGCATTTTTTCTTATTATTTGTTTATTAAGAGCGTACAAAATGCACAAACCTTGGTAACTGAACAGTTAAGCGCTCGCTATAATACACAAGTAATCTTAGTTCGATCTGCGCCGCCATCCATGAAATTATTAATTGCATATATACGTGCTGATTATTTGTTTGGCGGTAAGTAAAATATTGTGAAGAAACCAGCATGTATGAGAAATAAAATTAAAAAAAAAATCTCAAAAATAAGAGAAGGTTTGTATTTGGTAGAGCCACGCTGCACCTATATTATGGTTGTAGCACGAATGGGTCGGCTCTACCGGGGAAGGACCACGCTCTCACAGAATAGCAGCTTAATGCTGCTGTTTCGTGTGGTGAGTGTAGAGAACTCGAGACCCTTTTTACTGGAAAAGAGGCATTCCAACTTAGTCCTCACGGGTGACAACGCATCTGCATTTTGATTCTTTATTGAGGATAGATGTAGATGTCTATGGGTCACAGCAACCACTTACCATCAGGTGGACTGTGTGCTCGTTTGTAGCCCCATTCCTATAAAAAAAAGATGTCTATGGGCCGCAGTACCACCTAACATCAGGTGGACTGTGTGCTACACTGAAAACATCTGTGAAAGTGGAATACCTAATTATTTGGAGGCTATACTAGCACGTGTTCTGCGCGGGAATCGTACCCGCAGTGCCTCAACCAAGTGTACTATCGAGATATGTGCACCGATACTGTACCCGCGTCCTCAATAAGTAGTTAAGGCTTAAGTATTTTCCTTAAATAACAAATAGACTTATTTACTTGCAATACCATTACTCAATACGCGATGTGTTGTAATAATAACCTTGTTCGCTAAAAGTTTAATTGTCCTTACTAGCTGTCGTATGTTTTAAATTTAATGCGCTCTTACAAATGCGAGCGAATTTAAATCAAATTGTTTTTTTTTTAATTACATTTAAGTGATAAACGAACTCACAGTCCACCTGATGATAACTGGCCCATGGACACCTGCAACTAACTTCAAACATTTTTTTTAGTATACCAGGTTTTTTTTTCATATTCTTACATTGCCATCAGATTCAGAGCTATTTTAGAAATTTCAAGAATCTAGTTCATCGGGAATTTATTTTAATATCAATTACTGAATTTGACTCGAACATACATACACGAATACGAGTTAGTAAAACCGTGGTAAAAAAACACAGACGCATTGCCACCTCTGCCGCCGTTCTGACGCTACGAAAGTATTTCAAAATACCACGACAACTAATATTATTAGGACAACTACTATATTTCGTATAGAGATTTCAAGTTTTATTTAATAGCTTAGGGTGGCAAACGAGCACACAGTCCACCTGATGGTAAGTGGATTCTGTGACCCATAGACATCTACATATATCCTCAATTAAGAATCAAAATGCAGTTGCGTTGTCACCCCTGAGGACTAAAATGGATTGCCTAGTTTCCTCTAAAAAAGGATCTCCAGTTCTCTGCACTCACCATACGAAACACAGCAGCATTAAGCTTCTATTTTACACTGGTATTCTGTGAGAGCGTGGTAATATAGCTGCAGCGTGGCTCTACCACGTTCAAAATTAAAATTAAAATTCTTGTGGTTGGTTTCAAGATAGTATTTGAATGGTAGATTCGAAGTTACGAATTTTAAGTTCGTGGTTAATACCTTTAACAATTATCTGTTAGACAGACGATGACTCGGAAGTGGTCTCGAGACACCGTGATAGCACCGCGAGGGTGCCGATAAATACTGACCCCGGGACGTACTTTCAGCAAAGCAAAGCGAAGGAAGCGCTCCGGTTGCGTTCTGAAGAGAGATCCCGGGACAGATATACGTTGATGGTGACCACCGTGGGGTTTTAGCCGATAAAATTCCGGCATAATCACACATTAAATTTCTTTTATCAAGTAGATGGTTCATAGCTATGTTACGATCCAATAGGAGGCTCCAACTTAGTAATAATTTCTACATTTATGACCAAAATGTCTCATATGCATTATATGTTATCTTAAAGCTAAAAATAAAAAATAACTAAATCTGGAATCGATATGAGGCGCTGTGGTGATGTAATGTAATTTAATAAATTTTATAGTTGCACTCTAAAAAGTTCTGAGTGAATTCAAAGTAAAACTGTATGCACCACCCGCTGGACAGGGCAGAAAAACCTCTACCAGGCCGATTTGGATGAAATTTTTATGAGGTACTTATGGGGTTATCTGGATGGTTCTTAGATATAGTTGGACCCGGTAGGTGGTGCTGTTGTCAAGCTCTAGAAATAGAATAGAAAAGCAGGGGCGGATTGCTAGTATAAAATATACAGGGTTATATTTCAAAGAATAGCCAAAATTTAATTTTAAATGTATAAATTAATGATTTTCCATTATTGCAGTCTTTGAAATTACGAGTGAATAAGGCTTCTACTTTTATTTGAAATTATCCCAAATTGAATATAATTTATAACCAATAAAGTTTTTGTCTACCGATCGACCCTTACGAATGTATACGTACTCAATAAAATCAGTTAAAATAACGCTTTACTATGCATTTTTAATTAAAAGATAAAAAAGACAGAATTATTGATTTTTTTTTTTCATTAACTTTTCTTCACCATTTTCCTATATTACTTATTCTAAACCTTCTGCTAATTTGGCCGGCTGTATATAACACTGTATAATAGAAACTCAAGCGGGCACATAAAATACAACAATTTCAATTTAAAAGATTCCCGAACGTAATAATAATAAATAATTTACAAAGCCTTTATAACATAGCACGTGTTTGATGCAATAAATAAAGAGAAAAAAAAAATCTCAATCCACCGGAATTATATGTAATTCTGTGAGTGTGCTCCTTATCTAGTAGAGGTAAGCCAACTCCATACCATACTATTCGGCCTCATAGATTATTATATCTAATACATTGTTTGAGCCGACTTTTTGCATATTTGAAACAAATACTGCGCAACTACACTGCGCATATGTGTTGCACAATCCATCACCCTTAAAAAATAGTTAAATTTTTCTTTGGTAATGGACGCGTATATAATGTATTTTGGCCAGTGTCAAGTAATAGGAAATAATCCATTTTAACAATTTGTTCAAAAACTACGCCGTAATATGTTAATGTATAATATTGCAGAGTATTTGGGAGATTTCGACGACATTTTTAGCCAGCAGACTGTAGGTGACAGTGGAGTCGTGTAACTGGTGAAACATGATTTCTAATTTGTAGTGAGTAATAAAAGTACTTCCAAACACTACACACATGTTCTTATTTCTATTTACCTCCCACGCCGCATGGCGACTCTGCCAGGATAATCATACATCTGAAGCTATTAAGGCGGATGAAAATACTCGCATCACTTTCACGTTTAACATAATCCACTTTAAACCATTACTTAAATGATTAAACAGAAGCAACAATTCGCCAGCGGTCTAGTTCCCGCCAAAACTCCAAAAAAAAGAAAAAAAGAAATGTTAATAGTTCACTAAAGTAACATTTTTCTAAAAAAATAAGCCTGCTGATCGGATTTGCACTTTGCATGCGATTAATATTTAAAGGCCGTTTATATAATTTTAACTCTTATTAACTTTAAATCTCTGAAATTAAAATGACTTATCCATAATATAATTAAACAATTACAGAAGAGATTGACGGAAATTAAATTTACTTAATTGCTAATAACTTGCTTTTGTTTCAGATAAAACCACTCAAAGTTAAATAGAGCATGAACAGCATCCAACCTCTGAGAAATAATTAAATTACAAAAACAAGATGGCGCCACAAGAGCGAACTCCTTGTTGCGAACAAGAGGATGAAAGCCAATGTACAAGCATAGACAACAACTTATCAAACATCGATTTAAGCGGGAGTTTTGTGAATAAAGGCTACACAAATGACAGTACAGACAATCTTGCCAATACGAAAAACGTTAATTTTAATGAAAGTACAAAAAATAATCCTCAGGAAGATAGTTCAAAGAAAGCTACAGACTTCGATGATTTGTTGCCATATGTGGGAGAATTTGGATTATACCAAAAGATTCTATTTCTGTTAATGATACCATTTGCATTTTTCGTTGCATTCGTTTATTTCGCGCAAATTTTTATGACACTTGTTCCCGAACAACATTGGTGCTGGGTTCCTGAATTGGCAAACTTAACAGTAGAGCAAAGGTACGCATTTTATCTATTTTCACTAGTCTTAATATTATGCACCATGTAGTGGCGGTGTAAGAATATCCACTACCCCATATCGTCCCATGAGTGTCGTAGCAGGTGAGCGAAACTGAAACAGGAGATCGGCAGCTAACAATTCAAAATTATAAAGAACTGCGGTTACCAACAAGCCTGCCGCGCGTGTCATAAATGGTAAGGTAAAGTGTATACCCCCCCCCCCCCTCCTTCTTAGAAACAATCTATGGAAAAAACCTTCGTTCTACAATGGACTTTTACATGCTTTGATGGGTCGATTAATGGATGGATATGAAGCATCGTGTAATATACTTAAATTATGAAATAAAGTTAAAAGTTAAATTAAAGTTACAGCCTTTGTACGTCCCACTGCTGGGCACAGGCCTCCTATCATTTCTGAGAGGGTTTTAGGGTAAGTAAATATTCGCCGCACAGGCCATTGAAGCGTCACAACACCCATTGGCGTGTTGGCGAACTTCACATGTCATCGAAATATTTTTTTTCTTATTTCTCAGACATTCAGGTTTCCTCACTATGATTTCCTTCACCGCCGAGCACGTGCTAAATTATGCAATAAAGATCTTTAAATAACCTCCGGATTCTTTTTAGTCTAAATTTACAATAATTTTGTTTACAATTTTCTTAGCTTTTTTTTCAAATCTTATTAATTGTAAGTTGTAACAAAAAAGAAAATAACAGAAACGAAATAAAAAATTATCTATGGTTAAAATTTTCATTATTATTATAATATCTTTTTACAGAACTCTCCACCATCTATACAAAGTTTGATGCATTAAATCACATACTTTACTTACACAAATAAACACTTTTCGAGTCTACCTCAGATCTCTTATACGCCCTGTTTGAACGCTGAATCTTCCGTCGATAAAAAATTTATCCCTTTTAACAGATTTTTAGGGAATAAAAAAAACACACTTTGCTACATTAGGGTTGTAAGGAGGTTGACCAAAAAGCTTAACCGGTGTACCAACCAGGATGTCCTCAGTTTTGAGCGCAGAATGCGCTGGCGTGTTTTCATGGTAAAACAGTAATCTGGTGAGCCCCGTGTTCGGTTGCTTGCCGCTCACAGCAGTAAATACTTCTGGCAGGTATTTGGTAGTATACCGTTCGGTACTATCTACTAGATGGATGATTCGGATGCTACTTCGATTTCGTAAAGGAATTGACACAAGATACCCAGTCAGAGTGAAAAAAACTAGCGATAAAACTCTTTCCCATTCGATCGCGTCATTTGTTCATTTTGACAGCCAAAGTTTCGACTGGCGTTTAGTTTGTATTGATTAGACAAAGATTAATCTCCAGTATGTAGTAGACATGCCGACCAAAGTATGCTTCAAATTTAGTAATAATAGTGCCATGGCACCATTTCACGCGGGCTTGCTACTGCGATCAGTTAGGTTGTGCGACACAAAACGCGATCTATCCTTCTTGCGCAAAGCTGTTCGTGCGAAATCTCGTAAACACTTCGCGAAATTCTCCTATTATCTTCAATTAAAATTTTCACTGCGAGTACATTCCCTTCCATAGCACACTCAAAGTACAACCTTTCTTCAATATTCTAATGTTATTATACAATCATAAGCCAGAAATGGACAAAATGCCAACTTCGTTTTCTAGTTTTTAGTATCTAACTCGTAAACATTTCAGAAATATGTCATGAAATTAGTAGATTTATGTTATAATACATTAAATCCACAAACTGTAGCTGTAGCAGATCTGGTTTTTTTATCGCTGTATATTTTTATTAGCATCTATTTCATTTTTATAAATCACTTCGCTAATTATGGTGCCCTCGCAGTGTTGAGTCATATTTTTGTCTAAGTGTTGTGTGTCATCTCTTGGTGATCCAAATAAAGAGAGAAGAGAGAAAAGCATTCTCTAAGTTAGTCGACCGTGCTTAAAATTTTACCATCGGTTCACGGGCCTTATCCATAAATGCCATTTGAAGTTCATCAAACGATTAGTCCAATTATAAGCTTTATATTATAAAATTATCGCGCGCTTAGACGCAAATCTATTATTTCAACCAACTTCAAAAAACGGAGGAGGTTCTCCATTCGACTGTATTTTTTATTCTCAGATCTTTTTTCTAGGCGAACCGATTTTGATGATTGTTTTATTATTTGAAAGCTGGTGCTTCTCTTGTGGTCCCATATAAATTTGATCAAAATACATAAAACCCGTAGATTTTGAGTTATCCTTAATAATGCGTATTTACCTAATTGACTGACCGCATTGTTATTCTCATTTTATTTATATTAAACTAGCTGGCCAGGCAGACGTTGTTCTGCTCTTTCTGACGACCTTTCATATAAAAAATCCTTAAATTTGCAATAAAAAAATATTGAAGGTCACTTATCGGGATAAAAAGTATCCTATCTCTCATGTTGGACCAAAGTGCACACAGTGCACACAATATTTCATTGAAATTAGTTCAATAATTTAGGAGTTCATCGCGGCGGACAAACAATGTGACACGTAATTTTTATTTATAAAGATTGGGCTGTTCAAAATTTTTAATTTTACCACTTGTGTTTAGATAAATTTTAAAATAGAACACTCGTATTTTGATTTAAATAATCATATTATATTCAAAATAAATTGTAACTGGCCATACAAAATAACTTTTTTACACAATACTTTATGCGTGGCCTGTAGTATGTTTTTTTTATTGGATAAGGGTGACAAGCCAGCAAACAGTCCACCTGATGGTAAGTGGTTGTTGTGGTCATAAGCATCTACATCTATCCTCGTATGCGAATAAAAATGCAGATGCGTTGTCAGCCGTGAGGACTAAGATGGAATGCCTCTTTTCCAGTAAAAAGGGTCTCCGGTTCTCTACACTCACCATACGAAAGACAGCAGCATTAAGCCGCTATTTTACGCTGGTATTCTGTGAGAGCGTGGTCCTTCCCCGGTCGAGCCGACTCATTTGTACTACAACTATACTATTAATATAGCTGCAGCATGGCTCTACCACATAAAAAACCATAGAGATTCTTTTATTTATGATGGAGTTTGGAGAATCGGTAATGTCAGTGTATATAGATTTCTTTACGACCGTTTCCTTCAACACCACGTTCTCACATTCACATCACACATTCTGTGGATTGCTCGAATCTCGCATAGTAATATGAAACGAGTGTCAATCTCTAAGTGAACTGAGTGTCCATGTTAAGTTTAATCTGCGCTAACCTACTCCTGCATCCTACTTACTTGCTCCTACATCTACCCCCGATTAAGAATCAAAACGTAGATACTTTGTTACTTTGTCATCCCTGAGGACTTAAATAAAATGTCATATGAAACACAGTAGTTAGGATCCCGCTGCAATAAACCTTACTTCATCAGATACACGAATTAAAGTATTTTGTAGCCAAAGTAGTAACTTAAAACACTAAAAAATACGGTTATCACATTCCATATTAGAACAGCGTAAAAACAAGTATGGCTTTCAAATTTTTGCAACTCTAACAGCAGTTGCACAAATTATGTTTCTTTATTTCTTCACTAAAATATATTTCAATGCCTGTTTAGTGCGTTTATTAACTTAGAACCTTTATTTTTATGTACTGTGTTAAGCTCCGAAGCAACATCACCTTAATTAAAATGTGCATATTAAAAGGTTCCGTAATAATTCATGTCCTTAACCTTAGTTTACTAATATAATGTTTATGAACAAATTGAAGGGCAAGGTAATATTAATATAACTAACTATTTAGATAATATTCTACTCTCGTCTCGTCTACACAAAAGGAAAAAAAAACTTTCAAAAGGAGTAAAAACCAATTTAATAATATATTACACGTAATAGATTCCGAAGTCGGGCTTTAATTTTTCGATGCACTATATCTCAGCACCTACTTCAGAATCTATTATGTGGAAATTGTTTTATTCTTTTTAGTTTATGAAGTCAGTTTTAATTTTTTTTTCTCACAGCTATAAAAATAGTTTCATTCATGTATCTTATAATGTAAGGTTTCATGCAGTGGTATCATGCTCTCAGTGCATATATGCTATTATTTTATGCTCATATAACGTGAGGGAATGGACTTTCTTCGGTCGAGAGCATCATTCTGTTACCAAAATAAAACTACAGAGTAATTCTGTCACGTTATAATAATAATAATAATAATTAATAATAATTGTTTTATTGTTTCTCAATACATTGTCATACATTACAGAAATTGAGGTAGCTCCAGTAAGTTATAAAATACTTATGTTGGAACTACCTCGCTGCTTCCCTTAAAGCTACCTTACAGTATTGAGACCAATCCATACAAGATAACAGAAAAATGAAATTCAAAAGTGAAAAAATATAATTTGTATTCTGTGATTATCTTAAATAATCAATAGTTTCTCACTTAATTTCTTGGCAGATAATGATCCTCTTATCGCGTTATCCAATAATTTTAATTAGTATCATTATTCCAAACAAAACATGAATAAATTGGAAATGTAAATGTTAGGTTGTACTTTTTGGGTTCCGTCAATAATAATATTCAAACAGAAATATAAGTAATGATAAACGCATCTATATTTAAATTCTTCGAATTTAAAATATTATCAAACGTACGTAACGTTATACTTTGGTATAATATATAACGGTATATTTTGAGTTGAGTTACTGTTAAATAGTGTAGTTTTTTTTTATAGCATAGCGTGATAAACGAGCACACAGTCCACCTGAAGGTAAGTGGTTGCTGTGACTCATAGACATCTACATCTATCATCAATAAAGACTCAAAATGAAGATGTGTTATCACCCGTGATGACTAAGATGGAATGCTTCTTTTCCAGTAAAAGCGGTCCCCGGTTCTCTACACTCACCACACGAAACAGCAGCGTTAAGCTGCCATTTTACGCTGGTATTCTGTGAGAGCGTGGTCTATCTCCGGTCGAGCCGACCCATTCGTCCTACAACTATACCACTAATATAGCTACAGCATGTTTTTACCACGTAAAATATATATATAGTATTATTATTAAGTGTTTGTGAGAACGGATAGCGTGACAAGTAAAACTTAAGAACGATTTGTTAAATTGTTATCTGACCACTGGCCATCAATTGGCCTTAATAATGTAATTCATATTCAAGAGGTAGAAAAAACTGTAAAGATTTTTTTTCAGTTTCTCATAAATGCAGGTTTTCACACAATATTTTTTTTACTGGTAAGCACGTGGTATCCCAGCATATAAATTGTAATAACATTTTTATTAGTGCCGGCGGGGATCGAATGAAGGTTTCTTGCGTGCTACGCAATTTGCGATTTTGCTTGCCCTGAGCTACCAAGGTCCAAGTCTCTTGATAAAATCTTAGTTTAAAAAAAAATTTAGAATTAAATTAAAACACTGCGTTTCCTCGCTATACTATACATATCCTTTGGGCGAGAAAATACGAGCCACGAGATAAAAACAGTTCTTTTACAAACGTTACATTTTGCCGTAAAGTAAAAGAAATCTTTAAAATTAAAAATAAATAAATATCCATTAAAAATAACAAGATTCAAATTATATGCAGTACCTACTTAACGTGTGGTAAGAATCAATTACTTTGTTACGCCCTTGGCCTTGAACCGGCCACTAGATAAAAATTCATTTCAAATTTTAGGATTTATTGACAGATCGAGTTGAAAAAATATCTAAGCCTTGAAAAGTATATATTTGTACTATTAATATTATATTAATTCAGAGGAAAAGTTATTATAACTATTAACTTATATCTCATTTAAATTTATGTACTTATATGTATTACGTATTTGTCTCTTTCGTATATATATTTCTTAAGACCTGTCGTAATGGAACCTTGATTTAACGTATTTTAAAACGCCGTTTGTCGAGACGGATGTCCGGTATGCACTAGGTCAAACGAACATCGGCGCTTGGATGGTAGGGCTGCCAACCACTAATTTATGGTACAGTATCTTACTTTAACATAAATTAGTGACTTTTATATTTATCCTCGATTAAGAATCAAAATGCAAATGCGTTGTCATTAACATATATAATAATTAATATTTTGTTTTCTCAAGACGATGACTCATAGCTATGATACTTAGAGTGAATACTCTAAGCTATGATAGGATCAGACACTGTAGTCAAGTTATAAATAAAATCTATACTTATTGATTGAAATGACTTATATTATGGTTGTAGCACTGTAACTTAATTTTTTTTTAAGTATAAGGGTGGCAAATGAGCATTCAGTCCACCTAATGGTAAGTGGATGATATGGCCTGTAGTCAATATTTTATCCTCGATTAAAAACCAGAATGAAGATACGTTATCACTAGTGATGCAACGAATACGAATACAAATATTCGTATTCGCTGAATATTAGACATTTACAGAATATTTGTATTCGGCGAATACTGATCACGAATATTTAAAAACTAATATTTTTGTACGCAACTCTAATTACTGGCAGACTTGGATAACGCGCGTCGTTAGCGTGTAAAAAAAAGGTGTTTTGGCCCTTAGCCTCAACGACGGGAGACTCCCAAAAATATTTTCCACTGAAACTATGTACGGTCGCGTCGGAAAGACTTTTTTCAACGGCTGGGAACATTCAAACTGAAAGAGAAATCACCTAAAACCAGAAAATATACAAGTTTAATGTTTTTTAAATAACAATTTGCCTATTGTAAATTTTAATTATTATTACAATAGAAAATCATCAAAAATTGTTTTTGTTACCATGGCGAGATATTCGTATTCGTATTTGCCGAATAGTAGGTTTGATATTCGTATTCCTATTCGTATTCGTAAAAGTAGTATTCGTTGCATCACTAGTTGTCACCCTTGAAGACTAAGATGAAATGCCTTATTAATATTTAAAAGGATCTCCGGCTTGTCTGATTCTTTACTCTTACCCTGTTATTTTACGCTGGTATTCTGTAAGAGCGTGGTCCTTCCCCGGTTGAGCCAACCTATTCGTGCTACAACTATAATAAAGCTACAGCACCTCTACCGCGTGTATTTTCCTTTTCTTTATCTTTATTTGCAAACGAAGTCTAAAAGAACTATTATGAACATATTCCTTAACTATTTTCCTAGCTAAAGTTAAAGAGAAATATACTCACTATCCAATAATTTAAAAAAATATTTTATAATAAAATAAATAATTCAAAAAATCAAAAACCCGACTGAATAAAACACAGTTTAAAAGTAATACACTAAAAAGACCCAAACAATCTTGAGAATAAAAAAGAATTTTTTTTATATAGGATAAGGGTGACAAACGAGCATACAGTCCACCTGATGGTAAGTGGTTGCTGCGGCCCATAGACATCTGCATCTATCCTCTATTACAATTCAAAATGCAGATGCGTTGTCACCCGTGAGGACTAAGATGGAATGCCTCATTTCCAGTAAAAAGGGCCTCCGGCCACCTGCACTCACCAAGCGAAACGCAGAGGTAAACCTATACTTCACGCTGGTATTCTGTGAGGTCGTGGTACCACCCCGGTTCGAGCCGGCCCATCCGTGCGACAGCAAAAGCTGTCGCGTTGCTCTACCACTGCTAAAAAAGAAAATTATATAAAGTAAACTCCACTCCAGTTTAACAGACTACGAGTATATTATGAGCAGTGGCGTAGCGTGCCTTCGAGGGGCCCTGTATCAAAATTTGTTGGGGGGCCCCAATGAAGAGTAAAGATTTCATAAAAGGAACAAAAACGCTTGCATTGAATTCAAATTATTATATATTGATTTTAAGTTATTCATCATCATCGTTACAGCCCTTCATAAGTCCAAGGAATGAAAAAACGAATAAAGGAATAAAAAACATATACATAAAAATGGTCTTCAGTTCTCTATGTACACATAAATTATCGTCAATTATCACGACAACGGCAAAAGTACTAATTCCACTAGTTCATCATCATCATCATCATCATAACAGCCCTTCATAAGTCCATTAAAGAGCATAGGCCTCACCCAAGGAATGCCACAAAGCACGGTCCTGAACCACCTGCATCCATCGACTTCCTGCATGTCTTACCAGGTCGTCACTCCATATAGTGGGGGGACGCCCTACACTTCATCCGCCGGTACGAGGCCGCCACTCGAGAACCTTTTTCCCTATCGGTTGCCGGTTCTTCGAGCTATATGTCCGGCCCATGGCCACTTCAGCTTACTAATTCGTTGGGCCATGTCGGTGACTCTGGTTCTACTGCGCATATCCTCATTTCTAAGTTTATCACGCAGAGAAACTCCGAGCATAGCCCTCTCCATAGCTCGCTGAGCAACCTTGAGCTTCCTCATCCGGCCAGCAGTGAAGGACCACGTCTCAGTTCCGTATGTCATCACTGGCAACACGCACTGGTTGCACAATTTCGTTTTCAAGTTTTGAGGTATACCTGACTAGAAGATGTGCCGTTATTTCCCGAACGCTACCCAGTCGAGTCGAATCCCTCGATTGACCTCTCGGTCGAAGTTGGACTTACTTAGTCGGACTATTTGTCCCAGGTAAACATAAACGTCAACAACTTCGAGCTTAGAGCTACCAACAACTACCGACATAGGTGTGACATGGACATTAAACATGATCTTTGTTTTGTCCATGTTCATCTTAAGACCTATCCGTTGGGAAAAACTATTGAGGTCATTAAGCATAGTGCTTAGGTCCTCCAGCGATTCTGCCATAAGGACTATATCGTCGGCAAATCGAAGGTGAGTGATGTACTCGCCATTGATGTTAACACCGTATCCTTACCAGTCCAGAAGCTTGAAAACGTCTTCCAATGCAGCGGTGAAGAGTATCGGGGATATAACGTCACCCTGTCTTGCACCTCTCTGCAATTGGATAGGTTTCGTACTCTGGTTCTGTACTCGGATAGCCATCGTAGCCCTACTGTACAAGCACTTCAGCACTTCGATATACCGACAGTCAACTTGGCATCGCTGAAGGGACTGCAGCACCGCCCGAATTTCGACGTAATTTTGATTGAAAGTCTTTGGGCTTTCTCATAGTCCACATACGCCAGAAATAGTGGTAAATTGTACTCCTCGGACTTCTGTACAATTTGCCGAAGGGTATGTATGTGGTATATGGTGCTAAAGCCTTTTTGGAAACCGGCTTGTTCGGGAGTAATGACTCTCGAAAACAGCATGTAGACGCGGCTCAAAAGGGAACTCGGTCTGTAGTTCTTCAAGAGAGCGTTGTCACCTTTCCGGAGTAGTGCCACCATGGAGGACGGAATTAAAGAGCTTCTGAAGGACATCAAGTATCGGTTTTCCACCCGCTTTCAGAAGCTCCACTGTAATTCCATCCAGCCTGGGATCTTGCCGTTTTTAAGATGCTGGAGAGCCATTCTAATCTCGCTCAGACTGACGTCCGAGATATCATCGGAATAGTGTCGGATAAGACTCGCTCTTGGATCGTTACTCACACTTACGTGTGGCTCCAACGATGATGTGTACAGCTGCCAATAGAACCTCTCAATCTCACTCAAAACCTCAGGTGTCCCGGAAACGACGCTGCCATACTCGGTCTTCAGCTTCGACAGTTGGCTCTTTCTGGCAGACAGATCTCTTGCAAAGACTTGGGAGCCCTGGTTCTGCTCGATCTTTTCTTTAATACGAGCAGAATTAAAGTTGCACAAGTCCCGCCGCATGCATTTGGAGATCTGTATGTTCAGTTGCCTGTACGCTGTCAAATCTACTGAAGACTGCAGCTATATACCCCGTCTAAAAGCCATTGAGATTAGAGTGTGATCGGAGACTTTTTGTTTCTTCTGCGGCGGGTCTTGCAAAACTTAGCTCAGACCGCATGGACAGTTTCCACGAGCTTGTCATTCATATCGTCCATTGTATTGCAATCTTCTAGGCACTGAAAACGGTTTCGTAGCTCGAGCTGAAAGGTTTCTGGACTTTGGATTAGAGCACGAGAAGGACGGAGCGTTGACTTCATTAGACGTGACTTCTCCAACTTAACGTTTAGGTTCAGTGTGCCTCTCACCATTCGGTGATCGCTGCCGGTTTTCACCCTCGCGATCACTGAGACATCACTGAATAGTTGTCGTCTGGTCGTCATAATAAAGTTAATCTCATTTTTTGTCGAACCGTCGTGGCTCGACCAGGTCCACTTCCTGTGGGGCCGCTTCTGGAAGAAAGAGTTCATCATAAAGAGTCCTTCTTTCTCCATGAAGTTCGCCAGCTGCTGGCCCTTTGGGTTCCGTTGCCCTATTCCGAATTTCCCTACTTTCAGCTCACCGTTCTCTCTTGTGCCTAGTTTTGCGTTGAAGTCTCCCATTAACACCGTATAGTGGGTTTTGGAGGAATGCATTGTTCTAGAGATATCCTCATACATTTCTTCCACCTCCTCATCGGCGTGTACCGAGGTTGATGCGTAAACCTGTATAACCTTCAGCGATTACCGTTCGGTGATTCTGAGTATAAGGTCCGCAACCCTCGTCGACACACTCCCAATCTTTACAACGTTGTTAACGAGAGACTTGTGGACGATAAATCCGACACCTCCTTGGGACAGATGGTCGCCCTCCTGGTGATAGAACAAATTGCCGGATTCGAGGATTACCGTGACCTCCCCCTCTCTTCAGACTTCGGATAATCCTATGACATTCCAGTGCAACTTGTCTATCTCTTCTTCTAGCTCCAGGACCTTCTCGTCAGTCCTCAGGGTGCGTGCGTTATAAGTTGCCATGTCGAGTCGTCGTAGGTGGCAACAGAACCTCCACCGGAGACTCTTAGCACCCCCTGCCTCGCTGTTACCATGGTCGCCACCTTAGCCAGGAATAGCGGGGCTGCCGGGGACTGGGGGCCATCTCTTCGTTACTTTCATGGGGGTATATTGCCATAGTTGCCACGCTTGGCGAGCGGGTTGGCAAGCGCAGTTTTTTTATTGTTGTTTTGCTGTTATCAGAAAGATGCTGCTGCCCATCCTCTGCCTCAGTTTCCGTCTGTCGCCTTTTACGACACCCACGGGAAGATATGGGGTTGTGAGTATTCTTACCCGCCACTACACGGGCTTATGAGTTATTACTTACAATAAATACTCCTAGGAACTAAGCTAGCCAAACAATTTAATTTTCGTGCCTTTTGTTCGGCGAACATAGCTGAAGACGATTTCAGTTTTACTAAATTCTTTACTTCTTTAGAGAATAGTGATAGCCTTTCCTGTCCCATTAGAAGTCCTTGGAGTTTTTGCTTACACACGTTGGGGGCCCCTGTAGCCCGGGGGCCCCGTATCATTGATACGGCTGATACGGCGGTAGCTACGCCCCTGATTATGAGCTTAAAGCCTAAGTTAAATACCCGCATTAGGTTTAATAGCCAGCGGAACCCATTAATTTTCTTTCGGCTTATAATTTGCAATTGGGTCCCGCCAACACGAATGTGACGATACCTTAACTGCCGAAATCCATCCAGCCGTTTGGAAGATATGAGGTTATAAAGAAATTTACAAACAAACATACACACGTGTACACAAGATAAGCGCGATAAACATAACCCTTCCTTGACAATCGGGTAAAAAGAATCGTAATACCACACAAAATACTAGATTACGTCACTAGTCTACAAACAGCGTTGTGATATCACGCTTTATTAAATACATTAATGTTTGATAAAGTTCTACAGTAATTAACGATAGACGAAGTGCAAAAACTATGGTTATAGTACCTACAAGTTACCTTTTTAAGTTTTTTTTTCTACACTTTATCTAGACAAGAATGATATAGTCTTGATTCCGAGGCACGATTGCCACCATGATTTATTGATCTGAGACGTGGTCCTCCGCTGCTGGCTATATGAGAAAACTCAAGGTCGTTCAGTGAGCTATGGAGAGGGCTATGCTCGGGATTTATCTGGGTGATAATCTTATAAATGGGGATATCCGCAGAAGAATCAGAGTGACCAACATAGCCCAACGGAATAGTAAGCTGAAGTGGTAATGGGCCGGCCATATAGCTCGAAGAACCGACAACCGATGGGGAAGAAAGGTTCTCGAGTGGGAGCCTCGTACCGGCAGGCGATGTGTAGGGCGTCCCCCCACTAGATGGACTGACGACCTGGTAAGACATGCAGGAAGTCGATGGATGCGAGTGGCTCAGGACCGTGCTTTATGGCATTCATTGGGAAACGCTTATGTTAAGCAGTGGACTTATATAGGGATGTAATGATGATGATGATGACTCTAAGGCACGGGGGAGAAGGGATGTCTGGAGGCCATGCTCTTGATTTTAATCCCGCTATAATAATATTAACCTTATTAGAAGAAACAACTGACCGTGTAATACGCGAATCGTTTCCGGTTTTAATCGATTTGTTACGATTGACGGTGATTCTGCTACTGTTAAATCTGCGTTCATAAAACGTATCCGATTTTACGGACAAAAACAAAACATTTTTTGTATATGTAAACATAATATGAATCGATTTCTTTATTATTTATTACTAACAATCCGCACCGGCTTCGCCCGGGTGATTTCTGGCTCCAGATAACCGCGCCACCTACCGGGTCCAATTGCGAATCTAAATCCATCTGAAACACAAAATTTTCATCAAGATCGGTCGAACCGTTTCGAGTTTATGCGAGACTTACGCACGGCAATTGATTCTTAAAGGTTAAAGTAAAATTTACAACCTATATACGTCCCACTGCAGGGCACAGGCTTCCTCTCATTTCTGAGAGGGTTTTTAGGGCAGGAGGTGTCCGCGCGCTGCTCCAATGTGTTGGCGCACTTCACATGTCTTAGATATATTTTTTTACTTACTTCTGAGACATGCATGTTTCCTCACGATGTTTTTCTTCACCACCGAGCACGTGATAAATCAACACTTAAAATTGCAATTAACCGTTTCATTGTTGCCGGCGGGGATCGAACCCGGGTTGCCCGCGTTGATATTTTCGGCGAGCACTTAGCCCTAGAGTTACCATGGCTTTTTCATTCATAGATTCTTTTATACATACATATAATAAATGATACACAACATATAATAAAGAATGGTCTGAGCGTTTATAATAAGAAGACGTTAAGCTTGCTAGTAGAGGTGACTCTACTTATAAATTTATAAAGACTCAGGTGTAATGGATCCCTGAGGATTAAGGAATCCTTGATAACCTGATCAGAAACCTTTAAATCAGAATCTTAAAGTTTTTTTTTATTATAGGATAAGGGTGACAAACGAGCACACAGTCCACCTGATGGCAAGTGGTTGCTGCGGCACATAGACATCTACATCTATCCTCTATTACAAATCAAAATGCAGATGCGTTGTCACCCGTGAGGACTAAGATGGAATGCCTCATTTCCAGTAAAAAGGGCCTCCGGCCACCTGCACTCACCAAGGGAAACGCAGAGGTAAACCTCTACTTCACGCTGGTATTCTGTGAGGTCGTGGTACCACCCCGGTTCGAGCCAGCCCATCCGTGCGACAGCAAAAGCTGCCGCGTGTCTTTACCACTGTTAGAGTGTGTTTCTAACACCATAAATTATATATTAATTTTAGAGTTAAACAACAAGGAACCCAGGAACCCTTGCGGTTTTGCCATGTCCGTCCGTTCGTCTGCGGTATTACTCCGAGAACTTAGATGCTAAAAAACTGTTTTTGGCATAGATATAGATATCAAGTACGCCTACAAAATTTGAAGTAAAATCTTGAAAAGCATTTTTATTTTGGTTATATAATGAAGTTAAAAGGTAGACACGCACTTGCCCGGTTTTTCATTCATTCATTCATTCCAGCCTATCAAAAGTCCACGGCTGAACATACATAGACCTTCCCTACGGATTGCCTCATTACGGTTGGAAGCCGCAGCTAGCTATTTGAATATTTTCGGTTGTTATTAGTATAATTTGCTGCCGATCTGTTGCTTAAGGTTCCCTCTGTCGCCTCTTACAACATTATCACTGCACAACGTATATTTTATTAAACACTACTATGTACATTAGGAAAGAAAGACTATAGTAGTTTTAACGTAATACGTAATACAATGTGACCGTGATTCTGAAATGATATCAATGTCAACCAAATCACGGCCATAACTGCCGCTTAGTAATTATTCTGATCAGCCTTTATTCAGGTTTACTATTCACTAAAGTGTGTAAAGTGTAACGCGCCTTTATTACTGTTGACTTTAAAAAAATTGCATGTTTGCTACAACCGCGTAATTTGCATACGTTACGGCCATTGCTTCGAGACTGGCAACTTATTTTTTTGTGCTAGAGATACACGTACGATATGAATTTAACGTAAAAACAAATTAATTTTTTTAATTTATTTTTTACGTTCATCGAGTAGCATGTCGATTACGCGCTCCTGGCACGCGCACCATGAATGACCGCGCCGACCAGTGCGTACGCAGAAGGCGTTCCAAATGTTCGAAGTGTATCAACTAAATGCGTAGGGCTCGCGCGACAGCCGTTCCAGATGCGTTCCAGTGTTTGAAAATTCAACCTGTTCAATCGTGTACGAGCAGCTACGACTTTCATAGTTCCGTGCATCTTCTCTGAGCGCTTTTTACGATAAAAATGACTTTTGCTATTCCACAGTAGTTCTTTTGAACCCTATAATTTTATCAATTTACCGCAACTTTGGTTATCCATAGCTCGGAACGCAACGAACTCACAAATGATGAAAACAACCGTCCCAACTGGCAGGCGCGCTAAATCTTAACGTCGTAAAAAACCGACACGAGATATAGCGGTCTGCTCCACGTTTGAGCGTTCCAACGAACAATTTGGCACGCGTTCCAAAGCGGTATCCATTTCACGCGGCTGGAACGCGCACCAATGTTCGACCTCTTGGAGCGCATAATCAATACACGGCTTTGTAATACGTGCCAACTTTTTTGATCGGCGATGAAAAATAAACAGCACATGTTTTTTGTTTTTATAGAATTAGGGTGACAAACAAGCACACAGTCCACCTGATGGTAAGTGGTTGCTGTGGCCCATAGATATCTACATCTATCTTCGTTTGCGAATTAAAATGCAGATGTGTTGTCAGCCGTGAGGACTAAGATAAAATGCCTCTTTTCCAGTAAAAAGGGTCTCCGGTTCTCTACACTCACCATACGAATCACAGCAGCATTAAGCTGCTATTTTACGCTGGTATTCTGTGAGAGCTTGCTCCTTCCCTGGTCGACCCGACCCATTCGTGCTACAACTATATTATTAATATAGCTGCACCGTGGCTCTACCACGTAAAAATTTCCCTTTCGTTTTCCTTCATGCTTTAATGGATCGATTGATGGATGGATATTAAGCATCGTATAATATATTTAAATTATGCAATAAAATTAAAAGTTAAGTTAAAGTTACAGTCTATGTACGTCCCACTGCTGAGCATAGGCCTCCTATCATTTCTGAAAGGGTTTTAATATCCGTCGCGCAACCCCAATGCGTGTTGGCGAATTTCACATGTTTTCGAAATATTTTGTTCGACCGGGGGTCGAGCCAACCCATTCGTGCTACAACTATACTATTAATATAGCTGCAGCATGGCTCTACCACATGTTGAATAATAATATATATACACCTGAAAAGATTAAAAAAAAACTTAGGGGTACACTGATGTGGTCTTATCGGCTAAGTGCGATCTCTTCTAGACAATCTTAAGGCTACGTTTTTTTAAAGGATAAGGGTGACAAATGAGCACACAGTCCACCTGATGGTAAGTGGTTGCTGTGACCCATAGACATCTACATCTACCTTCGATTACGAATAGAATAGAATAGAATAGAATAGAATATTTTTTATTCAATATACATTACGTGTGTAATTCTTATTGAAAGTCATTTTTTACTTTACCACTGGTTCGAAAAAAACCCTCTGTCCTGGGAAGAACCAGCAAGAAACCCAGCGGGACTATTTTGTTTAAATAAATTTTACAATATAAATGATAACGAACTATTTACAAAATTTATTTTAGAAACAGCTTGGAAGCGAATACCTCATTCCTTATCAACCATGTATTCATTTATATTATAATAACCCTTTTTATACAGTTTCAGCTTAACAAAAACTTGGTAATAGAGAGAGCCTGTACACTTTCCGGGACCTTGTTGTAATAGCGTATACATTGCCCCAAGGATGAATTACTGACTCTATGGAGTCGAGAAACTGGCATGACTAGCTTGTGTTTGTTCCTAGTGTTTACAAAATGTATATCACTTTTTTTACTAAAACTACCTTTGTTTTTGTGAACATACAATAAATTTTCGTAAATGTACTGAGAGACCAAAGTTAATATATTTATTTCTTTAAATTTATCTCTAAAAGACTCTCTCGGTTTTAGATTGTAAATAGCTCTAATGGCCCTTTTAAGTAAAATCAAAATAGTTTCTGAATCAGCCACATTTCCCCATAGCAAAATCCCATAAGACATTATGCTATGGAAATAACTGAAATAAACTAATTCAACTGTCTCGACACTAGTGAGACCTCTAATCTTTTTACAGCATAGGCTGCAGAACTTAGTCTGCTTGCTAATTTGGATATATGGGGGCCCTACTGAAGCTTTGCGTCGAGAGTGATGCCAATAAAAACTGTGGCTACAACAGGGCTCAGTTCCTCCCCATTTAAAAACACATTGGTATTCAGATTTTTAACATTCGTTGTTGTAAATTTAACACAATTAGTTTTATTTTCGTTCAAATGTAGATTATTAATGTTAAACCAATGTACTAATTTTGATATAACATTTATTTCTTTAAATTTATCTCTAAAAGACTCTCTCGGTTTTAGATTGTAAATAGCTCTAATGGCCCTTTTAAGTAAAATCAAAATAGTTTCTGAATCAGCCACATTTCCCCATAGCAAAATCCCATAAGACATTATGCTATGGAAATAACTGAAATAAACTAATTCAACTGTCTCGACACTAGTGAGACCTCTAATCTTTTTACAGCATAGGCTGCAGAACTTAGTCTGCTTGCTAATTTGGATATATGGGGGCCCTACTGAAGCTTTGCGTCGAGAGTGATGCCAATAAAAACTGTGGCTACAACAGGGCTCAGTTCCTCCCCATTTAAAAACACATTGGTATTCAGATTTTTAACATTCGTTGTTGTAAATTTAACACAATTAGTTTTATTTTCGTTCAAATGTAGATTATTAATGTTAAACCAATGTACTAATTTTGATATAACATTATTCGCTTCGTCACATTTAAATGATTGACGTTTAAGTTAAAAGATTAAGGAAGTATCATCAGCAAATAATACTATATCATGACTATTCCCTACAAGGTAAGGTAAGTCATTAATATACACTAGAAACAGGAATGGGCCGAGAATCGAGCCCTGAGGGACACCCATTAGTACAGGTGACCCGGAAGAACTTTTACCATTGATAATAACCTTCTGCTTTCTATTACTTAAATATGAAATAATAAGTTTAAGCGCTGTGTTCTTGACACCATAGTACTGTAGCTTATCAAAAGGTAATCAAAATGTAGACGCGTTGTCACCCGTGAGCACTAAGATGGAATGCTTCGTTTCTAGTAAAAATGGTCTCCGGTACTCTACACTCACCATACGAAACAGCAGCGTTAAGCTGCTCACAGAGTACCAGCGTAAAATAGCAGCTAAAGATGCTGTGTTTCATATGGTGTATGTAGAGAACCGGAGACCATTTGTACTAGAAACGAGGCATTCCATCTTAGTCCTCACGGGTAACAACGCGTCTACATATTGATTCGTAGTCAAGGATAGATGTAGATGTCTATGGGCCACAGCAACTACTTATCATCAGGTGGTCTGTGTTCTCGTTAGTCACCCAACTATAAAAATATATGAGTGTTACAAATACATTAAATTAATTAAAAAAAAGCAGACATTGTTTACGATCATGATGCCAATATCAAACACACAAATTGTCGTTTGTTGACATCCATACTGCCAATGTTTCAGAGCAAGTACAAGCAAATAATATGATATTATTCTAAGGTCAAATACTTAATAGTCTATAGTCAAACAGTCGCAAAGTAGCGATTGTCGCCGAATAATTTCAATATGTTGCCAACAAAAAATTACGAACTGACTGAATACGCTGTGAATTTTGTATGATTTCTAACTTTCCTTTTTAAATATTATGTGGAGTGTATGTCAACAAAAAATAAGCTTTTATATTTTTATATTTTCTACCGACTTCAAAAAGGAGACGGTACTCAATTCAACTCTTATGTTTTTTTTATGTGTATTACCTCATAACTTTTTACTGGGTGAACGGATTTCGATCTCTACACTCACCATACGAAACATTAAGCTGCTATTTGACGCTGGTATTATGTGAGAGTGTGGTCCTACCGCGGTTGAGCCGACCCATTCTTGCTAATACCATAATATATCTGCAACGTGGCTCTATCATGTACAGTTTCTTTTTTTACAATTAACCTGGTTTTTGTTATGTCATTATTACAGTCCTTCACAAGTTCTGCTGAACATGGCCTATGTTCCTACTAGGAATTTTACAAAACACGGTGCTCAGCCACTTGCATTCATCAACTTCTTGCATGTCTTACTAGGTAGTCACTCCATCTATTGAAGGCATCCCTACACTCGACTCACCAGTACAATGCTGGTACTTGAGAACCTTTCTTTCTTTCTTTCAATAGTGACTTACTATACAGGTCGACTGACAGCTCGTCTGTCACTCTTACATTATAAAATTCATTCATTCATTAAAGCCTATCAAGGTCCACTACTAAACATATACCATAAGTGGGAGGAGATACCTCATAAGGGGGATATTTGTCATAGTTACCATGCTTTGCAGAAGGGTTGGCAACCGCAATTTTTATTTTCTAGTTGTTATTAGTAAGCCGCTCTTGTCCATCTTATGTTGACGATATGGGGGGGGGGGGACTTATATCGTTCCGTAGGTAGGTTGTAATGGTAATGACTAGGGTAGCGAATATTCTTACACCGCCACTCACAGTCTATTTTGTTAATAAAATATAATTATTCTTCAGATTTATCCTACCTTGTTTTAAAGTTTCAGTTAAATACGGGTAAAATGTATTTTTTTAAAAGAACTCTAGCAATACCGTGAACAATATCCTCGTTAACCAGTTGTGTCGCATGGACTCGAACCCACGACTTTATAATTACGCACTCCGTGACCTTAACCGTTACGCTACTGTCGTTTCGCACGTACCCTATTACGTTAGATCGCCTCGGGCGTTTGCTATTACAAACCTAACGTATAATTGGATATCGATTTATTACTTAATTTCCTAAATCACGGAGCCGTTCCAAATCCGTTTGGTGCAGGAAAAACCTTCAGTGGAGTTATTGAACCTTGAGCGGTTTTTATTTGCCTCCCGCCTCTGTTGAGGCGCTCTGCATTGCTTGATAGTTTTAATTTGAAGCGGAATTGGTTCATATTCGATAATTTGCTTGATTGATGAAATTATTATGTTTTTTTTCATATAGGAGGCGGCAAAAGAGCATGCGGCTCACCTGATGGTATGTAGAGTCACCCATACACAACTGCTACTCTAAGGGAATTGCAGGTGCGTTACCAGCCTTTAAAAAGAGTAGGCTCTTTTCTCGAAGGTCACTAAGTCGTATCGGTCTGGAAAAAGTACTAGTGGCATGAGAATTCCACAAAGATTAAAAAGTGTAAGCTCTTTTCTTGAAGGTCCCTAAGTCGTATCGGTCTGGAAAAAATACTAGTTGTATGCGAATTCCACAAATAAGTTGTGGGAGAACTGTATTTCTAGAGGTGATTCGTAATTCATATTATGTTTTGGAGGATAAGGATGATAAGCGACATTTGAATTTACGTCAACTGTAATATTTAATCTAATTTATTCATCATGGTTCATGTAGAGCCATGTTGCAGCTATAAAATAGTATAGATGTAGCACGAATGGGTCGACTCGACCGGGGAGGGACCACGCTCTCACAGAATACTAGCGTAAAATAGCAACTTAACACTGCTGTGTTTCGTATGGTGAGTGTAGAGAACCGGCGACCCTTTTTACTGGAAAAGAGGCTAGTCCTCACGGGTGACAACGCATCTGCATTTTGATCCTTTATTGAGGATAGATGTGGATGTATATGGGTCACAGTAACCACTTACCATCAGGTGGACTGTGTGCTCGTTTGTCACTCTATCCTATAAAAAAATTATATTAGAGAGGCTAGCAAGGTAACAATCCACCTGGTGGTAAGTGGTTACTGATGCATGGACGCCTGCAACTTCTTCATTTTTGAGTCCAAAATAAAAAGACCTCAGATGAGATATCATTGTCAATTCTGAGGGCACATAAAGACATACATGTAGCGCAATACCTGTAATCGTTAAAGGGGCAGGCAGAGTCCAAAGAACACTGAGCTATTCGGACCAGCAAAAAATATGGCTATAGATGGAAAATTGTGAAAGAAATGATAGGTGGCCAGCCCAATACCTACACAATCATAAACTTAATATTCCATAGATTAGCACTTTCTACCCACATTTAAACACGGGAACCATAAGTCCCAGACTAACATGGAACCCATAAATCCCAGACCAACATGGAATAAACCTCAAAGGACTAAGATGAGTTGCCTCACAGGTAATAAATATATTGATTCTCCTAACTCCAAACCTCCAAATCAAAACGAAGCACAATGCAATCCAGAGTAACTCCTGTACAAAAATTCGTAACACGTTCTTCCTAAACTCTTCATTTACATTATTCTAAAGGCGTTTTCGTTTATAATATTGTTACGAGCTTGGGGTTCGAGACAATTTAAAACTGCAGATTGAATTACCAAAATTGACACTTTAATTACAGAACACTAATTACAACTTTAAACCACACTAATAATAAAACACAATTGTACTACTGGTCACTTTATTTCGCAGTTTATCACTTCCAAGTATTCGCTTATATCGTCAATTCATTACTGCCTCGGTCACTCTATACCGGTCGGTATACCGGCCTTATATAGGGCCTTGGATAGTTTCCAGAACCTTCTACTGTAGAAACATCTAGTGTTCGAGTACATATCGGTCCCGATTGACTAGGTGTCGATGTTCCATGGAAATTTCTAGAAGGTTTTTGACTCTTCTAGTTTTGCTACTCGATACTAGAGGGCGCTAGCGGTATTAATTGTAGCGCGCAACAATATTTAAGAGGGAGGCTAGGAATTTTATATACATCGTAAACGAGACAGTATACCACCGTCTATCGAAAGTCATGAGACATTTTGGCACTCACCATAGTCGCGATACCCGCATGACGAAATATGTAAGGTGATGGATTCTCTTGCTCTGGAACATATATTTTATTATTTCTCTTTTTTTTTCTTTTTTTGGACTTATGCCCGTACATTCGTATTTCCTATTAAATTATCATGAAGCCGCTTCACGTATATATGAATTGCAGATATACAAACATCTGGATCCAGAACAATTATCTGTAGGTCATACGAAACTTGTTCTATGCGGGACTCAACCCACGGCCCCCATTACCGCACCCAAACGCTACCGAGTGAATTCCTCCTACGCTGACTTCGGTCGCGTACGTCGGTCGCGCGTACTAATGTAGCCAACTACGCGCCGCTGTCGTCAACGTCGTAGTGTGGGGCTATATAGAACACAATGTACATTAGTACGTGTGACCGACGTACGCGACCGACGTCAGCCTAAGAGGGATTCAAGCCTAATAGTTCTTTTTTAAATAATAACGAGTACACAGTCCACCTGATGGTAAGTGCACGCTGTGTCATCTATACTCAATTAAGAATCAAAATGGAGATGCGTTGTCACGCCTAAGGTCTAAGATGGAATGCCTCGTTTCCAGTAAAAAGGGGCAATAGATAGAATAGAATAATTTTTATTCAATATACATTACATGTGTAATTCTTATTGAAAGTCATTTTTTACTTTACCACTGGTTCAAAAAAAACCTCTATACTGGGAAGAACCAGCAAGAAACCCAGCGGGACTTTTTTAAAATAAATTTTACAATATAGATGATTACGAACTATTTACAAAATTTATTTTAGAAACTGCTTGGAAGCGACCACCTCATTCCCAGGGGTTATTATCAACCATGTATTCATTTATACTATAATAACCCTTTTTATACAGTTTCAGCTTAATAAAACATTTAAACTTGGTAATAGAGAGAACCTGTACACTTTCTGGGACCTTGTTGTAATAGCGTATACATTGCCCTAAGAATGAATTACTGACTCTGTAGAGTCGAGAAACTGGCATCACTAGCTTGTGTTTGTTCCTAGTGTTTACAGAATCTATATCACTTTTTTACTAAAACTATCTAAGGGCTAAGGTTCTCTCCTCTCACCATACGAAGCAAAGCAGCATTATGGTCCGGTCGTGCCGACCCATTGCGACAACCATAATATAGCTGCAGAATAGCTCTACCACGTATACTATATTCAGTAATCTTTTCACCCCAGGCGCGCCCTAGCTATACCTCCAAAATCAGATGGGCCCTACTCACACGACCGATGTCATATGTACGTTGCTAACTGGTCCAAGGCTCTGGCGCAAGGAAGAACGACACCTGACGATGAGTGGCCGATCGTGACTTGCACCAACGGCTGGGAGTACAATAGGAGTGACGTCCCTTATGATACCATCGCATCTGAGGTAAGTCTGGGATACATTTTTTTATAAATAATTATAATTCAGAATTGTTGCCCATTTTACCACGTTCTAGTTTTATTTTTATAGAATGGGGGTGACAAACGAGCACAAAATCCATTGAGTGGATGTTGTGGCCCATAGACATCTACATTTATCTTCGATTAAGAATCAAAATGCAGATGCGTTGTCACCTCTGAGGACTACTATAGAATGCCTCGTTTCCAGTAATAAGGGTCTCCGGTTCTCTACACTCACCATACGAAGTATTTTACGCTTGTATTCTGTGAAAGCGTGGTTCCTCCCCGATCGAGGCAACCCATTCGTACTACAACATAATATAGCTGCAGCGTGGCTCTACCACGTAAAATTCTGAGAATTAATCTCTAACTCATCGGGGAGTTAGTTTAAAATCGATTGGAATTTTTTTACGGAACAGACAATCAAACAAACAGACAGACAAGAAAGAGACAATTAATGGAATCAGGCCTTACTTTGGAGAAAAATTTTATATAGTGTAGTGGTTTTGGGTATAGTGGTGGCCGTAATATTATAAGCAGCGGCACGAAAGTCTAGCGGTGACCGTTATTGCGCGTAAGTCGAAAATAAGGTATCACGGGGTAGAAAGCGGATTGCGGGGCGGGAGTGCGCCGTTCGCACGCGCTGATAGGCTCTCCAGTCGCGTTCGTGCAATTCAATTCGTGCGCGACAGTAGCCATGCGTAGTTAATCCCTCCACGTTTCGTTCAGCGCTAGACTTACGTGCTGCGACATATACACGCAATTAACGGAGGGAGTGTGGTGCTCTTCGCTATGTAAGACACACTATTTTATTTTTCACGCATTGCATAAGTTCCTCTTAGCACTACTTTTCTCCGATTTTTAGGGCATCCATATAATTGATGTTGTTGATACCAAATTTTCCCGCCTTACAAAAATATTTCAATATTGAAAAGAAAACTACACCAGATTTAATATAACACTCACTAAAATATTTAACAATTGAATTATATTGCAGTTGGATTGGGTGTGCGAAAAGGACAATCTACCAGCGACCGCTCAAGCCATCTTCTTCTGTGGGGCCATTGTTGGTGGCTTGGTGTTCGGCTGGATTGCTGACAAATACGGCAGGATTCCGGCTTTAGTAGGTAAGAATTCTAAGTATGCGAATGCAGGTACTCGCAGATTACCAATCGCAATACCAGACGTCTTGCACCTACAGCTTACCTGCTTACACAAGATAACTATGTAGTGGCGGTGTAAGAATATCCGGTACCCCATATCGTCCCGTAGGTCTTGTAAAATGCTACAGAGGTAAAAAAAACTAGGGGATAGTAAGTAGCGTACTTCAAATAACAACTGCAACAAAAAAGGTATTTGTTGCATGCCTTAATATAATTACGCAACAAATTATACAGAACTCTTAAAAAAAACAAATCATTACGATGGGACGAAAACGTATTACGTACCTATAGTTTGACACAATATTCTAACGAGTTCTTGGAACCGCGCTGACTTTTTACGGACGCTATAGGTATATTAACTTTATATAGAGAAGTAGTTGTATTGAAAAAGATATTTGAAAGTCGTTTCAACATTTTAGTTAATCTTGAGATCCATACGATTCGACTGTTTTTAAATAGATGTCTCTGTGGCGGCGCTGTCGTCGCGCCACAAGTGAAACACATCGAAGCCTAAATCGCGCTAACAAAGTTCCGATATTAAAGCAGTATATATACAATAGCTCCGTACTACCACTCGAAGCGTTGGCCGCTCCTCGAGCAGAACACCTTGCCCGGCGGGAGATCTCCCCTTTTCCTTCCACCCGCCACAGTGGCGACTATTATTATATTAAATAGATAATTTGCCGTGAAATTTATATTATGTATATTTTATTCTTTAATTTGAAGGTTTCATTTCTACCGCATGTGAACTGCAGACATGTTATTTTCCAACAGTCTATCAAAGTCCGCTGTTCGACATGCTGCCCTAATCCGTTGTAGGAAACAGTAGCACATTTGCGACGTAAAGATAACGTGTAGTATATACTTATATTCTACACATTTAATATAAGCCATAAACACCAATTTACTAATTCCTTTTGTTTGATTACTAATACCGCCCTGTAGTGGCGGTATAAGAATATCCACTACCCCATATCATCCTGTGGGTGTCGTAAGAGTCGATAGAGAGAAACAAACCAGGAGATGGACAGCAGCGTCTTCCTAATAACAACTAAAAAAACTGTTGTTGCCAACCTGCCTACGGGGCTTGGCAACTATGGCAAATATCCCCCGTATAAGTCAATCTATCGCAAGGCCTTAAGTTTGGCAATGGACCTGGATAGGCTGTAATAGATGGATGGATGGATGGATTTTTACATTAATTTAAAATTTAATCCAACCGTGAAAACAAGATTCTAGATCTAGAACTATCAGAAAACTATCCTCGACTTCTTTCAGGTACAAACATCATGGGTTTCACCGCCGGCGTGGGCACTGCGTTCTGCAGTAGTTTCTGGTCATTCGCTGTGTGCAGATTCCTGGTGGGCCTCGCCTTTGATAACTGTTTCACCATGATGTACATACTGGGTAAGTAAAAGAAGTTTGCACACCTCGAATTCGCAAAGGAGAGAGTGGCCTAATATAATTATTAAAAGAACCCACTTACGTAAAAAAATTGCTGTAAAGGTAAAAGTTTGATATCCTATGTCACTTCTACAACAAAGACGATTCTATGACACCACATACACACATCAACAGAATCTAGGGATACCTTAATCCTAAATTATTTATGACTTTATAGTTTAACGTCTTTTTAGTTTTCTCAAAAAGTTTATAAACAGATTGAAGCCTTTATTACTCTATTTTCAAAATTTAAATATGTAAATAAAAAAAACAAAAGAAAAACAAAAACGGCGCCAAAATTGTTATTATTACGTCAAGGAAAATTAAAATTGTTCTACTGATATTAATTGATGAAAAGGGATTAGATTGTTCTTCTTTCTTAATTTAACGTGCCGTGTGAGATTGAAAAATCATGTCACGTCGTCATTTGAGTCGAGATGAAATGTTACAAGCCGTTGGCATGTTAAAAAAACCGGCGAAGTGCGAGACGGACTCGCGCACCGAGGGTTCCGAACAAATCTGTAGGTATATAAGTTTAAAATTATTAAAAATATTTTTATTATATGATGTAACTAAAAATTTATGCATTTCGCAATTTTTCCTTTATCTGTGCTATAAAACGTTGCTTCGTACTAAATTTCAAGATTCTGAGTTCATGGGAAGTACCCTGTAGGTTTTGATTCCCTTGCGAATGTCGAAAATTTACGGCATAAAGGGCTGTATCTTTTGATTGCGTTGGCTTAGAAGTTTGATTTTTACACAGCTCTAAGGGACAGTAGACTTGAGTATTTGATATGAATTTCAGCTTGATACCTCCAAGCGTTCCTGAGAAAAAGGGTCTTGACAGACAGACAGACAGACAGACGGACAACAAAGTGATCCTATAAGGGTTCCGTTTTTTCCTTTTGAGGTACGGAACCCTAAAAATGACGCACCAACCAAAACGTGATATCAAAGTTATGGTCACGTACTGGGGATGTGGCTAAACGGCACACGGGTAGATATAGTGTTCCTACGGAGAGACAGGATCGATTTCTCCAAATGACTGCCAGAAGACAATCCAATATCACAGCAATGCAACTACTACAAAGGTTCCAGGAGGACCACCAGCTGCTAGTAAGCGACCAAACCGTGCGAAGGAGGTTGCATAAAGTTGGTCTTCATGCTCGAAGATCGCTACGTGTTCTAGTATTGCGACGTGGCAATCCCGGTCAGCGGCTTTCGTGGGCTCGGGAGCATTTATCATGAAGTGGCGTACAATCATCTTTGGTGCTGTTCACCGATGGTCCCGGTTTGCGTTTCAACCGGATTCACGAAAAACACACGTTTGGAGAACTCCAGGGAGAGTTAGCCGTCTACGGCACCCTCAGGAGGAATTCGTCTTGGCGGACTAACCCAGCTCGTTTAGACCCAAGGCCGCATGACTGCACAAAAATAGCACGAGAAGGTAGTAGAGCCTGTTATTATCCCACACAGAATCCAAATGGGCCAGGAATTTCTACTTATGCACGATAATGCTCCTTCCCATACGGCGCGGCTGGTGTTGGCCGCTCTCCGAGACCACGAAATTAAAGTTTTGGATTAGCCTGCACAGTCGCGCGAATTAAATCCTATCGAGCATGCCTGGGACATGTTACAACGAAAAGCTTTGAGAGATCTCCATCCAAATTTGACTACGGCACAACAACTTTACGAACACTTACAAAGAACATGGGACCTCATACCGCAACAAAACATTGACCATTTAATTTTAAGAATGAACAATCGATGTCGATGTGTAATTAATGTAAAATATAGCAAAAGTAATAGTTTTATAAAAGAAATTAATTTTTTTATCATACTAATTTTGTACTGCAAATAAAAAAATACATTTTTATTTAAAACAAAAAAAATTACGAAATGTTTTCTATTTTTTATTAAATAACTTGAAATAACCTATCATTCTTCCATTTACTGTATCAGTAAATTCTTCATAGATTTTTAGATATTTGATGAAATATAAGATATCCCTAGATTATGTTCATGTGTATATGTACATCAAGCCGTTTAGGCTAGAGAACGTGCCAAAGAAAAAGATATACATACATTTGAAAACATACTTTCCTTCTGGGGCAGTCGGGTAAAAAAATTGTGTAAATAGTTTACCCGTTTTTATACGCGGTAGAGCCATGCTGCAGCTATATTAATAGTATAGTTGTAGCACGAATGGGTCGGCATGGAATGTCGAGGAAGGACCACTCTCTCACAGAATACCAGCGTAAAATAGCAGCTTAATGCTGCTGTGTTTCGTATGGTGAATGTAGAGAACCGGAGATCCTTTTTACTGGAAATAAGGCATTTAAAATCTTAGTCCTCGCAGGTGACAACGCATCTGCATTTTGATTCACAAACGAGGATAGATGTAGATGTCTATGGGCTACAACCACCACTTACCATCAGGTGGACTGTATGCTCGTTTGTCACTCTTATTCTATAAAAAAACCCGTGGTGAAGTAATATTTACTACATTGTTTTATATTACCCGATCTCACCAGGTCAATGTAATGAGAGGTTAAATTAAATTATTAAAATTTCGTTCGTCAAACGTCATCATATTTTTAATCTATCGTTTCAAAAACAAATTCCTCTGTCCGGAGCAAAAAGGAATAAAGGGAGTATCCTCTTTTTTTGTTTTTAAAGGCCTATGACCGACATCCTTAATCAAAATAGAAAAGACCCATAGGTAATCAAAGCTTTAATAAAATTGTTAAAATAGAAAAAAAATTGAAGCTAATAAAAGTTTTATAAACCCGAACAGTCCAGTCTTCACAAACAATTCAAGATCGATTCTCGCCGGTGCCACTGATAATGTTAATCGCACTTAAAATAACTTATTTAGCTCAATTCTCGATAGTAAGTGGTGTCGCCCACACACACCTACATTTATCCTCGAATGAAAATGTAGAATGTCACTTCCGAGAACCAAAGTGGAATGCCTCACTACTATTAAAAAAGGATCTCCGGTTCTCTACACTAACTGTAGGAAACACGACAGCGTTATGTTGCTATGTTCATGCAAAAAGAGTAGCAATTCTATTAACATTGATTTAATATTCCCTTTAACCACTCCAGGTAATCTTTTAATGCATGTATATCGAGTGGTTCACGACAGTTGTCGAATGGCGGTTTTGAACCCACGACCTTTGAGTTCGCGGTCCGCACCCTAATAGAAGGCTACTGTTGCTTTAATTTTACACTCGCAATCTGTGAAAGCGTGGTTCTTTCCCGATCGAGATGACTTATGGGCTTTTATTTTAACTAATCCTCTTATATTCATTTTCTAACGCGAGCTAATTTTAATATAGACAATGATATAAAACGTGTGTATTTATTGGTACTATGATACAAATAGCGTAAGATCGAGCAAGGTCCATCGTTCGCTACGTCCCAAATCGCCGGTCACGGACCTAACCTATCCTTGTGACGGATTTATAACCTAGGTCTAGATAGTACGTTACACTACAGCGCTCCAAACGTATTAGGTTGTATATAACTTTTAGTCTTTTTTAACAATTTTAATATATATTCGAATATTAGATGACCGTGTAGTGACGTGGCGGTGTGACTTGCCCATATCATCCCGACTAAGGTACTAACTAGGTAGCAACGTCTTCCTAATAACACCTAAAAATAAAAATCTGTGGTTGCCAACCCGCCTGTCAATTGTTTTATAGGATAAAACTGACAAATAAGCACACAGTCCACCTGATGAAGTGGTTGCTGTGGCCCATAGACAGCTACATCTATCCTTTTTTTATATGATAGGGTGACAAACAAGCACACAGTCCATCTGATGGTAAGTGGTTGCTGTGACCCATAGACATCTACATTTATCTTCAATAAAGAATCAAAATGCAGATGCGTCGTCACCCGTGAGGACTAAGATGTAATGCCTCGTTTCCAGAAAAATGGGTCTCCGTTTCTCTACACTCACCATACGAAACAATGCAGTGGCAAGCTGCCATTTTACGCTGGTATTCTGTGAGAGCGTGGTCCTTCCCCGGTCGAGCCGACCCACTCGTGCTACAACTGTAATATAGCTGCAAAATATCTCTGCCACTTTTGGATAATGCTGTAAATATGAATCCTGTGAACACGGTCGTCAAACAGGAGATAGCATAACTAACAAAATCTTTATTCGTTTCAGTTCTGGAATACGTTGGTCCGAAATGGCGAACGTTTGTTGCGAACATGTCAATCGCCATTTTCTTCACTCTGGCTTCGAGTCTTCTACCCTGGATAGCGCTGTGGGCAGACGACTGGAGAAAGTTCGCTCTGTGGACCAGCGCGCCTTTTATTCTAGCACTGGCTACACCTTGGCTAGTGCCAGAAAGTGCTAGGTTTGTAATTTTTAATAATTTGGTTTTTTTTCTGTAACTCCAGAAGCTTAACTAAAAATGTTATCATTATCATCATTACAGCTCTTCACAAGTCAACTGCTGAGCTTAGGCCTCCCCCAAGGAATACCACAAAAGACGGTCCTGAGCCATATGCATCTATCAAATTCATGCAAATCTTACCAGGTCGACACTATATATATTGGGGGCTGGTCTATACTTCGCTTACCGTTTCAAGGTTGCCACTGGAGAACCTTTCTTTCCCATCGGTAGTCGTTTCTTCGAGCTATATGGCCCTCCTAATGCCACTTCAGCTAACTCCGTTCCGATCCATTAAACTATGTTGGATACTCTGGTTCTGCTCCGGTATTTTTTTTGAATTCTATCACGCAAAGAAACATCGAACATCATAGCTCGCTGCACTTTAAACTTTATCTTACGTAAAGAACCAAGTCTCAGATTTATTACTAGCAACACACACTGCTTGTACATTGTGGTAAACAGTGTGTGTTGCCATGAGAAATTAAAATCTTTTATTTATTTATTAATTTATTTATTTAATTCTGAGCAATACAAATTGTGTTGAATCGTTTATGCAAAAACATCCTTCTTCAAACAAGGACAGCAAAGCGGTTCAAATCTTCCATTTTCGGGTGCTAAATATTACTTCATCTTTGTCATCAAACTTAGGTTAACAGGTGAATAAACTTTAACCTTAATTTTCTACTGACTTCAAAAAGGAGACGGTACTAAATTTGACTGTATTTTTTATGTGTGTTACCTCATAACTTTTTACTAGGTGAATCGAATTTGGTGATTCTTTTTTTATTTGAAAGCTGGTGCTTCACATGTGGTCCCATATAAATTTGATTAAGATCCGACTAATGGTTTTTGAGTTATTCTTAATAATTTCCATTGAAGTCAGTTGTACAAATTTTTTAATTTTTAATTATATATGTAGCCTTTATGGCCAATATCTTCTTCGGGAGGCCTTCCGCAGTTTTTATAACTTTGAGTTGTTCCCATCTCCTGTTTCAGTTTTCCCCAGTCGCCACTTACGACACCCACGGGACGATGAGGGTTAATAATATTTTATTTACATTTTGTTTCCTTATATAAGTTTCGGAAGTACTATTTAGGCAGAATACCAAATTAAGTTAAATATTTTTGTATAATAATAATAATAACACATATCTAGTTCACTAGTCGTTTTACTTTAATAATGTTTCTTTTTCTTATCATTCGTAAATTTAGTTTTAAATTCTTGCTTGCTGGTGTTTACATGTAATTGTGAAATTAGAATAAGTTAAAGGTGATGGTGTAAGAATATCTAAAACCCCCGAGCCATGGGTGTCGTACGAGACGACAGGTGAAAAAACAGAGGATGAGCAGCGTCTTTCTGATGACTACTAAAAATAATAATAAAAACTGCGGTTGCCAATTCGCCTGCCAAGCGTAGCAATTATGGCAAAGTCCTTCCTACTAGGCTATCAATGCAAGAGGCCTATGTTCAGCAGTGGAATTTTATAGGCTGTAATAGATGAAGGGAAGGGATGACATTTTGTATGTTAAACTGTAACAATTGAAGGTAGACGTTTTAAAATAAATTTAGAAATAAACGAATAAAATCAATTTAAATAAACTTCTTCCAAGTTTAAGAATTTACTGCAGTTTTTATCATAAAAAAATATCAAATTTGTTTCGACTTCGAATCAAACGAATCAACTTAAGTAATTATAAATCCAGTTATCAAAAAATATTTACAAATATTCTAAGTTGTCTGTGGTCATGTTTCAGATGGTTGGTCTCGCAAGGTAAAATAGATAAAGCTCTAACAATTATGAAGAAGTTCGAAAGGATAAACAAAACAAAAATTCCTGACAAAGTAACCAGCGAGTTTACCGTAAGTATATATTAACCAATATATCTATATAATATACAAAGTTATAGAGGTGACAACGCACTTTCCACCAGGAGGAACACAAGTTCGGTTTCCAATTTAGTTTTATGAAAAAAAAATCTCACCTAGGCACAGGCCTCAACTCATATCTGAAACATATGTCTCCTTATTTTTATTTCTCAGACACGCAGGTACCGAGGATGTTTTCCTTTACCACAATGCACTTGGTAAATCAGCACTTAAAATTGCAATTAACAATTGCATTGGTGGATTTGGTGGAGATCGAAACGGGATTAATCGTGTACTGTAAAATTTACGGCAAGTTTATAGTCCGTAAGCAATTACTGATTTCATGGTTTTTTTATGGGATAGGGTAACAAACGAGCACAAAGTAAACCTGATAGTAAGTGGTTGCTATGACCCATAGACATCTACATCTATCCTCAATAAAGAATCAAAATACAGATGCGTTGTAACCCGTGAGGACTAAGATGAATGAAAAAATGCCTCTTTTCCAGTAAAAAGGGAGACCCTATTTGTTGATGTCAAGTTCGCATATATATATTTTTATAAATTATATTTAGCCCACTGTTGAATAACATTTGTGTTGTGTAGGAACTTAAAAAAAAAATGTTAAAATGAAACATTATTCAAATACGTAAAATAGTTTTAATCAAGACAATGTTTTTTAAAAATATATAAATTGAAAATGTGGAAAGTACTTCTATAAATTTAGTTATTATTATATTTTTAATTGAGTTTAAGATCGCTAAAGGTGGAAGAAGTTAATGAAGATCTTTTACCAGCGGTGAACACATTATCAAACTGATAAACAGAAGAAAGTTTCACGGGTGGTAGCCTCTACCACTGGTACACAAAGTGTACGGCGGTCCTCCACTACGGAGCGGATATACAGGAAGTTGATGGATGCAGGTTGTTCAATACTATGCTTTGTGGCATTCCTTAGGGGAGGCCTATGTTAGCTGCGGACTTGTAGAGATGTAATGATAATGAAACGGAAATAATTTTTCCTTAATTTCTTATTATATTTCTTCAAATTTTCCAGGAATCATCTCTAAAGACAATTAAAGAATGCGAAGCCGAATCCCGAACTTACTCCGTCTTGGACCTCTTTAGAACTCCTCGTCTTCGGAAGAACGCGATCCTCCTCATCGTTATCTGGATGGCCATCTCCCTAGTTTTCGACGGACACGTGAGGAACGTGGGCACTTTGGGTCTCGATATATTCCTCACGTTCACCATCGCCTCAGCGACCGAGTTACCAGCTGACACCTTCTTGACCGCTGTACTGGATAGGTAATGTTTGTTTTGTTATTTTTATTTTGGGTAAGTGATGATGCCGCTGAAGATGGTGAAGCGCACTGACTTAGCATAGCGCACTGACTTAGCTTAGCGCACTGACTTAGCTTAGCACACTGGCTTAGCTTAGCGCATTGGCTTAGCTTAGTGCACTGACTAAACTTAGCGCACTGACTTAGCTTAGCGCACTGACTAAACTTAGCGCACTGACTTAGCTTAGTGCACTGACTTGTTTTTATAGTATAGGGTGACAAACGAGCACACAGTCCACCTGATGGTAAGTGGCTGCTGTGGACCATAGACATTTACATTTATCCTCGTTTGCGAATCAAAATGCAGATGCGTTGCCACTTGTGAGTACTAAAATAAAATCCCTCGCTTCCAGTAAAAAGGGTCTCCGGTTCTCTACACTCACCATACGAAACATAGCAGTGTTAAGCTGCTATTTGACGCTGGTATTCTGTGCGACCGTGGTCCTTCCCCGGTTAAGCCGACCCATTCGTGCTACAACTATACTACTAATACAGCTGCAGCATGGCACTACCACGTAAAAGCGCAGTGACTTAGCCTAGCGTACAGGCTTAGCCCATTCACTCTTTCCTTGAAGATACCCAAATTGTTATCGGATTGAAAGACAGATTTCTGGCAACATATTCCTCTCCTTTGCTGTACGCACGATGAATGGTGAAGCAAACCGAATAAAAGTAATTTAATGTAATTTAAAAAAGTAATTATTTTTATTTGAATTTTATACGTAGTAGAGCCATGCTGCAGCTATGTTAATAGTGATATAGTTGTAGCACGAATGGTTCGGCTCGACCGGGGAAGGACCACGCTCTCACAGAATACCAGCGTAAAATAGCAGCTTAACACTGCTGTGTTTCGTATGGTGAGTGTAGAGAACTGAAGACCCATTTTACTGGAAAAGAGGCATTCCATCTTAGTCCTCACGGGTGACGACGCATCTGCATTTTGATTCTTATTGAAGATAAATGTAGATGTGTATAGGTCACAGGAACCACTTACCATCAGGTGGACTGTGTGCGCGTTTGTCATCCTATCCTATAAAAAAGACATATATGCCCATAGTCCACCTTATGATAAGTGGATGCTGTAGCCCATCTATAGATCTATCCTCGATTAAGTATCAAAATGCAGATGCACTCTGTCACTCCTAGGACGAAGATGAATGTGTTGTAAAAGTAAGGGTGTCAAACGGTGAGCATATAGTTCACTACACACTGTTTCCAAGTCTACCTTTATAAACAATTAGGGATGGAAAACGACTACACTGTCCACCTGTTGGTAAGTGGATATTGTAGCCCATCGTGTAGACACTTGTCTACACCTATTGTGGATTATGAATCAAAATGCAGATGCGTGTTGTTGCTTCTGTGAACTAGGATAGTATGCCTTGTTATCAATAAACATTCTCCTTTGCCGGTTCACTACATTTACCATACGAAAAACAATAGTATTAAGTTACGCCGGTATTTATTAAAAATGTACATACTTCTAAAGAGAGTACAATATCTACCATTTTCTTTCCCAATAATTGAACCTGATTTTTTTTTTCTCAATTATTATTTTTACCTATCACATAATTTACTTAAATTGTTTCTCATTTTATTACATTATTGTATGTTTGTTTGTTATTTGTTGTATGTTTTTCCTACTCCAAATTAATCCTAAGTTTAGTTTCACGACTCAATCTGTAAATGCTATGTACACTTGTAATTGATATGCATATCAGAAAATATAAAAGAGTGTATGTGCTTGTGACAATGTAATACAATGTATATTGTAAGTGTACTTGTTAAATAAATAAATAAATTTATTAAGAGCGTGGTTCTTCCCCGGTCAAGCCGACCCATTCGTGCTTTTTTTATAGGATAAGGGTGACAAACGAGCACACAGTCCACCTGATGGTAAGTGGTTGCTGTGGCCCATAGACATCTACATCTATCCTTGTTTGCGGATCAAAATTCAGATGCGTTGTCACGCGTGAGGACTAAGATGTAATGCCTCATTTCCAGTAAAAAGTGTCTCCGGTTCTCTACACTCACCATATGAAACACAGCAGAGTTAATCTGCTATTTTACTTGTAATCTGTGAGAGTGTGGTCCTTCCCCAGTCGAGCCGACCCATTCGTGTTACAACTATACTATTTATACTCGTATAGTTGTAACATGGCTCTACCACGTATAAAACCATAATATAGCTGCAGTGTGCGTGCTCTAGCATGTAATAAATATTATTATATAAATATAATTGGACTGTTCGTTAGTTAATTTGATTTTTCTACAGATGGGGCAGAAGGTGGCTTGCCTGTGGTTCAATGGTCATCAGTGGTATTTTCAGTCTCCTTGCTACAGCGGTTCCAGTAGGTTAGTGGAAATCATCATTCATAATATATATAATATTATAAACACATACTGACTGCTTCCTTTGTCTAGTGGTCGTAAGTGCGGCTGCTGACCGTGGGATCCCGAGATCAAATTAATTATTAAGTTTTCTGTCAAAATATTCTCAGTAGCATTCCGGTATCTGAAAGTTGGTGGATATTTACCCGCGCTACGCTGGTATTCTGTAGAACCAACCCATTAGTGGTACATCCATAATTTAGCTGCAGCGTGTATAAATAATCAAAAATCCATATTTATTTTGTGTGGTAGTACAAAATTATTAACATATAATATACCGCAGTATTTCGGAACTTTGATAGCATGATTTAAATTTCGGTGATTTCCACTTGTGGTGCGACGACTGCGCCGTAATATCACCCCTCTCTGCTCAGACCGGAGGTCGATAGTGCAGTCCACAATGTGCGCGTGCCAAGATTTGAAAGCAAATGGTCGTCGGAAAGGGTAGAACAACGTCTGCCTGGTCAGCTAGTATATGTATATACAGAAGTATTTCGAAACTTTGATAGCGTGATTTACGCTTATGTGCGTTTCGCCTGCGCCGCGCCTCCATATATGTTCGTGATATCATATTAAACGGATGTTTATCTTACAGGTGGTCCATCAGCCTCAATGGCGATCATGGGCCGGTTCGCCGTGAACATCTCCTATAACATCGGGCTACAGTATGCAGCAGAATTGCTACCAACTGTGGTCCGCGCCCAGGGCGTAGCCTTAATCCACATTATGGGTTATGTAGCTTCCATCATCGCGCCTTTCGTCGTTTATTCGGTAAAGAACATTATGTTTTTTTATAGATAAAGTAGATAAACGAGCACACAGTCCTCCTGATGGTTGGTAAGTAGATACTGTGGCCCATAGTCATCTACATGAGTCTTCGATTGAAAACCAAAAGGCATATACGTCGTCACCCGAGAACTAAGACGGAATGCCTTACTACCAGTAAAACGGTCTCCGTTTCTTTACACTTACCATACGAAACACATCAACATCAAAGTGTGTCGTTGTATTTACGTCAGTATTCTGTGAAGCCATGGTTCTTCCGCAATCGAGCTGACATTAACAGTGGTAGAGCCACGCGGCAGCTTTTGCTGTCGCACGGATGGGCCGGCTCGAACCGGGGTGGTACCACGACCTCACAGAAAACCAGCGTGAAGTAGAGGTTTATCTCTGCGTTTCGCTTGGTGTATGCAGGGAGCCGGAGGCCCTTTTTACTGAAAATGAGGCATTCCATCTTAGTCCTCACGGGTGACAACGCATCTACATTTTGATTCGTAATCGAGGATAGATGTAGATGTCTATGGGCCGCAGCAACCACTTACCATCAGGTGGACTGTGTGCTCGTTTGTCACCCATATCCTATAAAAAAAAATACGTGCCGTAGCCATAAAATAACTGGAGCGTGGCTCTATCACATACAAAATATGGTGATATGGAATGTATTGCCATAAATTGCATCGTGGGAGGTATATTTTTAATGGTTGTCACATTTAGCAATAGGGTTGACAACCACAGTTTTTTATTATTTTGTGTTTTTATCAGGTAGATGCTGCTGCCCATCTCTTGTTTCTTTTGCCCTTTTCCCCCTTTTACGACACCCACGGGACGTTATATACTGTGTAGTGGCGGTTTAAGAATATCCATATAGATTGTATATAAAGGGTTATTATCGTAGTAAGTAATACATAAACATACATGCGACGTAGCCCAACGAATTTGTAAGCTGAAGTGGCAATGGGCTGGCCATATAGTTCGAAGAACCGATAACCAATGGGGAGGAAAGTTCTCGAGTGGCAGTCCCGTACTGTTAGGCCAAATGCAGGCCGGCCCCACACTAGATGAAGTAACGACCTGGTTAAATATGCAGGATGTCGATGAATGCAGGTGGCTCATGACCATGCTTTGTGGCATTCCTTGGGGGAATCCTTCCCTGTGGGCTTATGTTCGGCAGTGGACTTGTGAAGGGATGTCTTGAAATGATGATTATAATCCCTGGACTAAGGTTATTGCTACCAAGCTATTTTAACATGATTTGTTGTAAAAAGTAATATAAATAGGTGTACGTTGTTATTATTATTAAAGAGGCGCTTTCCAGGGTCAAAATATTTTCGAATACGTGGTAAATTTAATTTAATAAGCCTCGCGCCTTTTTTTTTATAAGATAGGGTGACAAACGAGCACACAGTCCACCTGATTGTAAGCGGTTGCTGTGGCCCATAGGCATCTACATCTATCTTCGTTTGCGAATCAAAATGCAGATGCGTTGCCACCCGTGAGGACTAAGATGGAATGCCACTTTTCCAGTAAAAAGGGTATCCGGTTCTCTAGACTCACCATACGAAACACAGCAGTTTCAAACTGCTATTTTACGATGGTATTCTATGAGAGCGTGGTCCTTCCCCGGTCGAGCCGACCCATTCGTGCTAAAATTATACTACTAATATAGCTGCAGCACGACTCTAGCACGTATAAAAAAAATTCGAGTTCTATAGAAAATAATTATGTATGTATAAATAGATAGTTAATCCATCTCGGGTAACATTATTTGGTAGAGGCACACTGCAGCTATATTATGGCTGCAGACGAATGAGTCGGCTCGACCGGGAACACAGCAAACTAATGCTGCTATGTTTCGTATGGTGACAGAACTGGAGACCCTTTTAACTGGTAACGAGACACTTCATCTTAGTCCTCAGGGGTGACTACGCATCATTAGGTGGACTGTGTGCTTGCATGTCACCCTTATTCTATACAAATATAGATTAGGTAAGCACTGAATATTGCTCTAAACAAAATAGTCAAATTTGAACCTTATTCTAAACAAAATACTGATTAGTTAAGCACTGAATATTTCTCTAACGAAAAGATAAGTCAGATTGAACGACATACTGTAAATGCAAGATTGTAATCGCAAAATATACATTTTAGTAGCTACAAATTAATAATTTTCAGATTTTGTCTTTTTCTTATGACCTTGCTTTTTACCGAATTTCATAATTCTTACAACGGGAAGTACCCTATAGGTTTTGTTTAGAAAGTTTATGAGTATGAACGTACATTAACATACAATACATGTGACATAAGAGGCTGTATCATCTGATTGCGTTGACTTAAAAAAAATACACATCCAAGGGACTATAGACTTTAGAGTTTGCTATTAATTTCAATTTGATACCTCTGCCCGGTTCTGAGATAAAGGTAATCATAACCACAGTCGACCGTCATCGCCAGGATTAAGATGTAATACTTCGTTCCCAGGAATAAGGTTCTTCGGTTCTCTACACTCACCATACGAAACACAGCAGCATTAAGCTGTAATTTCACGCTGTTATTCTGTGAGAGCGTTGTTCTTCTCGGTTGAGCTGACCAGTTCTTGCTACAACCGTAATAAGAAGAAAAAGTCTTTTTAATTATGTCAAGGATTGAGAATAATATGTTGTAACTTGTCCCCAGGCTAACGTCTATCAAGAGTTGCCACTTCTTATACTTGGAGTGTTGGGAGTGCTCGGAGGACTGCTCTGCCTCTTCCTGCCCGAGACCATGGACACTGAGATGCCTCAGACCTTACAAGATGGGGAGAACTTCGGCAAAGATCAGAAGTTCTGGGACAACCCTTGTTTCTCCAGGTAATTTACCAGGTTTTTAATAACTCGCTTTCGTGTGTCTGTTCGGGTCGTAATTGATTTTAAACTAACTTCCCGATGAGTTAGAGACTTCAAAGTTTGAATACAGAAGCGTAGTTGTTAATGCCCTATTCCTATATTCAAAAACATTTCGTTCCCCATCACGATTCGTTTATTACATACGAGGCGCATGTACAGTTTATATTACAAACTATTCAGGAACATAGGATTACTTTTTTTATAGGATAGGGTGACAAACGAGCACACAGTCCACCTAATGGTAAGTGGTTGCTGTGGCCCATAGATATCTACATCTATCCTCGTTTACGAATCAAAATGCATTGTCACCTGTAAGGACTAAGATGGAATGCCTCTTTTCCAGTAAAACGGGTCTCCGATTCTCTACACTCACCATACGAAACGCAGCAGTGTTTAGCTGCTATTTAACGCTGGTATTCTGTGAGAGCGTGGTCCTTCCCCGGTCGAGCCGACCCATTCGTGCTACAACTATACTACTAATATAGCTGCAGCATGGCTCTACCACGTATACTTAAAATAAAAACTAAAACTTTAAACGGTCCATAAATATTTTAACTTTTATACGTGGTGGTCGGCTCGACCGGGGAAGGACCACGCTCTCACAGAATACCAGCGTCAAATAGCAGCTGTGTTTCGTATGGTGAGTGTAGAGAACCAGAGACCCGTTTTTCTGGAAAAGAGGCATTCCATCTTAGTCCTTACGGGTGACAATGCATTTTGATTCGTAAACGAGGATAGATGTAGATGTCTATGGGCCACAGCAACCACTTACCATCAGGTGGACTGTGTGCTAGTTTGTCACCCTAACCAAAAAAAAACTGGTATATTGATTTAAAGTAATTAGTCTAAACGTCAAAAGTGTAAACTTTTCGTAAAAGAAAACGAATAGTTTTTTTTAAATATAGAAACTCGGCATATGGCGAATACTCACTTACGGAACGTTACGTCGGCACGTACAGCAGTAGACTTTTAAGAGCTGATGATTATAGTGATGAAAGCGGTAAAAAACTAAGAAAAACACGAATATACTCTTCATTGAATTTAACTTATTATACATATGTTTAATTCCCTGCGTTTCTCTGGGGGACTTAGGAGTATGACATCCCGATGTCATATTTAGCCCGGCTACCTTACGTTCTGCGTAGATCCAACCAAAAAATTTATATTCGTCATTCAAAGTCAAATCATTATTTGACGGCTTCGTGGGGCAGTGGCTTAGTAATGAGTTGTAGCGTTACGGGCCGCAGATTCGAAACCCGCACGATACAAGTATTTGTATGGTCTACAAATAATTGTTCCAGGTCTGAATGTTTGTCCTTGTGAAATTTATGTATGTAAACTGCCCCCGCGATACAGGAGAAAATCCTAGTGTAGTTACGTTTTAAAAAACAAAAAATATATATATTCAATAGCCGATTCTTGTAAATAAGAAATCAATAAATATTGTCCACCCCTTTCCAGGAAAACCGACGAAGAAGATAACCCGGAGCGTTATATAAAACGTGCGTCACTCTCAACAAACCAAACGGAGCCGACAAACTTCGTGAGAGCAATGCCGAGCGCGATCAGTTCCAGAGCCTCCATCAGAGGTTCAGTCCGGGCCTCCAACAGAGGATCAGTACGACAGAGGGAACCTAGCAGAATCAAGGAAGAAGTGTAAACAACAGTTTTAAGAACATTTGGATCGATCTCTAAATTATTTGTTAAGTGTTATGGCTTCAGAAATGAGGAGTTAATTATCCAGACTGTGTTCATCTTATTACTAAAATAAGTTTACAATTAGTCACAGGTTCGAAGTCGAGTTTGTTTCAATACAGAGGACCTATGGAATGTATGTGAACTAAAATTTAGTATGGCGTTTGACAGCATATGTCAAAATTTGCGAAGACAGTAGCGCCGCGCTGCAGTTGAAAGACTCCTTTGGCCGCATAAATTTTCCTTATGTTATATCTAAACGAATTAAGATAACAGGATAATATTTATTAACAAGAGCATACATTCAAAGAGGGTACATATTTAAAGATCTGAAAAAAGCATTCGAAAATGTCACCAAAATGCATTTTTTGAAACCGAAAGCTTTGTTAGAAGCTAGTACAGTTTAAAAATTGAAATTTTTTATTTGCAAATAAATTGGTACAAACATTTTGTTCTTAGTGTTATGGCTATGTGTTGGGAATCCTAGTTAGCTGTTTTCAACAACATGCAAATATATTTCACAGAAGTTATTATATAATATATAGAATCAATAAATTAACTCTATTTAAACAACTGACGGCTCCGTAACGCAGTGGCTTAGCAATGAGTCGTTGCGCTGGGGGCCGCGGGTTCGAATCCCGCACGGAACAAGAATTTGTATGGCCTACAAATAATTGTTCCGGGTCTTTATGTTTGTTTGTGTAATCTATGTTTGTAAACTGCCTCCACGATACAGGAGAAAATCCTAGTGTGGGGGTAACGTTTTTTTTTTTAAAAAGGAAAATGAAATGAAAGAGATGAAAAATTTAAATAACTAGAAATGTCCTTTTAATTACAGGCTATATACATATAAATAAAATTGAAGTGTATGTCTGTAATATAAAAATAATTTTCAAAGTTAGCCATTACGAAGACTAACCCGAACACACCACACAGACAGAGAAACATTTTAAAAAATTTTATTCAGTTATTGCATGCAAATAACCTGTATCGAGTAAAATATAAAACAGTTACAAATACAATAGACATATACATCGATTTTATTATATGTATAGATAAGTCTGGATTCGTTTCTTGCCTTTTTGTGTGTTTAATTAGGACCATTTGGACAGCTGTTTAGAATCAAGCCAACCATTTGACATTAAATTATTTACAGAAAATAGACCGATATATATAATACTGTGTTAAGAGAAAAAATCAAAAATCTACTCTACCAATTGATGTATTGTTTAGACATGAATTGGCACCTCAGAATAATACAAGGGGAACGATCATCAAATAATATTTGTTGGTTTAAGACTGACATTGCCACAAACTTGAATAACAAAAAAAATCACAATGATAGCCCGTTTATTTCAATAAATAATACTTGGGTGTCAACCATTTCGCTAGGATTAATAAATGACATTGACAAAGACATAATGAGTTCTTATATATCTAAATACACGAAATACTACACATTAAATAAAACAAAATTTTACGGTTTTTATCGCGTTTAATTTAATTTATATTTACTTACTTTAATTCCCGACGTTTCGAGTTCTTTACAGAACCCATGGTCACATGGCAACTGAAATGTTTGACGACCCGATATCATTGTTAACTAACCCGATATCATTGGTTATTAAATATGGGTGCTGTAAAGCACCCGAAACGAAAATAAGTTAAACAAAACGCGATAAAATCCGTATAATTAGTTTTATTCAAAAATATGTACCTATAATTGGAATTAATTATTATTATTAAAATATGTGATATACATATTTGTAAATAATTGCGTGTTCTTTCGTGCCTGTGTATATAGAATGATTTATAATGTTAAACATAAACATTAGCGAAGATATACTATATTATGTCTCCTCTCCTATATTTCTCCTATATTATGTGTGCCTCTAAATATTTTCTATACTCCTCAAAATTGTATTTTTGAATCAGTTGTTGTTTGTGAAAGGCTCTGTTGGCTCTGCCGTTCTGATAAGTATAACAGTACTTGTAACTTACTTAAGTTTTAAATAAGTATCTAGTGTAAATGTGTTTTGTAAATATTATCAAGTCACATGAAATAAAATAAATTAAAAACATATTTATTAAAAAGTCAATTGACAACAATTAATTTATGAAAACATTTTGTTCAAGTACTTTATCTTAAGGTAAACTCAGATTTTGGAATATAAGCGTAGTGTTCATAGAATATTTTCTTCCTTTTATTTCTTTACTCGAATAAAAAAATATGTGTCCAATCCATACAAATATGTTGATGAATCTTCATCGGTAGTATTACAGATAAAAGATTCATTCAACATTCGTGTGTTTATTGCTAAAATAAAGTTAAATAATATTTAGAATTATTAATAACTTTTAAATGAAACGTAAGCAAAACAAGTAAATGTTTAAACAGTATTTATAGATGCCACTTACATTTTGTTTTTGGTATAAACTGTCAGTACATTGGAAATATGTTCTGTGATAAATAAACGACGTATAATAAAAACAGTACCTACAAAAGTTAAAATTCGTTTTTCTTTTCATTATTAGAGAAGTCACGCAACCAACCGCATCGCCTATATCTCGCGTCACCTCTCCCGCCGTTGTGTAATTTAGATAATAAACTATACAAAAACATTGTAAAATATATAGACATTTCGGGATAATATGTGAAGAAACACATATTATCGTGAACAAATTTTTTAACAGTGTTAGAGCCACGCGGCAGCTTTTGCTGTCGCACGGATGGGCCGGCTCGAACCGGGGTGGTACCACGACCTCACAGAATACCAGCGTGAAGTAGAGGTTTACCTCTGCGTTTCGCTTGGTGAGTGCAGGTGGCCGGAGGCCCTTTTTAATGGAAATGAGGCTTTCCATCTTAGTCCTCACGGGTGACAACGCATCTGCATTTTGATTCGCAAACGAGGATAGATGTAGATGTCTATAGGCCGCAGCAACCACTTACCATCGGGTGGACTGTGTGCTCGTTTGTCCCCCTTATCCTATAAAAAAAAATGTGTGAAAACAAGTGGCATCCAATCATCGTGGTCGCAGCCCTTGAGACAAGCATTCCTTCACATCCTTCCTGTAGCCCAAATTTAGGGGAATTTGCAGTATCGTGAAACAGTAAATTTGCACTATACAGTCCATTAATATACCTAAAATGATCCTTTTAATAAATCTGATCCAGCAGTTGATCGTTTAAACCAACACACCATTTTTGGCCCTTCGCAGAATCAGAACCATGGCCTTCTTTTTGGGTCACTCTGGCCAGGACAATTAATTTAATTCCACATAGCTGGTTTCCTTGGTTAAGGCATCAACTCCAAATGAAATTTTCGATAATATCCTTAATTTTTGAGGTTCGTGTTTGTTCATGGATCAATTAAAATTATTGTGAACTAGCATTCCACCCCGGCTTCGCACGGATGATATTTGTATCTCCTATATAGGCTGCACTAAAAGTATCGGGAATGGAATATTTCCACTGTTCCTGTCATATTAAAACCTTTTTAATTGAAAAGTCCTTGGTTTTAAAAATCGAATACTATTTATTTATATAAAAAAAGATTCTCGGTCTTGTCACAAGGTTTTGTCAAAGTTGTTTAGTCGTTGAGAAAATGGAATTGACTCGAGAAAATTCAAGAGAAATGATTTATTATGACTTTCGAAGTGGTTTAACACAAAAACAGTGTGTTGACCGGATGATTTCTGCATTTGGTGATGAAGCCCCATTCAAAACCACAATTTATCGCTGGTTTGTTGAATTTCAACGTGGATGTGTCAAGCTCAGTGATGATCTCCGTCAAGGTCGTCCAAAAACTGCAGTCACCCAAGAAAACGTTGATGCTGTGCGTAAGCTGATTGAGGAAGATCGACATGTGACATACCGCGAAATTCAGACCACTTTAGACATTGGCATGAGTCAAATACAAATAATCTTGCATGAACAATTAGGTGTAAAAAGTTGTTTTCCCGATGGTTACTTGGTGCTTCCGAACTCTCGAAAGATTCTACGCAGGATTCTCAAATGCTGTATACAACATCGTATTGAATGTGACGAATCTTGGATATATGCGTACGAACCTGAAACAAAAAACCAGTCACGAGTTTGGGTGTTCGAAAATGAGTTAAAGCCAACAAAAATTGTTCGTTCACGAAGTGTTGCAAAAAAAATGGTGGCCACGTTTGTCTTCAAAACCGGCCATGTTACGACTATTCCTCTTGAGGGACAAAGAACGGTTAATGCAGAATGGTATATAGCATTTGTTTGCCACAGGTCGTTCCTGAACTCCGTAAAGAGAACTGCAACCGCCGCATCATCCTCCATCACAACAATGCGAGTTCTCACACCGCACACAGAACAAAAGAGTTTTTAGAGCAAGAAAACATAGAATTATTAGACCATCCGTCGTACAGCCCCGACCTAAGCCCTAATGATTTCTATACTTTCCCTAAAATAAAGAATAAATTGCGTGGACAGAGATTTTCATCACCTGAAGAAGCTGTGGACGCCTACAAAACGGCCAATTTGGAGACCCCAACTTCCGAATGGAATGGTTGCTCCAATGATTGGTTCCATCGTATGGAAAAATGTGTCAAATTTCGCGGAGAATACTTCGAAAAGCAATAAATATATTTTTAAATAGTAATGTTGTGTCACTTCTTTGATACCCGAAATTTTCAGTGCCGCCCTCGTAATGGGTCCAAATGTAAATTTAAACTATCTAGGGACCTATTCAAAAAACAAAAAATCATCAAAATCGGTCGAGCCGTTTTTGAGCTTTAGCGAGACTTGTATTTTTTATATAGAATAGGGGGCAAACGAGCATGCAGCTCACCTGATTGTAAGTGACTATCGCCGCCCATGAACAACTGCAACACCAGGGTAATCGCAAGTGCGTTGCCGGCCTTTTAGAAAGGATAAAACTCTTTTCTTGAAGGTCCGTAAGTCGTATCGGTCCGGAAAAATCGCCGGTGGTAAGCTATTCCTAGTGAAACGTACAGTGGTGGACCGCCAAGCATCCAGATGGTGTGGATGGTATCGCTAATTATGTCGCGATGTGCGTTCGTGAAATTTAGTGGCTGGGATTAATCCGAACAATTCCTCAGAGCACTCCCCGTGGTATATGCGATAGAAGATGCAGCATCTCTTCGCAGTACCAGTGAATCGAGCCGATCAAAGAGGACTCGGTCGTTGACGATTCGTGACGCTCTGCGCTGGATACCGTCAAGTGGAAGGAGCTGGCACTGGGGAGCTCTGGCCCATAGATGGGAACAGTATTCCATGTGAGGCTGAACCTGCGCCTTGTGCCGCCTTGCGCCGGCATGAAATACTATCCCGCTTTACTGGGCACTCTCAAGTTTTGTAGAGGCTAATTTGGACTTCTCTTCCAAGTGACCATGAAATTGTATATTGTTCGATGTATCGACGCCGAGGATTCCGATACTGGCTGAGGCAACAAGGGGAGTGCCTTGAAATTGAGAAGATACGACAAAGTGGTTATTTTTAGCGGTAAACGCGCAAATTTGTGTCTTCTGGGGATTAAACTGGACTAGATTTAGTCACCCCCAATCTGTGACTTTGTTCAGCAAAGACTTGATTTCAGACACAAGTTTGTTCCGGTACTCTGCGACGTTTTCCGATAAATATTTATTGGCACGGCCGGTATATAGAGCATAACCAGTGCTATCATCCGCATAGCAATGATTGTTACCTATTTGCAACATATCATTCACATGGAGAAGGAACAACGTTGCTGATAGCACGCAGCCTTGAGGAACATCAGCTTTAATAGGCTTGTAATTTGAGCATGCACCGTCTACTAAGGCTTTGATGCTCCGTTCTGCAAGAAAGCTGGTGATCCAATTCCACAATTTCTCGGGAAGCCCATAAGATGGGAGCTTCGAAAGGAGTGCTTTGTGTGAAACCCGATCGATGGCTTTCGCAATATCCAAACTAAACGCCAAGGCCTTCCTTTTGGACTCGACCGCCTGCGCCCATCGGTGTGTTAGGTAAACTAGAAGATCACCAGCTGAGGAACGCCAACGGAAACTGGCAGTCACTAATCAGCCGGTGCTCCTCAAGATGGTGCATAATCTGGCAGTTAATGATGGAGTCCATTATTTTCAAGAACAAGGAAATGATAGCGATCTCGTACAGAGATGATGTACCGTCATATTATATTGGAGGTCTTGTCTTCCTGGCCTGTCCCGTACTCGATTTATTCGACATTCAGGAGACAAAATTAGATTACATTCTCATATGTCGCTACCACACGATAAAATAACATTGTTTCTTAATTTCTTACTTAATAAGAACTAATTTTGTTTACTTAAAAAAATGATAATTAATCTCGCATTGAATAGTAAACAAACTACATACCATTTGGTATCTTAACAATTTGCGTCATCCAGTGATAACCGGCTGAAACCTGAATTACATATTGTTTGTTTTATTTTTAACAGATTTGTTTTCGCAGTGGCCAGTGATAAATCGTTTTTCAAGTTTCCCAAAATAATTGAAATAAAATATTGGTATTTTATGTTTGTGACATTTCAACGCAATGTTACAGTATCACTAAGGTCACTACAATAAGGTTGATTGGAACTGCATATGTATGTAATTACTCTATGATTGGAACATTGAGTGAGTACGAGTAAGTTACGGTAAAATTACATGAGTATGTAATTTCTAACGTAACTTTGCCAAACTTGTTTGAATAATGATTTTATAAAGTTATCTTCAGTCCGTGACCGTACTCGAAATGTCGGGAATATAAAATAAGCCAATGAAGCGCGAGAAAATCCGTAAAACTATTTGTTTATCTATTAGTATCCAACCTGATAGAAAATATTGATATAACCAAAAATAAATTGAGTTAAACAATTGATATTTTCAAAAACTATCGTGTTTACCACTCCACGCAGACTTGATAAATCTACATCATAAGACACTAAACAAAAATTAATAAGTTCAATAATCATTTATCTTTCTAACAAGGTGCTTTTTGTATCATATATAATATGTCCAATATGATTGTTATATACGATTTTATGCGATAAAACGTTGGAATCTTTATTATAGACGCTAATAGAAACCTACGCGCCTTTTTATATATAGAATTAGGGTGACAAACGATTGTAAGTGGTTGCTTCACCTGATAGTAAGTGGTTGTTGTGGCCCACTGGCCCATATACATCTACATCTATCCTCGTTTGCGAATCAAAATGCAGATGCGTTGTCACCCGTGAGGGCTATGCCGCTATATATGATGGAATGCCTCTTTTCCAGTAAAAAGGGTCTCCGGTTCTCTACACTCACCATACGAAACACAGCAGCATTAAGCTGCTATTTTACGCTGGTATTCTGTGAGAGCGTGGTCCTTCCCCGTCCGAGCCAACCCATTCGTGCTACAACTGTACTATTAATATAGCTGCAGCATAGCTCTACCACGTACGAGGTAGAGTCATTATACCTTTGCGTTTAAGGCATGCAATATTATGAAGTGAACTGGCTTATCTTATGAGCCGTGGTAGCTCAGGAGCCACGCGCTCGCTGTAAATTTCACAGTACGCGAACAACCCGGGTTCGATCCCCGCCATCACCAATGAAATTGTTAATTGCAATTTTAAGTGCTGATTTACCACGTGCTCGGCAGTGAAGGAAAACATTGTGAGGGAGGCGTGCCTGAGAAATAAGAAAAAATATTTCGAAATCATGTGAAGTTTACCAACACATTTTGGAGCAGCGCGGCGGACATTTCCTTGCACTAAAACCCTCTTAGAAATGAGAGGAAGCCCGTGCCCAGCTTTGGGACGTATATAGGCTATAACTTTAACTGTAAGTTTTAAGAATCAATTGCCGTGCGTAAGTCTCGCAAAAACTCGAAATGGCTCGACCGATTTTGATGAAAATTTTGTGTGTATAAGTGGGTCCCTAGATTTAGATACGCAATTGGACTCAGTTGGGGGCTGCTATGTGAGAGCTAGAAATCACCCGTGCGAAGCCGGTGCGGATGCCTAGTAATAAACAATAAAGAACTCAATTCATATTATGTTTACATATACAAAAAAATGTTTTGTTTTAGTCCGTAAAATTTGATACGTTTCATAAACCTTAAGTTTAACGCAAACAATTATCGGTGGCGGAATCACCATCAATCGTAACAAAATCGATTCCGGAAACAATTCGCGTATTACACGGTCAATTGGTTTTTATAATAAGACCGTCAATAAGGAGCGTAGAGAAAGATTTGTTTCATAATGTCCATAATGATAAAGGTCAGGCCTGCTTTCTGGCTACTTTGACTAAGGAATCTATTCACTGATTACATCAATACTAACAATTATCAAGTAATGCCAAGATTATTGTCATTTATGACGGGGAAAGCTTACGCCGTAGGAATTTGACTACGAGTTAGACGTAATTAAAACGATATAAACCTCATCTTATTTATCAGTGCCTTTGTGGTAGCGGCGTTGACGAATTTGGACTCCACGGACTTTCATGTAAAAAAGTACTGGTAGGTTGTCAGGTCACAGTTTTCTGATCGATGCTATCCGAAGAGCTCTTGTCTCTACAAATGTCCACCCAGTTTTAGGGCCTTGTGGAAAATTCAGAGACAATGTCCCTTGCGAGAAAGGCAAAGCCCTAGTGTGGGATGCTACGTGCTTAGAAACTTTGGCAATATCTAAGGAGTTTTTATACGTGGTAGAGCCATGCTGCAGCTATATTAGTAGTATAGTTGTAGCACGAATGAGTCCGCTCGACCGGGGAAGGACCAGGCTCTCACAGAATACCAGCGTAAAATGGCAGCTTAATGCTGCTGTGTTTCGTATGGTGAGTGTAGAGATCCGGAGACCCTTTTTACTGGAAAAAGGCATTCCATCTTAGCCCTCACGGGTGACAACGCATCTGCATTTTGCTTCGCAAACGGGGATAGATGTAGATGTCTATGGGCCACAGCAACCACTTACCATCAGGTGGACTGTGTGCTCGTTTGTCACCTTATCCTTTATAAAAAAAAACCTTATTTAGAGGCTGGGCGACATCAGAGGCGGCTCAACTGAGTAAATGCCGCAAATATGTGTCTCTGAGAGATAAATACATATTTGTGCTACTTGCTACAGAGATCATCGGTCCGCGAGGTTTACGTGCGGTGAACTTCCTAAAGAAACTGTATCCGCAACTTGTCAGGATGCTAATAAGAGTCCTGGTTCTTTTCTAGTTCAAAATCAAGCGTTCTTGGTACTAGACCATCGATAGTAGAATTGTATGGTATTTTTTTAAATTATTTTATTACATTTTGTGTACCTAAGATTGATACTTCAAGAAAAATTCTGTAATGCTATTTCACTTATCTCTTACATACCTAACAGTCATTTCAATTTCGACTCAAATGCAGTATGAACAAAAGTGATAATAGCATGTATTCCCTTATTACAATAAACCCTAACTGTGCATGTGGTGCGAGGAACGATTAAAGTTTAATTGAACTGTACATGCCATGTCAATTTTGCCATAGATTTGAAACATTACAGACACGCCCGTTATCGTTACAGCCTATTAAAGTCCACGGCTGCATAAACGCCTCCCCATAGATTGGATAAAATAACCTGTAAGAATCTATACGATAGTCGGGGATAAAGATAATGGTTACGTTGACTATTTTCGAGATGCTGGCGTTGTTAGCCTATGCGGCTCTTACAGCTTCATCTGACACTGGAAAATATTTAATAAAAATCAAGAAACTAAAGAATTATATAATTGCTGCTAAAGTCGGGGCGTTAATTACTTAACTCTTGCCACTGACTTTAAAAGATATTATATGAAATTATAAAGTTACCGTTACCGTTACAGCCTATGACGAGATAAGACTTCTTTACGGGAAACTTAATATACAGGGTTATTTTTCAAACAATGACCAAATTTTAACTTAACTTCAAATATATAAATAATGATACACCGTTATTGCAGTTTTTGAAAATACGAGAAAATAAGGCTTCTACTTTTAAGACCCTAACGAATTTGTGCGTGCGTAGTAAAATAGTTAGGTTAGATCTTTATGAATGTTGAACAATCAGTTAAAATAATGCATTACCATGTATTTAGAATTTAAAAGATAAAAAGGATAGAATGTTTGAGATTTTTTAATGAATTTTTCTTCACCATTTGCCTATATTACTTATTCTGAACCTTATCTGCAAACTTGGCCGGTTATTGCAAAATAAACCTGTATTCGTGATACAGCTCTGCAGCTGTATTACGAATGGGCCCGCTCGACCGAGGAAAGTCCACGCTCTTACAGAATATAAGTATGAAACACAAGAACAATGCTGCTGTTTTTCCTATGGTGAGTGTAGAAATCCGGAAAACTTATATAGTTAGTAACGTGGCATTTATTCCATCTAAGTCCTCAGGGGTGTCACTCAACAACACATTTGTGTTTTAAGTTTTAATCTGACATCTGAAAATTCTACAGACTGGTAATGGGCGGTAATACTACATGGTAGAAGGCTACGTACCCATCAAACCATCTGCCCAGCGTGATACAAAAACAAACACACAATTTTTGAGACCGACTTCGGGAAAAGAATATTCTTTAGAAATGTATATAATAACTATTTGTACAGTGGTAGAGCCACGCGGCAGCTTTTGCTGTCGCACGGATGGGCCAGCTCGAACCGGGGTGGTACCACGACCTCACAGAAAACCAGCGTGAAGTAGAGGTTTACCCCTCTGCGTTTCGCTTGGTGAGTGCAGGTGGCCGGAGGCCCTTTTTACTGGAGATGAGGCATTCCATCTTAGTCCTCACGGGTGACAACGCATCTACATTTTGATTTGTAATAGAGGATAGATGTAGATGTCTATGGGCCGCAGCAACCACTTACCATCAGGAGGACTGTGTGCTCGTTTGTCACCCTTATCCTATAAAAAAAAATTAACATTATGTAAAATTAAAAAGGAGAATGCCAGATTCTTTATAGAACTTTGCCCCACCCAAAAGTGTGGCCTACACGAATGCCGTATGCAACATTTTTTTTCTACTTTATTACTTCATCCAAATTATATAATATGAAGCCTCTAAAATTGCGATTTGTTTAAACTGCACTTTAATAATTACATTTACCTTATTTTTTAGAACATCATTCGTTGCAGTTCATTGTAATTTCAGAATATATATTATCAGGCGCTAATGATATATATAAATAAGAATTTAAGGAGCATAATAATATAATGATCAGTAACATTTGAAATAGGGTTCTATAACCTGTTTTGTACAAGGTGGGGCACGATCTGGCATTCTCCTTTTGTACAACCGACTTCATATAAATTATTAAGAATAACTCAAAAAATATTAGTCAGACCATGAACAAATTATATGAGACCACATGAGAAGCACCAGCTTTCAAATAAAAAATAATCACTGAGATCGGTTCACCCAAAAAAAAAGTTATAAGGTAACACACTTTTTTAACATACCTTTTTGAATTCAACCTTTTTGAAGTCGGTAAATAATTAAATTTTATTAAAAAGTAAAAACCCACTGCCTTATCAACAACCTATCTTCCCGTGGGTGTCGTAAAAGGCGACAAAGGGGAACAGGCAGGAGATGGGCAGCAGCATCTTCCTGATAACAACAAACTTACAATAAAAAACTGCGGTTGCCAACCAGCTCGCCAAGCGTGGCAAATATGGCAAATATATATGATGAGAGTAACAAAGAAACGACCCCCAGTCTACGACGGCCCCGCTATTCCTGGCTACGGTGGCGCCCATGGCAACGACGGGGCAGGGGGTGCTAAGAATCTCCGGTAGAGGTTCGGTTGCCACCTAAGATGACTCGACTTGGCAACATACAACGCACGCACCCTGAGTACTGACGAGAAGATCGTGGAGCTGGAAGAAGAGATAGACAAGTTACGCTGGCATATTATAGAAATATCCGAACTCCGAAGAGAGGAGGAGGACAATCCTCGAATCCGGCAACTTGCTGTATCACCGGGAGGTCGACCATTTGTCCCAAGGAGGTGTCGGATTTATCGTCCACAAGTTTCGCGTTAACAACGTTGTAAAGATTGAGAGTGTGTCGACGAGGGTTGCGTCCCTTATACTCAGAATCACCAAACGGGTTTTGCTGAAGGTCATACAGGTCTACGTACCAACCTCAGCACACCCCAATGAGAAGGTGGAGGAAATATATGAGGATATATCTTAAGCCATGCATTCCTCCAAAACCCAATATACGGTGTTAATGGGAGACTTCAATGCAAAACTAGGCACAAGAGAGAACGGTGAGCTGAAAGTAGGAAAATTTGGAATAGGGCAACGGAACCCAAGGGGCCAGCAGCGGGCCGTCTTCATGGATAAAGAGTGACTCTTTATGATGAACTCTTTCTTCCAGAAGCGGCCCCACAGGAAGTGGACTTGGCCGAGCCCCGACTGTTCGACAAAAAATGAGATTGACTTCATTATGACGACCAGACGACAACTGTTGAGTGATGTCTCCGGGATCGCGAGGGTGAAAACTGGTAGCGATCACCGAATGGTTAGAGGCACACTGAACCTAAACGTTAAGTTGGAGAGGTCTCGTTTAATGAAGTCAACGCTCCGTCCCCCTCGTGCTCTGTTCCAAAGTCATAGTTTCAGCTCTAGTTACAAAACCGTTTTCAGTGCCTAGAAGACTTCAATGAAGTGGACGATATGAATGACAAGCTCGTGGAAACTGACCATGCGGTCGGAGCTAAGTTCTGCAAGACCCGCCGCAGAAGAACACAAAAACTCTCCGATCACACTCTCAATCTCATGGCTGTTAGACGGGAGATGAAGCTACATTCTTCAACAGATTTGACAGCATACAGGTAACTCAACAGAGAGATCTGCAAATGCATGCTGCGAGACTTACGCAACTTCAATACAGCTTGTAGGGAAGAAGCGATCGAGCGGAACCAAGGCTCGAAAGTCTTTGTCAGAGATCTATCTGCCAGAAAGAGCCAACTGTCAAAACTGAAGACCGAGTGTGGCAGCATCATTTTCGGGGCACCTGAGATTTTGATTGAGATTGAAAGGCTCTATGGGCAGCTGTACACGTCATCGTTGGAGCCACACCCAAGCGTGAGTAACGATCCAAGAGCGAGTCTTATCCGACTCTATTCCGAAGATATCCCGGACGTCAGTTAGAGCCAGATTAGAATGGCTCTCCAGCACCTTAAAAACGGCAAGCCCCAGGCGAGAATGGAATTACAGCGGAGCTTCTGAAAGCGGGTGGAAGACCAGTACTTGAAGCCCTTCAGAAGCTCTTTAATTCCGTCCTCCACGGTGGCATTACATCGGAGGCGTGGAGCAGAATTGCGGTACTCTTGTTCTTTAAGAAAGGTGACAACCCTTTCTTGAAGAACTACAGACCGATTTCCCTTCTAAGCCGCGTCTACGTGCTGTTTTCGAGAGTCATTACGAATCGTCTCACGCGCAGACTTGACGACTTCCAGCCTCCCGAACAAGCCGGTTTCCGAAAAGGCTTTAGTACCTTAGGCCACATATATACCCTGCGGCAGATTGTACAGAAGACAGAGGAGTATAATCTGCCACTTTCCCTTGCGTATGTGAACTATGAGAAAGGCTTTGATTCCGTCGAAATTTGGGCGATGCTGCAGTCCCTTCAGCGGTGCCAAGTTGATTGTCGGTATATCGAAGTGCTGAAATGTTTGTACAGTAGAGCTACAATGGCTATCCGAGTACAGAACCAGAGTACGAAACCTATCCAATTGCAGAGAGGTGTACGACAGGGTGACGTTATATCCCCGAAACTCTTCACCGCTGCATTGAAAGACGTTTTCAAGCTTCTGGACTGTAAAGGATACGGTATCAACATCAATGGCGAGTACATCACTCACCTTCGATTTGCCGACGATATAGTCCTTATGGCAAAATCGCTGGAGGACCTAAGCACTATGCTCAGTGACTTCAATAGTGTCTCCCAACGAATAGATCTTAAGATGAACATGGACAAAACAAAGATCATGTTTAATGTCCATGTCACACCTATGCCGGTAGTTGTTGGGAGCACTAAGCTCGAAGTTGTTGATGAGTATGTTTACCTGGGACAAATAGTCCGACTAGGTAAGTCCAACTTCGACTGAGATGTCAATCGACGGATTCAACTCGGCTAGGCAGCGTTCGGGAAACTACGACACATCTTCTCGTCATACATACCTCAAAACCTTTAAACGAAATTGTACAACCAGTGCGTGTTGCCAGTGATGACATACGGAACTGAGACGTGGTCCTTCACTGCTGGCCGTATGAGGAAGCTCAAGGTCGCTCAGCGAGCTATGGAGAGGGCTATGCTCGGAGTTTCTCTGCGTGATAAACTTAGAAATTAGTATATTCGCAGTAGAACCAGAGTAACCGACATAGCCCAACGGATTAGTAAGCTGAAGTGGCAGTGGGCCGGCTATATAGCTCGAAGAACCGACAACCGATGGGGAAGAAAGGTTCTTGAGTGGCAGACTCGTACCGGTAGGCGAAGTGTAGGATGACCCCCCACGAGATGGAGTGACGACCTGGTAAGACATGCAAGAATTCGATGGATGCAGGTGGCTCAGGATCGTGCTTTGAGGCATTCCTTGGGGGAGACCTATGTTCAGCAGTGGACTTATGAAAGGCTGTAATGATGATGATGATAAAAAACCAACTTCAAAGAGCTAAAAAGAATAAATAAATTCAACATAAGAGCTCTTAAAGTCGGTGCTAAGACATAGTGCATAGGAAAATTTAGACCCCGGCTTCAGAAGCAGTAATGTAGAAATTGTTTCTTTCTTTGTAGTTCCATGAAGTCGGCTTTTCTTAATTATTGAAGGTTTAATGTTTTGACCCTTATGAATTGGAATGTCGTCAAAATTCAGTCAAAACTTCATTCCCTACTTTACTGCTATAGGGATTGAATTTTTATTACAAATTTACATAAAAATACTCCTAAAGTGTAAACTAGTGAATAAAAAAATAATCCTTGAAATCGATAAAAAAAAATATTAAAATTACCGAATTAAGAACTTCCTCTTTTTTTGAGGCGGTTAAAAATTATTTTATTTTGTCTTGTTATTTAATTGGTCTGTCTATTCGTTTTCAAGCCTATAGCGATGCTAAATCAATGACCACATACATTTAATCGAAGAGCATGCAATAATCAGTGCTTGTTTCTACACTGTTTCAATGAACGAAAATGGTTTTAACCATCGACTTAGAATATACTGCCGTATGTAAGTATATATTGTATCAGACATATATAGGCTGTTAATTTACTTTTAAATGAACGTATTTGGCTCTTGTGGATCAAATAAGCCCCAGTATGTATCGCAATTATAAAGATCACAAGTTACTAAGAAGAATAGACCTGCAATAAGTACCAAGACAAACAAAGAAGCCGGTACTGTTTGTTCTATTTATATTTTTAGATCCTATTAAGATATACAATAAAATATAAGTACTGTCTATAGAAACACGAGAACTATTTAAATGTAACGGCCGTATTTATTGTCTCGACTCTATTCCGCAATCGGCAGCCGAAGAAGCGATACGCCTCCGCAAGTTATAATTTCCTCTTATTCGTATTTATAGCCGTCCTTGGTGATAAGCCAGTTGATAACCGGGTATGTAATTTGTTGTGATTAAAAATAATAATTTTATTCATTTCAAAAAAAGAAGACTTAATTTTTTTTTTGTATTTGTGAATTGTGATTTATGATTAACGCGCCCTTAAAACTGGATTCTGGCATCTGGAAGTTCTGATTGATAAATTTCGACTGTTTTTTTTAAAACAAGCAGTCACTAATTAGCTTGCTAATTAGTCACTAAATCTTGACACATATTTCACAGCGAGAGACATATGCATTCTGGAGTTATGGCCAGAATCCTCCCTAAGACATATAAATAACTCCAGTTTCGTTGGAGTAATATGTTTCAATCTCGGTATATGAAAGTCACCAATAAGTCACTAAATCTTAAAATAGGTATCACATCTCAAACACAGACAATAATAGTGTTTTCATGGGGAGGCTCCTAGCTTGAATTGAAGCTAGAATTCTCCCAAAAAAGGGCTATATCTTCTAAACTTTAGAATCTAACGTATTGAGTCCAATTTTTTTTTACTTAAGTCACTATATGTCACTAAATTTAAGATATCATTGGGAAGTATTCCAGCTGAAGAATGCTTATTAAAAAAATGTTTTTTCTTTATTGATTTTGCCAATTGATTTCATGAGCTGGTAAAATAAGTTTTATTTACCTCATAATATGACGAAATATAGACCATTCTTACAAAGTTTTTCACTTTTTGATTATTATAATCTGTATGTGATATTTATTCATAATTATAGAATTTGACAATAACTTAACAGTGTTACTTCTCGCACCTTGCACGTGGTAGAGCCATGCTGCAGTTATATTAGTAGTATAGTTGTAGCACGAATGGGTCGGCTTAACCGGGGAAGTATCACGCTCTCACCAGCGTACAATAGCAGTTTGAAACTGCTGTCTTTCGTTTGGTGAGTGTAGAGAACCGGAGACCCTTTTTACTGGAAAAGAGGCGTTCCATCTTAGTCCTCACGGGTGACAATGCATCTGCATTTTGATTCGCAAACGAGGATAGATGTAGATGTCTATGAGCCACATCAACCACTTACCATCAGGTGGACTATGTGCTCGTTTGTCATCCTATCCTATAAAAAAAACCTTAGGTAGTCTCGGATAGCCTAGATATACCTCAGTCGGCTAGGTAATTCCGAAGTTAACTGATCACTCCAGCAAGTGGTAAAATTAAAAATTTTGTACAACCGACTTCAATATAACTAAAATGAGAACATCATTTTTAACAGTGGTAGAGCCACGCGGCAGCTTTTGCTGTCGCACGGATGGGCCGGCTCGAACCGGGGTGGTACCACGACCTCACAGAAAACCAGCGTGAAGTAGAGGTTTACCTCTGCGTTTCGGTTGGTGAGTGCAGGTGGCCAGAGGCCCTTTTTACTGGAAATGAGGCATTCCATCTTAGTCCTCACGAGTGACAACGCATCTACATTTTGATTTGTAATAGAGGATAGATGTAGATGTCTATGGGCCGCAGCAACCACTTACCATCAGGTGGACTGTGTGCTCGTTTGTCACACTTATCCTATAAAAAAAATCATCAATGTAGTCGAATTCAATTAAATATGCATTCATCATCATCATATATATGATTATATGATACCACATGAAATGCACTAGCTTTAAAATAAAAAAAGGTTACACATAAAAAATACAGTCGAATTGAGTACCTCCTCCTTTTTTTGAAGTAAGTTGAAAATTATATTATTTTTATAAAATTGAAGCGACAAACGAACTTACAGACTATCTCATGGTAGGCAGTCTGTGGACACCTGCAACCAAACTTATACAAAAAAGACTACAGGCGCCTGTAATACTAGCACTTCATACCCTTCAGAGTGGAACACAGCAGTGCAAGCACTGCTATTTGGTGGCAGAAGTAGATAAGAGGGTTGTAGCTGCACTTCTTGGAAGAAGGAAGTAAAGGAGTAATTTAATTTGTTGGTTTAATTTTTTTTTAATTTATTCTTAGAAAGAGTGTTACTTTATTAACATTTCAAACTTTGCCAAACTGTAAGTCAGTTTGTCGGTAAAATCATTTATTATTTCAATGAATATCAATCCGCAAGCGTGTAATAATTTAAAATGCTAATTAACTTCTACAACACACAGAATACCAGCGTAAAATAGCAGCTTAACACTGCTATGTTTCGAATGGTGAGTGTAGAGAATCGGAGACCCTTTTTACTGGAAACGAGGCATTCCATCTTAGTCCTAACGGGTGACAACGCATCTGCATTTTTATTCGCAAACGAGGATAAATGTAGATATCTATGGGCCACAGCAACCACTTACCATCAGGTGGACTGTGTGCTCGTTTGTCACCCTATCCTATAAAAAAAAACTTGACTGCGTTGAAAACAATCGAACTGATTTAAATTGTGTTACAGTACAGTTCGATAAATATAAAATTGATTGCACCTAGCAATGTAGTACATTCCAATGCAGTCCGATCGAAATCAATACTCATTCATTTGCGATATCTATGATGTGTGATTACGAACTTATTACTGGCTAAGATCTCGCCTAAAATGCCCAGGGAAAAGCGTGTTTTGTAATATTGGTTCGTATTAAAAAAAAATCTACTTGTAAAATATAGAGATAAAAAAATTTAATTAAATCTTAAATTTTCTTACATCTGTTAGTACTCACAATCGCTTTGGTAATAATATAAACGCACCTTACTACCTTTTATTCATCGTGTCTTTTCTGCCGACTTCCAAAAAGGAGACGGTACTCAATTCGACTGTATGTTTTTTTTAATTTTTTTTTGTGTGTTACCTAACTTTGTACTGGGTGAATCGATTTCAATGATTCTTTTTTTTATATGAAAGCTGATAGTTCTCGTGTGGTCCCATATGCATTTGATCAAGGTCAGACCAATGGTTATTGAGTTATTCTTAAATAACTTATATTGAAGTCGCTTATATTGAAGTCGGCTACAAAATTTTTAATTTTAAATTATTATCTCGCCTACTGGAAGAAACTCAATATGAATAAGTCTTATTTTTTTTATAGAATAAGGATCACAAATGAACACACAGTGTTCATCTGATAATAAATGCATACTGTGACTCGTAGGCATCTACATCTATCTTCAATTAAGAATCAATATGCAGATGCATCATCACCCCTGAGGACTAAGTTGAATTGCCTCATTACCAGTAAAAAGGTGTCCAATTCTCTATATTACATTTAAACGGAAATAAAACTAAATGTATTAAATTTACAACAACGAATGTTAGAAATCTGAGTACCAATGTGTTTTTAAATGGGGAAGAACAGAGCCCTGTTGAATCCACTGTTTTTCTTGGCATCACTCTCGACGCAAAGCTTCAGTGGGGCCCCCATTTATCCAAACTAGCAAGCAGACTAAGTTCTGCAGCCTATGCTGTAAAAAAGATTAGAGGTCTCACTAGTGTCGAGACAGCTAGATTAGTTATTTCAGTTATTTCCATAGCATAATGTCTTATGGGATTTTGCTATGGGGACATGCGGCTGATTCAGAAACTATTTTTGTTTTACAGAAGAGGGCCATTAGAGCTATTTACAACCTAAAACTGAGAGAGTCTCTTAGAGATAAATTTAAAGAAATAAATATATTAACTTTGGCCTCTCAGTATATTTACGAAAATTTAATAACATAAACATAACATAAACATAAACACTCACGCCTGTCACCCAGAGGGGTAGGCAGAGACTATGGAATTCCATTTGGCACGATCCTGACACACCTCTCTCGCTTCGCATATACCTACGCATACACGCTCGTCGGTTAAAGGTACTCTTAATTTGGCCCATTTTCAATATATCGCCTATTTGGTCGATAAACTTTCGCCTAGGGCGACCCTTCCCGACTCTGCCATTCACCTCTGCAACATAAATTTGCTTTGTCACTCTTTCCTCATTCATTCTTTCTACATGACCAAACCACCGAAGCATTCCTTTCTTAATCCTAGTCACAACATCATCTTGCAAACCACACATTTCTCTTATCACACTATTTCTCACCCTGTCATTCATTTTCAGCCCTAGGATACTACGTAATGACCGCATTTCTACAGCATTTATTGTACTCTCGTGCTTCTTCTGCCATACCCAACTTTCACTACCATACATTAAAGTAGGCACTAACACAGCATTGTGAATTGCCAAACGTGCCTTTTTGGACACATTCTGACTTTTCACAATAGAGTGTAGAGCCCCATTCAATCTATTTCCTGCATTCACTCGTCGTTCTATATCCTGATCATATCTACCATCCCTGCTTAACACACATCCCAAATACACAAACTCATCTACTTGCTCTACCAACTCCCCTTCTATTCTTATTTCACATATCGTTTTACTTTCTTCTCTTTCAAAAACCATAACTTTCGTCTTACTTGCGTTCACTTTCATTCCCTTTTCTTTTAATGTCCTGTTCATTAATGTAACCATCATTTGCAACTCGGCTACCGACGACGCAAGTATGACTTGATCATCGGCGTACAAAAGGCATTTGACGGTTAACTCACCCATTCTTAACCCGCATTCTTCTGCTTTCAAATTTTCCAAACAACTGTCCATAAATAGGTTGAACAGCCACGGGGAAGCCACACAGCCCTGTCTGACACCTTTATGGATGCCAAACCAGTCCGAGTAGGCCCCGTTGATCCTGACACAAGCACTAGAGTCCCTATATAGAGACTTCAATGCCTGTATCAAGCCAGCGCTCAACCCAAATGAGTTCAGTGTTTGCCATAACACATCCCTGTCCACTCTGTCATAAGCCTTCTCCAAGTCTATGAACGCACAAAAAACTTTTTGGTTTTTGGCCAAAAACTTCTCCGCGATCATGCGCATGGAAAAGACCTGATCCGTACATCCCATTCCCTTTCTAAATCCCGCTTGCACATCCCAAATTTTTCCATCAGTTTCTTTCATAACTCTTTCAATTAGTACCTTAGCATACAGTTTTCCCACAATGCTAAGAAGGCTGATACCACGGTAGTTTTTACAGTCCTGCTGTGATCCTTTTCCCTTATATATTGGGACTATCACGGCTTTGCACCAGTCTCCCGGTACCCGCTTAAGTTCCCAACATAAATTAAACAAGGTGCACAGCAGGTCTGCCACCACTCCTTCTCCAGCCTTTAGCATTTCGAGAGATACTCTATCATAACCGGCTGCCTTACCTGCTTTCATACTTTTCATTGCTTTCATTATTTCATCTATACTTATATCTCTATCTATTTCCTCTTCTTCCGGAATTTCTATTTCATTTAATTCAAACGTCTCATCACTCATAAACACGCTTTCAAAGTATTCCTTCCATCTCCTTAAACTCAAAACTTCGTCATTCAGAATACAGCCATTCTGGTCTCGTATAGCATTAATTCTAGGCTGTTTTGAATATCCCCTGGTAGTTCTTACGAGTTTCCAGAACATTTTAATGTTTGCCTGGAAGTTATCCGATATTCTTCTATCATTCATATCCGTTCTTTCTTGCTTTTTCCTTTCAACTACTTCTTTTACTCTCTTATTTAGGTGTCTAAAGACTGCCTTTTTCCTTTCAATATCATCATTCATACTGCTAGAATTACTAGCCTTGGTTGCTAGTAAATCTAGCCATGCTTTCTTCTTTGCTTCAACTTCCACCCGTACCTCATCATCCCACCATAACGTGTTAATTTTCCTTTCATTCGTTCTCTTACTTACACCACATACTTCGGTAGCTGCATCCACTAAACCTTTCTTGACATTATAACACACAGTCTCCAAGTCTAAATCATTCATACACAATTCAGCCATACCACTTATATTTTCTCTCAATCTATATTTGAACTTCTCTCTCACACCTTCATCTTGTAACCTCTCTGTTCTTATACGCTGTAAAGCAGTGGTAGACACAGATGTCCGATGACTCCAACGTCTGAAAAGACCATTAATTCGGCATAAGACCAAGTAATGATCCGTCCCTACGTTAGAGCCCCGGTAAACCCTTGTATCTACCACCGCGCTCCTCATTCTTTCATCAACAATTATGAAATCTATCATACTTCTATCATCACCTCTTTCCCATGTATACGTGTGAATCTTCTTATGACGAAAGAAAGTGTTCGTCACAAAAAGACTCTTTTCCACGCATACGGCGAGAAGGCTTTCACCATTCTCATTTATACTTTCATCACCAAACGTTCCCAATATCCTTTCATAACCAAGCCTCCTCACTCCAACCCTTCCATTAAAATCGCCTAATATCACAATATTTTCATTAACCTTGCATTTCATTAGCACCATCCTTACCAACTCCCAAAACTGCTCTCGGATATAAGTGGGTTTAGACATGTCTGGGGCGTAGACCCCTAAAACAAACAACTTCTTTAAGCCCACTTTCATTCGTATCCATAGCAGTCTCGGGCTTACACATTCATACTCTTTCACACAATGACCCATTCTTTCTGAAAGGATGATACCGACTCCCTGGCATGCCCGCTCGGTCTCGTCTACACCAGACCAGTACGCGGTATACATGACATGTGTAGTAGCATCCTTTCCCTTCCGTTTCGTCTCATTTACACATAACACGTCTATTCCTCTATCATGCATCATATCGCATACTTCATCCATCTTATCATTCATTCCTCCACATACATTCAATGTAGCCAGACGGGCGTCCGCAATCCACTTTTCGCCCCTCCGGGGGACAGAACGTGACGGGTGGCGAACCTCGTCGCCGGTTTTCCTCCCGGAGATTCTTCGCACCCCTGCCCCATTAAAGGGGCGCCGGGAACTCGGGGCCATTTCTTTAATTCTATGCCTCATGGTGCGAAAGTAGGGTGTGGTATTTTTTACGCCGCTACCACACGGCGAGGAGCCGAGTCAGTTCTTTAATGTATGTTCACAAAAACAAAGGTAGTTTTAGTAAAAAAAGTGATGTGAATTCTGTAAACACTAGGAACAAACACAAGCTAGTGATACCAGTTTCTCGACTCCACAGAGTCAGTAATTCATTCTTGGGGCAATGTATACGCTATTACAACAAGGTCCCGGAAAGTGTACAGGCTCTCTCCATTAGCAAGTTTAAATGTTTTGTTAAGTTGAAACTGTATAAAAAGGGTTATTATAGTATAAATGAATACATGGTTGATAATAACCCCTGGGAATGAGGTGATCGCTTCCAAGCTGTTTCTAAAATAAATTTTGTACTTATATAGTTAGTACAACCATTATTGTAAAATTTGCTTTAAAAAAAAAAGTCCCGCTGGGTTTCTTGCTGGTTCTTCCCAGGACAGAGGTTTTTTTTTTCGAACCAGTGGTAAAGTAAAAAATGACTTTCAATAAGTATTACACATGTGATCTATATTGAATAAAAAATTATTCTATTCTATTCTATTCTATTCTATTCTATACTCCCCAGACGGAACATATTGAACAAAATTAACAAGTATTGAACTTCTATTTTACTCTGGTATTCTGTGAGAGCGTGGTCCTTCCTCGGTCGAGTCGGCCCATTCGTGCTACAATCATAATAATTTAGGTGCACAGTGGCTCTACCATATCTAAAAAACAAAGTCTTTATTTCAATTGCTTGTCAGTGCATATATTGTTAATTACCCTTTGAAATTCTCCGGTACTTGTCCCTGGCCTCATCCTCATAATTACAGCCTTTCATAAGTCCACTGCAGAACATAGGCCTCCCCCAAGGAATGCGGCTCCATACTACCTATGAGATGGCAAAAGTGCATAGATAACAACGTTGCATACTTTAATTAATTAAATATATTTTACAAAAAAATTGACTTTATATTCCTCCCGTACATAACGCCAATTTCATATGTAAGGACCTAATTATATAAAAGACGTTGTTTTACAGAATACATACCAAACATTTTAAATTTGTACAGGGAAAAAATATACGAAAGAATCTTATTTTACAATAGTAGGAAAACTAAAAATGAATCTGGCAAAAACCAAAATCAATTTTTTCAAATTCAAATTCATTTATACAGGTTGGCCCATAAGTCCCTTGAAATGTAAAAAAATATTTAAAAAAAAAACTAATGACATTATGAAAAAGGTTTTTATTTTGTCATAATCCTTATAAAATGAGAATTATTTTTTGAAAATTACATCATCTAAATGTAATCCGTTACGATCGCGGCACTCCTGTAAGCGACGTTTAAAATTATCCATCACTGCGCGGCAAGTAAGCTCTGTAATGTTTGCCATTTCTCTTTGGATATTTTCTTTCAGGACGTCAATTGTCCGCGGGTTGGTTTCGTACACTTTAGTCTTAAGATAACCCCATAAGAAAAAGTCCATTGGGGTCAGGTCTGGACTACGTGGTGGCCAAGGAATATCTCCTCTTCGAAAGATCACTTTATTAGGGAAAAGTTGACGGACGACCGGCATAGCGACGTTAGAGGTATGGGCAGTTGCTCCATCTTGTTGAAACCAGGTCCGCGTATTGAAGCCTGGAAAATTCTGCAACTCTGGTGTAAAAAAGTCCTGGATCATAGCTACATACCGTTGTGAAGTAACAGTAAGCGCGCGGCCTCTGCCGTCCTCAAAAAAGTAAGGGCCTATAATGCCATGCGCTGACATAGCCGCCCAAACTGTCACTTTGGGGCTATGTAAGGGCTTTTGATGTTTGCGATTTGGATTTTCGCAACTCCAGTAGCGACAATTTTGCTTATTGACATGGCCGTTGATGTGAAAGTGAGCCTCATCAGAGAATAACACGTTATTAAACGAAGTAAAGCGGTTCAACATTTCATTTGCGAAATTTAGTCTGTGGATAGTGTCAGTATCTTTTAATTCCTGTACTAACTGAATCTTGTACGGGTGAAGATGTAAATCTTTCTTTAAAATTCGCTGTAACGATGTTCTGAGTAAGTTTAATGCACTGGAACGCTTATGAGTAGACTGGGTAGGATTTTCACGAATTGAGTGTTTCACTACATCGATGTTTCCTTTGTTTGATGTCCTTGGTCGACCTGACCGTTGTTTATCCAACGTCGAACCACTCTCTTCGAAGTTAATAACCCAGTTCTTAATCGTTTCAACACTTGGAATGTCTTTAAAGTTGCGTAAATTCTGATATTCTCGAAATTTACGCCGCGCAATGGTAGCGGAATCATTGTTTCGATAAAACTCGCGCACACAAAATGCACGGTCCGCACCGGTGAAACGCTCCATGGCGACTGAATTCCCAGAAACCGTCGGTACTTCCCCCGCACCGCGCGCGCTACTCATGCGCGCCTTTTGTATTTTATTCGAAATTTACATTTCTAACGACTTATGGGCCACCTTGTATTAAGACAACTAAGATCCATGGGTTAGTATTACATTAACGCTTAAAAACTAAGAGTTAGTATTTTGAAAAAATTAAATTAAATTATATTATATTTATTAGAATTAAATTACATCAAACTAAATCATATTAATTCAAATTAAATCAAATCAAATCAAAATAAAATTAGACTTTAATTAATTCTAATTTGTCATGTACCCAAGAGGCACTCCGTGCGGTCGACACCTAGAACGACGACCATCCACTGTATGAGTCATCGTTCGCACGAAATGCCTCACCATTGGCGCATGCGGATCATCTGCCACCGTTCTCAGGATGCTGTTGTCACTTCTCCGAAACCTTCTTATCAGCGACGCTACTTTTTTCCGAACTACGGAATGAAAACCAACAGTTCGGGTCTGTGCAAACATGCCAGAGACACTACAGAAGCGAGTAAGTGCCAACATCATCCTGAAAACGTTATTGTACTGGACTCGCAAGGTGTTTAACGACTTTTTGGCATACCTAATCCACTGAACACCCGTGCACAGACCCTGGCAATACGTTTTAATAAAGTTATTTTGACCTGGTCCGAACAGCGCGCAAATCTACGAGCCAGAGTATTGCCGCGTACCGCCAAAGCCCTACGCTCCCTCTCTTTGTCTAGATTACCTTTAAGGTCGTCAGCAAGAATATGCCCTAGGTATTTAAATTGATAAACCCGCTTTAGTTCCGATTCATTTAAGGTTATTGCAAGGATAGATTCGGGACACGTGCCGATTACACCAAAGACCATGTATTCTTTTTTTATTGTTGTATACGAGACCATGCGAGGCAGCGTAAGTCTCGCAGACCTTCAACATTTCTCCGATCGCATTCGCAGTGGGACCCAGCAACACCATGTCATCCGCATAGCTGATGCTATTGATACTAACACCACCACGGCATCCAGAACATGCATGCTGCTGAGCTCCATCAAGAGATCGTTAACATAAAATCGATCTTTAAAAGTAGTATTAGTCATCATTACATCATTACAGCCCTTCACAAGTCCACTGCTGAACATAGGCCTCCCCCAAAGAATGCCACAAAGCACGGTCCTGAGCCACCTGCATCCATCGACTTCCTGCATGTCTTACCAGGTCGTCACTCCATCTCGTGGGGGGACGCCCTACACTTCGCCTACCTGTACGAGGCTGCCACTCGAGAACCTTTCTTCCCCATCGGCTGTCGGTTCTTCGAGCTATATGGCCGGCCCACTGCCACTTCAGCTTACTAATCCGTTGGGCTATGTTGGTTACTCTGGTTCTACTGCGGATATCCTCATTCCTAAGTTTATCACGCAGAGAAACTCCGAGCATAGCCCTCTCCATAGCTCGCTGAGCGACCTTGAGCCTCCTCATACGGCCAGCAGTGAAGGACCACGTCTCAGTTCCGTAAGTCATCACTGGCAACACGCACTGGTTGTACAATTTCGTTTTAAGGTTTTGAGGTACGTCTGACGAGAAGATGTGTCGTAGCTTCCCGAACGCTGCCCAGCCGAGTTGAATCCGTCGATTGACCTCGCGGTCGAAGTTGGACTTACTTAATCGGACTATTTGTCCCAGGTAGACATACTCGTCAACAACTTCGAGCTTAGTGCTCCCAACAACTACCGGCATAGGTGTGACATGGACATTAAACATGATCTTTGTTTTGTCCATGTTCATCTTAAGACCTATCCGTTGGGAGACACTATTGAGGTCATTGAGCATAGTGCTTAGGTCCTCCAGCGATTCTGCCATAAGGACTATATCGTCGGCAAATCGAAGGTGAGTGATGTACTCGCCATTGATGTTAATACCGCATCCTTTCCAGTCCAGAAGCTTGAAAACGTCTTCCAATGCAGCGGTGAAGAGTTTCGGGGATATAACATCACCCTGTCTTACACCTCTCTGCAATTGGATGGGTTTCGTACTCTGGTTCTGTACTCGGATAGCCATCGTAGCCCTACTGTACAAACACTTCAGCACTTCGATATACCGACAGTCAACTTGGCACCGCTGAAGGGACTGCAGCACCGCCCAAATTTCGATGGAATCAAAGGCTTTCTCATAGTCCACATACGCCAGACATAGTGGCAAATTGTACTCTTCGGACTTCTGTACAATTTGCCGAAGGGTATGTATGTGGTCTATGGTACTAAAGCCCTTTCGGAAACCGGCTTGTTCCGGAGGCTGGAAGTCGTCAAGTCTGCGCGCGAGACGATTCGTAATGACTCTCGAAAACAGCATGTAGACGCGGCTCAGAAGGGAAATCGGTCTGTAGTTCTTCAAGAGAGCGTTGTCACCTTTCTTGAAGAACAAGACCACCGCACTTCTGCTCCACGCCTCCGGTGTAATGCCACCATGGAGGACGGAATTAAAGAGCCTCTGAAGGACTTCAAGTACCGGTCTTCCACCCGCTTTCAGAAGCTCCGCTGTAATTCCATCCTCGCCTGGGGCCTTGCTGTTTTTAAGGTGCTGGAGAGCCATTCTAATCTCGCTCAGACTGACGTCCAGGATATCTTCGGAATAGTGTCGGATAAGACTCGCTCTTGGATCGTTACTCACACTTGCGTGTGGCTCCAACGATGACGTGTACAGCTGCCCATAGAACCTCTCAATCTCACTCAAAATCTCAGGTGCCCCGGAAACGATGCTGCCACATTCGGTCTTCAGCTTTGACAGTTGGCTCTTTCTGTAAAGTATTAGTAAAAGTATCTAAATATTATCACAAAAAATATTTAGATTACAATTTTGAAAGAAAAGGTTATAACTTTTTACCATTGTACAAATAGGAGAGGAACTTACATATTTCCTTCTTCTTGAGGACATTGAGCATGGTTTATAAGTATGCAGACGAGCTGTAACTCTATTAACTTGTGATGGAAGAGACGGACAATCCATTTCATGGTTTAATATAATTTATACAAAAAAAATAATGGAATCTTAACAGTGGTAGAGCCACGCGGCAGCTTTTGCTGTCGCACGGATGGGCCGGCTCGAACCGGGGTGGTACCACGACCTCACAGAATACCAGCGTGAAGTAGAGGCTTACCTCTGCGTTTCGCTTGGTGAGTGCAGGTGGCCCGAGGCCCTTTTTACTGGAAATGAGCCATTCCATCTTAGTCCTCACGGGTGACAACGCATCTGCATTTTGATTTGTAATAGAGGATAGATGTAGATGTCTATGGGCTGCAGCAACCACTTACCAACAGGTGGACTGTGTGCTCGTTTGTCACCCTTATCCTATAAAAAAAACATAGCATTGCTTACGTTGCCTTTAATCTATCAGAATAACTCCTAACGCTACGACAACTGATGAACCCATTCAAGCACACACAAAAAATTTCATGGAAATCGGTCGAGCCGTTTTTGAGTTTTAGCGAGCATAACAGACAGCAATTGATATTTATGTATAGTGATGTAGAAGATGTACTAGCACTAAACAACATACATTCAGACATAATATGTTGGCAAATTTGATCAGTCAATCGAGTCGTGTATCATGACATCATAACGTAAGATGTTAATTGTTTTATGGAGCCGCGTCTACAAGTCTCAAAGGCGATTTAAACAACTGATAAAGTAATAATGATAAACAAGGCGTTCTATGTAACAATCTATAAATAACCAAAAAATAACATTGTAACGGAATCATATTAGCTCTCTGAGGTCTCATGTTTAAAATTTATTTTTACAAAATTGTGACAATAGCGTGGACCACGAATTTATAAGCCAAGGGTACAAGCCCGCCATTCGACTACTGATGTGACCCACTTCTAACACAAGCATTTTAAGCTTAACAAGAGTGATTAATTTGGAGTTACAGAAGACCTACAACATATATTGATGGAATGTGTTCGATTTGAGTCTGTTAGAGGTAATTTAATAAGGGTCTTGAACAGAAGCACATTTCATAATATTTTATCCCAACCAAATGGCGACGATGCGAAAGTTGTGTTTGAATCCATGGCCCACGTGGTATAATATATGAGTTATATGAGTATATACGCTAAGCGGTAAATGTCCCTTAAATTATTGTAGAAAAAAAGAGTGATTAACATGAGTATTAGTTAAAAACAATGCTAGCCATGGCCGCTGATATTTCTTAAGAATACTAATAACTAGTTTTACTGGATAATATTTTTTTGGAAAAATGGCCTCGAACCTAGATCCCTTTTGGCGTTGCTCTCTATATGTTTCTAAAGTTTCAACACAATCGCTTCAGGTATTCCAAAGATTAGATCGGACAGACAGACAAACAAATAGACAGGCAGACAAACAGACAGACAAACAAACAGACAGACACTATTTTAAAAATGCTTCTTTATGTCTTAATAACACGTAAATAACCCCCTGAGCTTAATATAAACCAGTTATTTCAATATTACAGACAAACACTTCAATTATGTTTATATGAATAGATATATTATATTTTAAGAGTATGGATTGTTATGGTATTTTTAAAGAGTTTGGTGAGTGAGGTATCTACATTATGGTTCTTAATCGAAAATTAATGTGTCTATATGTCATTATATCCACTTTCCACCAGATGGATTCTCTCTCTCTCTCTCTCTCTCTCTCTAGATGCTCATTCGCTTACTTCTAAAAATACACAGTATAATATTAATGTTATTAACGACAAAAGCAGTCGCGTTCACTACACCGAATAGATTTCATGCTTGTAAATCGTCGAATGGTGTATCATCATCGTCAGCCTGCGGCAGTCTACTGCTGGACACTACTACTACTGTCTTCGGCTGCATGCATCCAGTTTCTACCAGCCATCTTATGCATATAGCTCATCTAACCCACACTACGTTTGCCTACGTTTGAATAAGTAACCACAAATCTTAAGTTTCGTAAACCGTACGAGACATAATTCATGAAAGAAAGGATCTGCTCAAATCCCCCCACGCTGCAAGATTGGTGATCTGGGTACCATGTTTGTAAGATAATTCTTTTGATGCTGCCCGCTCTCACCGATCTGGGTGTTCATACATGAGTACTCACAATGGATTACTGTATTACTATCCGTAGCTATTACAATCAGGAAGCTTCAGCATAATGGTGTAACATAGCGCCAAACAGACGAGAATAGCTTTTCCGGGTCGGTAGTATCTATGAGTGTTCCCCAGGGCCCAGTTCTTGGCCCCTTGATATTTTTTGTTTATATTAATGACTTACATTACATTACCCGTAGGGAATACCCATGAAATATTTGTTTGCAGATAAGACCTCGTTAATATTCCGAATTAAACGCCAATTAATAAAGTATGACAAAGTGAATAATGCTTTACTAAAGCACTGGTTCAACATTAACAATTTACTTTTGGAAGGTAATAAAACGCTATGTATTAAATTCACAAGACTAAATGTAAATTTAATACATTTCGTTTTATTTCCAAGAGCTGAGTTTTGTTGAATCCACTGTTTTTCACATACTAGCTAGTAAACTTAGTTCTGTCGCGTATGCTCTAAAAAGAAGCAGATAAGAAGCCTTATATGTTAAAACAGCTGGATTAATTTATTTTAATCATTTCCATAGCATAATGGCGTATGGAATCATGCTATGGGGTAATATGACTGACATTGAAACTATCTCTGATTTACAGAAGAAAGCCATAAGAGCAGTTTGAAATGTGAGTTCAAAGGAGCCTCTTAGAGAAAAATTTAAAGAAATAATAAATCAAATTATTAACTTTAGACTCTCAGTATATTTACAAACACTATATTTATGTATACAAAAGAAAAAATTGTTTTACTAAAAATACGCCACACTAAGTGATACGTCGCTTTCAACCTCAGCTTTGGTTGAAGTTGAAAGTGGTGTATCGCAAGGCGGCATACTCTCTTCTATCATCTTCTCAGTTTTTATAAACTTGATCATTCATAATCTCGATTCCTCGTACCATCTGTACGCCGATGATCTGCAGCTATATGTGCAATATAGCGTTGAAGATCTACATAATGAAATTTACAAATTAAACCAAAATTTAAACGCCATTAAAGATTGATCCTTGCGCTATGGAGTCTGAGTCAATCCATTAAAACTCCAAGTGATTTAGTGGATAGTAAAAGGTTGCTGGCTAGGGTTTATCAAGCAGATTTACCTCCTATTTATTATATATATATCCTAATATTATTATTCCATTTAGTAAGTCTGTTAAAACCCTTAGTGTGTAAATTGATAGCTCTCTGAACTGGAAATTTCAGGTTAATGGTTAAGTCGGAAAATCATCGCCACCCGTTACGTTCTCTTTCTTGTCTAAGCTAATGCTTGTCCAAACTATTATTTTACCTATTTTTGATTATACTCGTACTGATGTGTGCTACTCAGTCCTGTTCCAGGAACGTCTGTGGAGCGCCTGCTTAATAACTGTGTTAGATTTATTTTTGGTCTTCGAAAGTATGACCAAAGGCGCAACTCCATAATATTACTTGTTCTTTTTACCTGAATGCCAAGGAAGGGTTATGTTTTTCGCTCGTATCTTTTATGTATGTATGTATGTATGTTTGTTTGTGAATTTCTTTATTACCTCGTATCTTCCAAATAGCTGGATGGATTTAGACAGTTATGGTATCTTATATTCGTCTTAAAAACTCGTGTTCTTAGATGTTTAAAAAAAAGGGCAGTTTTGATAAACAATTTAAAAAATAAAAAACTCCACCACAACTAAAAATAATGAACTAAAAAGACCAAAACAAGATTGATAATAGAAAGCAAAAGTAAAACAAGCGATAAAGCGGAACCCATAAATTTTCTTTCGGTTTATAATTTGCAATGATATATAGTTAGATAATTTGCAATGATATATAGATAGATAATTTGCCTTTGATCTTCCTGTAACAACAAAATTTATAATATATATATATATATATATATATATATATATATATATATATATATATATATATATATGGAAATATACGGATATGTATGTATTTACTTACAATATTAATCATAACCTATTTTGTTACGTAGTATAATGTGTATTTATTTTAGTTTCATTTCTTTTTTTTTCAATTGCTGTACCTACGTCATACTCTCACCACTCCATGAGTTGACTAGTAGAAAATGCCTTAAATGGATGGAATGCAATAAAGATTTTAAAATAAAATAAAAAACACATGTGTCCCACGCGGTTTCGCGTAGTGTATATTTTCTTTGACGCGGTAGAAGTGAAACCTTCAAATTAAATAAAACATAAAACGAAGTCATTTCGCAGCAAATGATTTACACATATACACATATTTATATACATTTATTATCTACTAGCTTTTTACCCGCGGCTTTGCTCGCGTGGTCTTCAATTTAGAAACATCATTAATTGCTATTCCGCGCCAAATTTAGCAAAATTCGATCACTTTTAGAGTCACTTCGGTGTCTGTGTCTCTATGTCAGTTTGTCAAAGATTTTTTTTGAATTCCCAGACTATTGGACCTAAATGATTGATATTTGGCATATGTATAATATGCTACAGGAACAGGTGAATAAATAAGTTTTTCAGAATTGCATTAATATTATGTCTAGAAACATCTACAATTGTTTATATTGGACGTGTCTTCCGATGTATCCATAAGAAAGATAAATTGTCTTAGAATCAAAATTAAAGTTAATTTAATTTTAACAAAATCATGGCGATTTCAAGGTCTTATGTGTGATATTTGATCCATATCATTGTTCCCATTTAATATTGATTGGCACCATAAAATAGATTCTGACACTTTTTCTACGTTCGATTAAACATCCATAAATGCAGTGCTATAATGATGAATACTACACATGTAATAAAACTAATTTTACGGATTTTATCGCGTATATCCCCCCCGTGACCATGGGTGCTGTAAAGTGCTTGAAACGTCGGGAATGTAAAATAAGTTAATATACGCGATAAAATCCGTAAAATTAGTTTTATTTAAATTTTAATAAATCACGTTACATTTTAACTTTTATTTAAGCGGGTTGTACAAAACATATTTTCGGAGGAAAGTTCCACAAAAATTGGCGGGAATAAGTGGCCCAAATATGAGTCTCTAGCATATTTTTGCTGCTTGCTGTAGAGATTATCGGTCCGTGGCGGTTCACGTGCAGTGAAGTTCTTAAAGGAAATCTACCCGCGACTGGTCGTTGCTGCTGGTGATAAGAGGGCTGATTCTTTTCGCGCTCAAAGGCTAAGTATAGCAATTTAGCGAAAAAACGCAGCCAGCGTTCTTGGCCCGATACCACAGGGAGTAGAACTGTATGATAATCTATACTAATATAATAAAGCGGAAGAGTTTTTTGTTTTTTTGTTTGTTTAAACGCGCTAATCTCTGGAACTACCAATCCGATTTGAAAAATTATTTTTGTATATTATACCCAGATTCATGTTGAATAGTATAGGCTATCTAGCATTAAGCTATATTACTCAGCTAGCCTTAAATATGGATATTTGTTAAGCAAGTCAGAAGAAAAAGCACTCCCGAAATGATTTATCCGCGTACGCTGGTGTTATCGTTAGGGATACGTAAATACAATGTTCTAGAAAAGTATGGACCCTTACTCCGTCTAAAAAAAAGTCCGCGATACCATATGTCTATTTCTTATACATAAGCCATAATTTGGTATTTTGTGACCAAAAAATATTGAAAATTTAAAAGTGATTTATGAGCGTTATTATTAGGCATGGCCTATTTATCCTTACGAACGAAAGTTACTTCATCATCAAGACAATTTTATCAAGATAAACTTTGTTCTTTATACCATATTATTTGGACGCATAGTTTAAGAGATAATGTAAAATTAAAATAATTCAATACTTGGCTGGGCGCGCGAACGACGCTTAAGCCCTAGCTGTTATAAAATGCTTGAACTAGGTCATGTCGCGCACCTCGGACACGTGATGACGCGGGTGAAACCGCGGGGCACAGCTAGTTAAGTTATATAAGTTTTAGTTTCTTATATTATAGTTTTTAATATTTTACCATATGTTAATAAATTTATTAAGGTTTACTTTATTAAACATTTAAAAAAAACTTGATAATTTTCAACTACAAGTGCGGCATAAAATCTCTATATATAAAAACTAATTTCTGTCCGTTAGTCTCGCTAAAACTCGAAAATGGCTCGACCAATTTTGATGAAATTCTTTGTGAGTGTTTGAGTGGGTCCCTGGATGATCTAAACTATTCACAGTTGCACCCAGTAGGTGGCACTGTTGTAGAACACACTGTTGTTGTAGTTTTAACAGTGGTAGAGCCACACGGCAGCTTTTGCTGTCGCACGGATGGGCCGGCTCGAACCGGGGTGGTACCACGACCTCACAGAATACCAGCGTGAAGTAGAGGTTTACCTCTGCGTTTCGCTTGGTGAGTGCAGGTGGCCGGAGGCCCTTTTTACTGTAATTAGGCATTCCATCCTAGTTCTCACGGGTGACAACGCATCTACATTTTGATTTGTAATAGAGGATAGATGTAGATGTCTATGGGCCGCAGCAACCACTTACCATCAGGTGGACTGTGTGCTCGTTTGTCACCCTTATCCTATAAAAAAAAAAGAAATCCCGTAATCATCCGTGCAAAACCGGGATCACTAGTATAACAAAAGTTTAATTTTATAGGAAATAAATGTTATAATTCTTATTTTTAGATATATAGAGCCTACATTTTAGTGTATTAAATCAAAAGAATATATTTTTTCGACGAAAATTGCTTTGTGATAGCATAATGTATTACCTATTAAAATTAATTTAAGTCATTTGATAATAAATTTGTATTTGCTTAATTCTTTATTTTAACATTTAAAAGTTATACTAGCCATTTTTAAAGCACCGTATACAGAGGAGCTAGCTTTTCCCCGCGGTATCACCCACGTATATTACGCTCCGAGCCGCGCGACATAACCCCTCGCTTATTCTTTCGGTTCTCATCCGGTGGCTAGGCATCGTTTGCGCGCCGAGACGAGTACTGAATTATTTTAACTTTTCATTATTTCTTAAATTTTGCATCCAAATAAGATTTATCCTCATAAAATTGTCTTGATAATGAAGTTACTTTCATTCGTAGGGATTAATATGCTATGCCTAATAATAGCGCTCGTAAATCACATTTTAATTTTCAATATTTTTGTCACAAAATACCTTATTATGACTTATGTATGAAGGAAATATCTATATTTTTGTAGAACATAGTATTTACGTATCACTAACCATTACGCCAGCGCACGCGGGTTAAGCAGTTCGGAAGCGCTTTTCTACCGACTTATTTATCAAAATTCAATATTTAGGGCTAGCTGAGAGGAGTAGCTTAATGCCTATAAATCTGCAGATCTAAGAGAGATTAGCGTGTTTAAATAAACAAAAACTCTTTTTCGCTTTATTATAATATGAAAGTATAGATTCTATCTCATTCTCTCCTATAGATTTATATATTTCTCCCTTTTTAATGTCACGTTTCGTTTCGTTTCATTTGTTTCAAATCACATCGATGCTAAAGAAGTTTTCATTTCAAAAATATCATGAATGCAAAATTTTAGCTAAATCGGGTGACGATAATTGTTTTAAGGCGTTTCCCTGACCAAATAACCTTGAGCATGCAGTGCACTGCCGCCCGCAGTCTGCGTACGCCCATTTATCATAGAATTCACACAATTTTTGGAGTTAATTTTAATTAAAAAAGAAAAGCTAACTTAAAAAATTAAATAAAACATGAATAATATAGATTTTTAAATTATCTATCCATTAGTGTAATCCTCAAATAATTAGAGCGTTGCCTCTAGCAACAGATGCATGTAATCAATTTTAATGTATTTATAACACATAAAACAAATTAGAACGTGGAATGTGATGATAGGATATCGAACATTGATAATGTGCTTTTAGATGTAGTTTATTTTTCATAACTAATGAGATAATAGTCTCTGAATAACGAAGAAAAACGTAAGGTTTTGGTCGGGGTATCGTCTTAAAGTTCAGTTGCAAGATTTGACCCTAACAAATATACATTGCAAGTTAAATAAAAGCTTTTAAAATAGTGACCTAAATTATGTGAATACTAGGAACAAGCATAATCATAAGCTTTTACAGCGAATTTCTTGAAAATACTTCACTATACATATATATATATATATATATATATATATATATATATATATATATATATATATATATATATATATAGGTCCTATCTATCAAAAAGTTTAAAACAACATATTATATATATTGTTTAATATTGAAATGATCCCGTTGTATTTTGCTGGTTCTTCCCAGGACAAAGATTCTAAACCAGTAGTAAAATAATAAATGACTTCAATAAACATTTTTGTAATCTATTTTGAATAAAAACTATTCTATTCTAACTAAATTCTGAAATTTAAACTGTAGTCTAAAATAGAACTACTAAAAAAATAATTGATAGTGCACGGCGATTTAAAACCACGTTTAAGTCACGCTCGTGCGGGATTCAACTAGCTGATTATTGTAGCGTATGTTTTACTTAAGTCACGCATAAAATTTATAATATTCTATAATTTAAAAAAAATTAAAAATTAATTTAACCATAATAATAAATACAGAACAATAGAACTTTAATTAGTAACATCTATTAGAATACTTTAAATTACAAACAAAATATTAAATCATTTGATCGAGAAATATAAAAAAATACTTAAGATAAATTCATTTAAATTTCTTGTACATTTTTAGCGCTTGAACTGTATTTTTTAAAGTACAATTATTAAAATACAATTAGTTATTCGTCCGGTGGTGTCGAAGTTGTTGGGCAATCCGCAGCCGAGTCTTTTGCAAACTATTTTAGTTCGGTGTATCAAGACGCAGATAGTCAATGTGACTTCACTTGTATCATCATAAATATTGTTGACGATACCAAGCTGAAAGAAGCAGTAAGGCGGCTAAAACCGAGATCGTCGGGCGGCCCTGATGGTATCCCTGTTTTTTTTAGCAAAGGACGGCATATCCGCTTTTGAGAGTCCGCTCCTGTATCTTTTTAACTTGTCACTGACTCACTCTAAGTAACCAGACATTTGGAAAGTTTCTAGGGCCACTACGGTTCCTAAGACTGCTGGTGAAAATGACGTTTCGTCTTTTAGACCGATTGCAGTCTTATCAGTCTTTGCAAAATTATTTTAGATTGTCTTATGCCAGCAAATTAATAAACAAACTCAGAATTTATTGCATGATAGTCAACACGGTTTTCGTACAGCCCGTTCTACCACTACTAATCTTGTGGCTCATCTTGACTATATATATGCTGAGTTGGATGCTGGTAGGCAGGTAGATACTGCGTACTTCGATTTTAAAAAGCATTTGACCTGGTCGACAATGATATTTTGTTACGTAAATTGGCGGTGATAGGCTTTGCCCCAAACCTTGTCGAGATTTTTTCAAATTACCTACGTGATCGGCGTCAGTTTGTTAGAGTGGATGCATTTGAATATAGTGACTATTACAAGATCTGGGGTGCGTCAAGGAAGTACGTTGGGGCCATTGCTTTTTGTTATTTTCATTAATGACTTACCGAATAGCATGGTTTCCTCCAAATGTCTTTTGTTCGCGGATGATCTCAAATTAAGCCTAGGTGTAGATGGCCCGTCTGACTGCAAGGCATTGCAAAGAGACATCAGTACGATTTTGGATTGGAGTGTATTAAATCATCTTCCTTTTAATGATAATAAATGTAAAATAATAACATTCACGCGTAAACGCTGTCCACTAAATGAAGGCTATAATTTATCTGACACTCCCTTAGAAAGGGTAAGTGAAATACGTGACTTATATTAGACGCTAAACTTGACTTTCATAACCATGTGACTACTGTATGTAAAAAGGCCAGTAAAATGCTTGCCTTCATTATTCGCACTTCTTCACAGTTCGACGGAATAGGGGTCGCTTTGATACTTTACAATGCATATGTTCGTAGTAAGCTTGAATACGGTGCCATTGTATGGAATCCCTACGAGGAGAAATATATGTTGATGATAGAGAGAATACAGCGCAAATTTGCACGATGGCTATGTAAGGAGAATTACGGTTATGACCCCTATATATATCCGTCCTTATTTGTTACTGGTATTGTGTTTGGACACTCTTAAACTTAGGCGGACTATGCAGTTGATAATATTCTACCTAGCAATCATCCATAATAAAATAGATAGCCCGACGATATTAAGCAGAGTGGGGTTATTCACTCCGAAACGGCTGGGCTATGATGTGGAGGGGACGGTGGCACCGCGGCGGCGGCCGCGACTTCTGTGGCGGCCGCCGGCGCGCACCTGGTGCGGCGCTCACGCGCCCACTACTCGCGTTATACGGCTTATTGGAGATATGCTGGCACATGAGTACGAGACTGACTTATTAGCTTTAGGCCACTATGTAATAAAGCCCTACTATTTTTGACATCCAATTTTGACATATTGTAATATATTAATTTAATCTTAGGTTAGTTAATTTGACAATAACATTTTGCTTACCTACTCTATTTGACATGTAATCTATTTGACTTCTAATCTATTTGGCATATATTTTTTGATCTATTTGGCATGTGTTTTTTCATTTTCAATTTTAGTTGGACATGTATTTTTTAATTTATTTGACCTTTTTGACGTGTATCTTGTACTATTACTTATTATTTAAAACTGTAATTTGTAAATTAGCATGTTGGCGTTTTGAGCATACTGTAAACCAGCATGTACCCTGTTTTAAAATAAATAAATAAATTTACCGTCACATTAAAATTGCTAAAAAAATTAGACCGTTGTGAATTCACGTTTGATAAATCATTTACATATAAGCCAACATCTGAATCATACGAAACTTCTGTAAATCGTCTCGTTGCACTGTTGGTCCCGTTTAATTAAATCTTTAGAATTATGTTGTAGTTCTTGTACTGAAACTTTTTGATTCTCTATATTTACTAACAATACTTCTTCATCCGGACATGATGTTGATATTTTAGATCGCCCTGACACGATTTTTGTCTTTATAATCATTTAGTATTCTACTATTTTACAATTAAAAATAGTTTTAAGTCGTACTAGAAAATAATATACGATACACGGAACTTAAGTAACTGATTATTAAAACTTGTAAAGTTAATACGCTCGCTTCGCTCGGCTACTTAAGTCCCTTGTATCGGAATGTTACGTATGTATTAAATATCTTCGTATAGCCATGTAGTAAGAGAACCCATTACGCGCATATCATTTTATAATGTCCTCACAGGCGACAGAGGAAAACTGTGATGGAAAAAAACTTCAACAATAACAACTCAAATAATGAAACAAAAAAAAACATGCGTGCAATTCACACGCGGTAGATGTGAAACCTTCAAAAAAATTGCGAGCAAAATTGTATTGTAACAGCGTGAAATCAAGTTCATTCTATAGGTAAAGTCATTTTATCGAACAAAAATTGATTGACTCTCAAGGTGGTACGTAAAATAGACGCTAGATATGAATCGGTAAGTTATGAAATCGTGGATTGTTATGAATGGACTGGTCAAAATAATTTTATTGTATGGTTAATGTTATTTACTTAATAAATTTGTTATTGTTTAACTGTTTATTTTAACAGTCAAAGTATATAAATCATCAATAAAGCAACGCGCAAAGAGGAGACCGAGATAATAGTAAACTATATATTGTAGTCTATCTTATTCTCTCGCAGGCTAAATCCTATAAATGTTTATATTTGTCTCTTTTCAACCAACTTCAATAAAAGGAGGAGGTTCCCAATTCGATTGTATTTTTTATTATTTTACCTCAGAACTTTTTTCTAGGTGAACTGATTTTGATGATTCTTTTTTTATTCGTAAGCCAGTGCCTCTCATGTGGTCCCACGTAAATTTGAATGTCTGGTGAGTAGTTTTTGAGTTATCCCCAATAATGTGTTTTATTTATGTTGTAGTCGGTTGTACAAAATTTTTAATTTTAACACATTTTAATGTAGCTTTTTCGTTTCATCAAGTTTCAAATAAAACGATCCTAAATAATTTTTCAGTCAGTTCTAAAATTGAGGTTACCACCACCAAGCGTGAGCCAGTCTGAGGAGGTTTAGATTTAGGATTGGATTATTGATTGGTAGGCTGTAAGAAAATAATTAAATATTTTCACGAGTGATTCTTATCTTTTATGTGTCAACCTAAAAACCCCGATTGTCGTTTGTACCAAACCTGGCAATTTTTTAAACGACTTCAAAAAGGACGAGGTACCCAATCCGACTGTATTTTTTATGTGTGTCACCTCATAACTTTTGTCTAGGTGAACCGATTTTGATGATTCTTTTTATTTGAATACTGGTAGTACTCATGTGGGACGACATTTATAAATTTGATTAAGGTCTGACCAGTAGTTTTTTACTTATCCTTAATAACTTATATTGAAGTCGGTTGTACAAAATTTTTAATTTTAGCACTTGTTCACATTTATGCCTCTAGTGGAATTTAAATTACGAGTACTTAAAATATTTTGTTGCAGTGCAACGGCCTCAACTTAGCATTTACGTAACCAGAAACACGTCGAGAAAAGTGTCTTTTAAGGCAAAAACTCTTTTTCAAAATGGAATCACATGAAAAAGATGTCAAGAACGGGGGCCGGGCCCTCGACAACATGGCCTTTGAAATGACGAACTATGGTAAGTCACGTAATATTCGCTTGCCTTTTAAATTATCTAAGAGTACGTAGCCACTATGCCACAAGTGCTTGATTCAATTTTCCACATACCTCTATAAGATCGTATAGTGGCGATATAAGAATATTCACCACCCCAAAATGTCGTAAGAGGCCAACAGAAGTTGAACCAGGAATTGTCAGCAATATCTTCCAATAACTGCTGAATAAAAAATAAATAAACTGTGGTTGCCAACCCGCTCCCCAAGCGTGGCAAACGATATCAAATAACCCAATAAGCCAATATTGGAAAATTTACATAGTTACTTAAAATTTAAACCTGAGTAAATAAATCGGTAAAGTATTCACACTTAAAATATGTAAAGAACTGAACATGAACTGTTTAAGCACTGAAGATTAATAATAATAATAATAATCTTTATTGAGATACTATGAGCTTAAAATAGCTTATGAAGCCTCTGAATCCTAGTTTCCTAGTTTCTAGACCGCCGCTTCAGGGACGTCTTGAAAAAAGGTCAGGTCAAGAGTACCCTAAACCGAAGAGCATATATGAAGGGAATAATGAAAGTGTACGAAGCGAAACAAGTATGTAAGGATCGTAGCAAGTGTAAAGAAGTGGTCTCTGCCTACCCCTACGGGAAAGAGGCGTGATTATATGTAATAGCAGCTTAATGCTTCTGTGTTTCATATGGTTGGTGAAGAGAACTGGAGACCCTTTTTACTGGAAGCACGGCATTCCATTTTAGAACTCAGGGATGACAACGCGTCTGATTCTTAACGGAGGATAACTCCTTAGTAGTATAACAACCTTAAGAAACAATTTAAACAATTTGGTGAATGTAAATAATCGGAGACCTTTTAACTGGTAACGAGGCATTCTATCATCGTTTTCAGAGGTTACGTATATTGATTCTTAATCGAGGATAGATGTAGATGTCTATGGGCCACAGTATTCACTTACCATCGGGTAGACTGTGTGCTCGTTTGTCACCCTTATTTTAAATTATTAGATTAAATGAAAGTATATACGGTCCTAATAACAACAAAAAAAACAATTTTAATAATTTTGTTTGTATGTCTGTCTGTATGATCCGGCTAATCTCTGAAACGGCTAGACTGATTTTGACGGGACTTTTACTGGCAGATAGCTGATGTTATAAAGAGTAACTTAGGATACTTTAATTTTAAAAAAAGAATCAGGGTTCCGCACAAAAATACTAAAATCCTTGAAATCGTTGTAAATTCCACGCGGGCAGAAGTCGCGAGGGACAGCTAGTATCATTATAAGCCTGTAATCGGTCGGACGTTGAAAGAAATATCTACCCACAGAATCGTGCACAGGTTTGATTATTTTCAATAAGATAACGTAGCTAGACTTACGCTGGACTAGGTTGTAATGGATTCTTTTACACTATTAGCAAAAAAGATACTTGAGCGCTAGCTGTATTTCATGGTGCTCGAGCAACCTGGGTTCGACCCCCGTCAGAACCATTGAAATTGTTAATTGCAATATTAGTAAGCGCTGATTGACAATGTGCTCGACGGTGAAGTAAAACATCGTAAAGAAACCTCGATGTCTAAAATATTTAAAAATATTTCGAAGACATGTGCAGTCTGACTACACGCATCTGGACAGTATCTTGCCCCCATACCTCTCAGAAATGAGAGGTCTGTACTCAGCATTGGGATGATATAAGTTGTAACTTTACTTTACAAATTCTCTGTGGAATTGTTTACCACCGGCGATTTTTCGGACCTATACGACTTAGGGACCTTCAAGAAAAGAGCTTACTCCTTTTTAAAAGGTCGGAACGCACCTACACTTTCCCTGGTGTTGCGGTTGTTCATGGGCGGCGGTAGTCACTTACCATCAGGTGAGCCGCATGCTCGTTTGCCCCCTTTTCTATAAAAAAAACTTTAGTTTTGTTCAATTATATAATTAATAACCAATCTTGTCAGTCTTGAGCATAGGCAGAAGTCAGTTTATATATTCTTTTTTTTATATTATTCTAAGCCAGCGCTTAACTATAATCCCACCTGATGGTAAGTGGTGATGTAGCCTAAGATGGTGAAGCGGTGAAGCACTGACTTAACAAAAGCCTATTCACTCTAGTCTTGAAGACACCCACATTATAGTTGGATGGAAACACATGCTGGAGACTTATTCCACTCCTTTGCTGTACGCATGATGAACGATACAGCAAAACCATTTGGTTCGAATGCGTGGCAAGTCAACAATGAAGGGGTGGAGAGTGGAGACTGGCCAAACGTCTGATTGTCCAATGGTGGAAGGGAGAGGGAGGAATTAAATTATACAATTCCTGCGCACACTCTCCGAAATGCATCCTATAGAAAACCGAAAGGCTAGCTACTTTGCGCCTGTGTTCGAGACTGGTAAGTTTGGTTTTAACCAAATTCGGGTCACCAATAAGCCTCTTAGCGCGTCTTTCCATTAATACCTAAGCTGCTAGTTGGCATTTTGAAGCACCAGTCCATATATGGCAGCAATAATGCACGACGGGCTTGCGCTTTAGTATTATTTGTATCGTATATAATGAAATACTAAAAAACAAACTTTTTCTACATTATATAATAAGAGGTTGACCTCTGCCTTTTTGGTATAATATAGAATAAATGTCGAAGGATGCGAATGCGCAGGAATTACATCATTGAATTCCTCCCTTCTATTTCTTTCAATCGTGGGATACGCTCGGTTGGTCTTCACCCCTTTTTCCTTGATTTTGAACGCATTCAAGCTTGCAAAAAATAAGTTTCAACTGCTTCCACCTTTTGTAAAGCGACAGTGAAGAAGGAGAAAAAAATTTACGAGCGGCTGTCTTTTCGACCGATTACAATGTTCTAAGGGTTAAGGTGACTTAAAGTTAAGAGTGCGACTCGCCATTTAGAGCTTCATCATCACTCACCTCTGGATGAAATTGTATTCGAACACTAGCTTATGATAACCAAAAAAATAGTAAAGTGAGTCGTATGAGAGGGACTAAAGTTATTTATTTCAAATTATAGAAGTTGTACCCCAAGCGGTTCCAAGTCCCAGCAAGCTGAGGGACTTGGACGATCTGTTCCCGTACATTGGTGATTTCGGCTGGTACCAGAGGATCTTGTTCCTGCTAATGATACCATTCGGTTTCTTCTTTGCCTTCGTGTACTTCTCGCAAATTTTCATGACAGTGGTACCGGAACAGCACTGGTGCTTTGTGCCAGAATTGAAGAATTTATCGGTTGAAGAACGGTAAGTATTGTTTGATATATATGATTTCCTGGTTCACTCATTGTCTCGCCGTCTACCTACATTTATAATGTCATAGTGTCAGTCAATAATCCTCCCGATAGAACAAGCTACTACAAATAAAAAAAAAACCTTATTATAACGTGGTAAACCAACGTTTTATGTATATTTTGCTTGCAGCAAGAATGAGTTAGCTCGGCCAGAGAAAGACCACGCTCTCACCAGAGTAAGAGCTTAAAACAGCGTCTTAATGCTGCTGTGTTTCTTTTGAAATATAATTCATATAAGCTTTAATTGTGTCCGTGGCTGTTGCTCCCGAAATTTAGAGAATTTTGTATAATAAAATCAAATTAAAATTAAACGTAATAAAATCTCTAAAATTAATTTAAACTAACTACATAACGAATTTTTTTTTATTAAACTGAAGTGGAAAATAAACTTACGGTACACCTGATGGTAAGTGTCTACTGCAGTCCACCAACAAGACACCATCTTTAAGGAAAAATGCTACAGTCCCACCTCTGAGGACTAAGATTTTTTTATAGGATAAAGGCGACAAACCAGCACACAGTCCACCTGATGATAAGTGGTTGCTGCAGCCCACAGACATCTACATCTACCCTGGATTACGAACTAAAATTGCAGATGCGTTGTCACCCGTGAGGACTAAGATGCAATGCCTCGGTTTCCAGTAAAAAGGGTCTCTGGTTCTCTACACTCACCATACGAAACACAGCAGCGATAAGCTGCTATTTTACGTTGGTGTTCTGTGAGAGCGTGTACCTTCGCCAGTCGAGCTGACCCATTCGTGCTACAACTATACTACTATTATAGCTGCAGCATGGCTTTACCACGTAAAAAATGTGGAATGACTTACAGCATATAATGATACTGGCCCTTATACCCTTTAGACCTGAATGCAGCAGTGCACGCACTGCTATTTAGCAGTAGATATAGAGATGGTATGGAGGTTCTATCTGTCCAGACGAACTACTAGGAGACTTGTACTAAGAGAGTCGTATCATTTTAAACCAAATCTTACTAAAAAAAACAACTACATATTTATATTTTAACCACCATTTATTCCCATCCCACTATCATAAAACTACCAATATAAGCAAATCTTACTAAAAAAACCAACTACATATTTGTATTTTAGGCGCAATTTACTCATCCCACCATAACAAAACAACCAATATAAGCAAATCTCACTAAAAAAACAACTTCATATTTATTTCTTAGGCGCCATTTATCCATCCCACTACCACAAAACAACTAATATGACCAAATCTTACTTTAAAAAAAACAACTACATATTAATATTTTAGGCGCCATTTATCCATCCCACTATCACAAAACAACCAATATGACAAATGCCGCGTGTACGACGTAGATTGGAAGAAGGTGCTAGAAGATGGCGTTACCCACCCAGACGCGAACTGGTCGACAAAAAAATGTCACAAACAATGGGAATTTAATTTCACGGATGTGCCGTACGAAACTATTGCAACACAGGTCAGAAATGATACCTAATTAATTTCTTTCTTTCTCTTTTATTTATTAACTCCATTTATGATGTAAGATACTCATAAGCAGACAGAAACAAATCTGAGCATCTCTCTCTTTTCTTCTTATAGTTAGGATGGGTGTGCGATCGAGACAACTACCCGGCAACGGCGCAGTCAATATTCTTCTGCGGCGCAATCGTGGGAGGTCTGCTTTTCGGATGGATTGCTGATAAATATGGAAGGATACCAGCATTAGTAGGTGAGTTATTAAATCCAGTATAATATAATGGAGATGTTTTATTATAGGCGATATATTGAAGATGAGCCAATTAAGAATGCCCTTAACCGACGAGTATAGATGCGTAGTTCTACTGCCTACCCCTCTGGCTCACACGTAGTGTTTAATTAAATACCGGAACTTCTTTTGATGTCTCTTTTTTTGAATGATGTTTATATACATAATTTAAGGAAAATAATCGGAAAAACAATTATATAATGAAAGATACATGACACTATATATCAATAAGAACAGGGTACGAAAGAATAAGATTAGTTTGGCTTTCCCCACAGTTGCCTTCTTACAAGGGACAAAATAAGTGATAAATTCTATTACACTCACACTAAGCGATATAGGCGAGGCTTATGCCTCCTAAGCTGTGCATGTATAAATCAGCACATAGAATTGCAATTAACATTTTTAATGATGCCGACAGAGATTAAACTTGCGTACTATGAAATTTAGCATAAGTTATCGTGGCTCTTGTGGTAATACGATCTTTTAATTTAGCATTAGTATAAGTGTAACTTTGTTTACAAAATCTGCAATATACAAACGTCTATAGAATTAGTATTATAACAAAGATCATGGATTCTAGGCACTAACATGTTCGGTTTTATCGGCGGCGTCGGCACGGCGTTCACAAATGACTTCTGGTCCTTCTGCCTCTGCAGGTTCCTCGTCGGTATGGCTTACGACAACTGCTTCGTGATCATGTACATCGTTGGTAAGTCTCGTATAATTTCGATTAAATAGTGCATTATAATTTTTATCACAGAATACCAGCATGAAATAGCAGCTTAACGCTGCTATGTTGTGAGTGTAGAGAACCGTAGACCCTTTTTGCTGGACCCAAGCATTCCATTTTACTTCTTACGGTGCGTACACATGTTATATATGTTATATACGTTGTTATATAACATGTTTCATTGATGAGGAGGCTAAATGTTATAAAACGAATGTTATATGACTCGAGATGCGACGGAGGCGTCGCGCGGGGCAACGACAAACGACAATGTCATACGACAATGTCATATAACATTGTCATATTGTATTGTTATTCTAATGTGTACAATATTATTATTTGTTGCAATGTTGAAAAACAATGTTACATAATGTGGACGTGTTATAAAAAAGTTATACAACATGTTACTTGATCTGTACGCACCCTTAGGGGTGACAACGCATTTCGATACTTACAATAGATGTAGGTGTCTATGGGCTACAACATCCACTTACAGCCAAGGAGACTGTTTGCTCGTTTCTACAGGAATAAGGGTTACAAACGAAAACACAGTCACAACTGGTGCATTCTCAGAAAAGCCTGTGTCTAACAGTGGACTTGGAAAGGCTGTATTGCTGCTTTACTGAATTAAAATTAGCTTTTAATACTCCTCTCTCTAACTCTCTCTCTCTCTCTCTCTCTCTCTCTCTCTGTCTTACTCTCTCTTTCTCCGTCTATTTGCTTAGGCAAGGTGGAAGCGACCAACTAGATTGTCCCACTTTAAATAGATGGTGTGACTCCTTTAGTGCCCAAGAGTCCGTCTGGGCATATCACCTGTTTAAAGAGTGTCTGCACTGCTGTGTTACGATGAGTTTCGATGAAGGCCAATATGATTACAGGTTACAGATATACATATATATGTATGATTATAGATTGTGCGGCATTTCATCTTCGTTCTCATCATTCATCATTACAGCCCTTCACAAGTCCACTGCTGAACATATATCTACCCCAAGGAATGCCACAAAGCACGGACCCGAGCCACCTGCATCCATTGACTTCAGATCGTCACTCCATCTAGTGGTGCGACGCCTGCCGGCACGAGGCCGCCACTCGAGCACCTTTCTTACCCTACGGTTGTCGGTTGTTCGAACTATATAGCCGGTCTTTTGCAACTTCAGCTTACTGATCCGTTTGGGCTATGTCGGTTACTCTGGTTCTACTGCGGATGTCCTCGGGTTTAAGTCTATCACGCGGAGAAACCCCGAGTATAGCCCTTTCCATAGCTCGTTGAGCGACATTGAGCTTCCTCTTACGGCCAGTAGTGAAAGACCACGTCTCAGATTCATAGGTCATATTCACTGGCAACACACACTGGTTAATCAATCTTGTTTTGAGGTTTTGAGGTATGTCTCACGAGAAGATGTATCGTAATCTCCCGAATGCTGCCCAGCCCAGGTCGAAGTTGGAATTACAACTTCGAGTTTAGTACTCCCAACAACTACCGGTATAGGTGTGACGTGAACGTTAAACTCCCCATAGCTTGCTGAGCGACCTCAAGCTTCCTCATAAGGCCAGCAGTGAAGGACCACGTCTCAGTACCATAGTTCATCACTGGCAACACGCACTGGTTGTACAGTCTCGTTTTCAAGTTTTGGGGTATACCTGACGAGAAGATGTGCCGTAATTTCCCGAAAGCTGCCCAGCCGAGTTAAATCCATCGATTAACCTCTCGGTCGAAAGTTGGACTTACGTAATCGGAACATTTGTTCCAAGTTAACACACTTGTCAACAACTTCGAGCTTAGTGCTCCTAACAACTACCAGCATAGGTATGGCATGGACGTTATACATGATTTTTGTTTTGTCCATGTTCATCGTAAAACCTATCCGTTGGGAGACACTATTGAGGTCATTGAGCATAGTGCTTAGGTCCTCCAGCGATTCTGCCATAAGTACTATATCGTCGGCAAATTTAAGGTGAGTGATGTAATCGCCATTGATGTTAATACCGTATCCTTTCCAGTCCAGTAGCTTGAAAACATCTCCCAATGCAACGGTGAACGGTGAGTTTCGGGGATATTACTTTACCCTGATTTACACCTCTCTGCAGTTAGATAGGTTTCATACTCTGATTCTGTACTCGGATAGCCATCGTAGCCCTACTGTACAAACACTTCAGCACTTCGATATACCAACAGTCCACTGGGCACCGCTGAAGGGACCGCAGCACCGCCCAAATTTCGACGGAATCAAAGGCTTTGTCATAGTCCACAGACGCAAGACAAAGTGTATGTATGTGGTTTATGGTGCTAAGCCATTTTGGAATCCAACTTGTTCGGGCGGCTGGAAGTCGCCAAGTCTGCTTGATAGACGATTCGTAATGACTTTCGAAAACAGGGAGATCGGTCTGTAATTCTTCAAGAGAGCATTGTCGCCTTTCTTGAAGAACAAGCACTTCTGCTCCACGCCTCCGGAGCTATCTAGAGCTATGCTACCATGGAGGACGGAATTAAAGACTTCTGATGGACTTCAAGTACCGGTTTTCCACCCGCTTTCAGAAGTTCTGCTGTAATTCCATCCTTCCTGGGGACTTGCCGTTTTTAAGGTGCAGGAGAACTATTCTAAGCTTCATATCCAGTCTAACATGCATGAGATTAAGAGTGTGATCGAAAAGTTTTTATGTTCATCTGCGACGGGTCTTGTAGAACTTAGCCCCGACAACATGGACATGGATTCATCATAAAGAGTCCCTCTTTCTCCATAAAGTCGGCCAGGTGCTGCCCCCTTGTGTTCCGTTGCCCTATTCCGAATTTCCCTACTTTCAGCTCACCGTTCACTCTTGTCTCCCATTAACACTGTATAGTGGAACTTGATACTCTCTAGGTCTCTTACATTTCCTCCACCTCCTCATCAGGATAAGCCGAGATTGGTGCGTAAATCTGTATGACCTTCAGCAAATACCGTTTGGTGATTCTGAGTATAAGGTACGTAACCCTCGTCGACACACTCCCAATCTTTAACAACTTTGTTAACGAGAGATTTGTGGACGATAAATCCGATATCTCCTTGGGACAGATGGTCGCCCTCCCGGCTATAGAGCAAGTTCCCCGATTCGAGGATTACCGTGTCCTCCTCTTATGTTCGAACCCCAGATAATCCCATTATATCCTAGCGCAACTCGTCTATCTCTTCTTCCAGCTCCAGGATTTTCTCGTCAGTCCTCCGGGTGCAAGGTCAGATTGTGCAGAGTGCACTCCCTGCCCCGCCGTTACCATGGTTGCCATCGTAGCTACGGATCGCCGGGGACTGGGGGCCGTCTTTTTGTAACTCTAGTCATGGTCTCGTCAATATATCCCATATTGCCATAGTTGCCACGCTTGTTATAGTTGGCTTGCCATAGTTGGCAACCGAAGTTTTTTTATTGTAATTTGCTGTTCAAAAAGATGCTTCTGCCCATCTTCTGCCTCAGTTTCCCTCTATCGCCTCTTATGACACTCACGGACACCACGAAGACATGGTGTAGTGGATATTCTTGTCTCTCTACATACATCTTCGTTCTCGGAGATGACAACACTTTGTTTAAAATTGATTACAAGTGTCCATGGACTCAAGTAGCCACTTACCATAAGGTGAATTATAAGATTTCTTGTCTTCGTGGTAAACGTGACAAAAAATCTTATAAACGTGGTACAGCCATACCGCAGCTATATTAGTAGTATAGTTATAGCACACATGGGTCTGCTCGACCGGGGAAGGACCACGCTCTCACAGAATACCAGCGTAAAATAGCAGCTTAACGCTGCTGTGTTTCGTATGGTGAGTGTACGTCCGGTTGTGTACGTGTGGTAACGTACGGTGTACGTTCGTACGTCCGGTTCTCGGAGACCCTTTTTACTGAAAATGAGGCATTCCATCTTAGTCCTCACGGATGACAACGCATCTGCATTTTGATTCGTAATAGAGGATAGATGTATAATAGATGTCTATGGGCCGCAGCAACCACTTACCATCAAGTGGACTGTGTGCTCGTTTGTCACACGTATGCTATAAAATAAAACTTCATTTTTATTTAAAAAAACACGCTTTTACAGATTGCATTGCCTGGATATTAGTCTAGACTGAAATTTTTTTTAAAAATTTATCCGTCTGTATGCAACCTGGATACGTGGTGGAGCCATGCTGCAGCTATATTAATAGTATAGTTATAGCACGAATGGGTCGGCTCGACCGGGGGAAGTACCACGCTCTCACAGAATACCAGCGTAAAATAGCAGCTTATTGCTGCTGTGTTTCGTATGATGAGTGTAGAGAATCGGAGACTTTTTTTACTGGAAAAGAGGCATTCCCTCTTAGTCCTCACGGCTGACAACGCATCTGCATTTTAATTCGCAAACGAAGATAGATGTAGATGCTCGTTTGTCACCCTTATTCTATTTAAAAAAACAAGATATCCAATTCTCAATTGTTTTCCCTTGCGACACCTTGACGATTTACATATAATATAGTGGCGGATTAACAATATACACTACCTAACTTCCATGGGTGTCGTAAGAGACGACAGATAACTTCATAATAACAGCTTAAAAATATAAAACTACGGTTTAGCCTACGCCTGCCAAGTGAGGCCTTATGACTATTGTTATAAAAAATCACAACTTTTCACAGTGGTAGAATACGTGGGACCAAAATGGCGAACATTTGTGGCCAATATGTCTATCGCCGTTTACTTCACGTTCGCGGCGTGCCTGTTGCCCTGGATAGCGCTTGGTGTTGCCGATTGGAAGATATACACACTGATCACGAGCGTACCTCTAGCGATGGCCATTTTCACGCCGTGTGTCGTCCCCGAAAGTGCAAGGTAAATGAGGTAATGTTTAAGTAGCATATCCAAAAAAGAGATCCGATTTATGTACTATATCTAGTGTGTATTGTAGTAGTATCTATTAAATGAGTAGTGTCTATTATATTCGCTATGTTGCTGTCTATTAAACTTGTAATAAAATTATGTAAAATTCTGTGAATAAAATGTTATCGCTGACAGAAGACACCGGCGCTCTAGGAAGTCGATATAGTCTATGAACATGTTTAGAATTATTCCGATTATATCAAAGACCATTGCTAAACATAAGCCTCCCCATAGATTGTCTTATACGGGGATATTTCCCATATTTGCCACGCTTGGCAGGCGGGTTGACAACCGGAGTTTATTTATAATTATACTATATATATATATATATATATATATATATACAGTGCAACCTTAGTATAACGAACCTCAATATAACGATTTCCTTGATTTAACAATTTTTTTGAATTCTTCTAGAACCGGCCGTAAGACGGCTCCGTGGCGCAGTGGCTTAGCAATGAGTTGCTGCGCTGGGGGCCGCGTGTTCAAATCCCGCACGGGACAAGTATTTGTATGGCCTACAAATAATTGTTCCGGGTCTGGATGTTTGTCCTTGTGCAATTTGTGTTTGTTTACTGCCTCCACGATACAGGAGAAAATCCTAGTGTGGGGGTAACGTTTTTTTTAAAGAAAAAAGAAGTAAGAGTTAATACAAAATATACCTTTACATTAGGTACGAATATATTATTTTGTAGAAACCTCTTTATAATAATTTTTCAATCATTGCAGAACATAAGTAGAAAGTATAATTAATGTCTGTATAAAGTATTCTACCAATCCTAGATGGATGGAACAAGAATTCATGGATCAACAGGTTCAGACGTGTTAAATTTATCATAAGACAATCCAGGAATTCAAATTGACATAATAAATTAATGTTTAGTGATGTGAGGTATTCTTGACGCTGCTGCTTCTTACGAAACCAACGGTAAGAAATGGGGTAGTGGATATTTTTACACTGCCAGAGAGAACAAACAGTAACAGTAACAGTGGTAGAGCCACGCGGCAGCTTTTGCTGTCGCACGGATGGGCCGGCTCGAACCGGGGTGGTACCACGACCTCACAGAATACCAGCGTGAAGTAGAGGTTTACCTCTGCGTTTCGCTTGGTGAGTGCCGGTGGCCGGAGGCCCTTTTTACTGGAAATGAGGCATTCCATCTTAGTCCTCACGGGTGACAACGCATCTGCATTTTGAATTGTAATAGAGGATAGATGTAGATGTCTATGGGCCGCAGCAACCACTTACCATCAGGTGGACTGTGTGCTCGTTTGTCACCCTTATACCATAAAAAAAAGAATCATCTCGTTATTAGGTACACTGATTTCATCTAAGAACATGTTACAAAGCGATTGGATAAAATGCTTGAGATCTTGTAATTAAATCTAAGCCCAAGACAGTATTTTTATAATTTTTATCTTCTGCCCACTAAATCTATCTTGAATACTGTAAGAACATTCGATTCAAACATTCGAACGAAAACTAATAATGTGACCATGTGAGTACTGCAAACGTTGGGGAGAATGTTTGCCAAAGTTGCCACGCGTGGAATACGAGTTGGCACCCACTGTTTTTTTATTATGGCGTTCCTATCAGGGTAATGCTCCTGCCCATCTCCTGCTTCAGTTTTCGCTTCCGATACTCACGGAATGATTGATGAAGCAGTGGATTCTCATGAGCCACCGCTACATGATACATGAGATTTGAGGTCTGATAAAACAAATTTATTCTCATAAGAATATGCATTTACTTAATTAAATCATTTGCTCGGAAGTTTGATAACCACATTGCATTCTACCGCAGATGGTTGATTTCACAAGGACGTATCGACGAAGCAATCAAGATACTGAAGAAGTGCGAGAGGATTAACGGAAAGAAGATACCGGATGCAGTTTTAAAAGAATTTAGGGTATGAAATCTTTAATTTGTATGCCTTTTATTCATTCATTACAGTTTATCAAAAGTCCACTGCTGAACATAGGCCTCCACCTTAGATTTTCTCATAGAGACTAACATAATATACTCGTATTATCTGTATGCATGTCACCAAATAAATATTTCTCTCTTTTGGAACGAAGTTGAAGGGTATATTGTAAACTAGATGTTCGCCGCGACTTCGCCCGCATGTAATTTAGGGTTTTAATTTTTTTTCTTGCGCGGAACCCTAATTCTTTCTCTAAAATAAAAGTAGCCTAAGTTACTCCTTATAACTTAACCTATCTGCCAGTGAAAGCCCCGTCAAAATCGGTCCAGCCACTTCGGAGATTAGCCGGAACAAACAGACAGACAGACGGACTGACAGACAAAAATTTTAAAAATTGTGTTTTTGTTTTAAGTACCGTATACACTTTCATATGTATTTAGTAAAAAGCTGTTATCTGGGGGCACGGCAGTGCCCCCGCCAAGTCGCGCAAAAAAGCGGCACGGCCGTACCATCCTTTTCTCGAAGCAGTTCAGGCCATTTTCGAAACCCTATAACTTCGTTGTGAATAAAACTAGAAGCCTGAAAGAACCAAGTATGCATTGTATAAAATCTGTATATTTTAAATTTCATTAAATTTGAACTAGTAGTTTAAGAGTTATACTAGTTATAACTCTTAAACTACTAGTTCAAATTTAATTTCAAAGTTTCTTAATTTTGTCACTCACTGACTGACCGATCATCAAAACTCTAAGGCACTTCTAGCGGACTGAAAACACAATGTATCTCTCAAGTAATACATATTACATTAAATTAGAGTGCGATTGCCAAGTCAATTTATTTAAGACAAAAGATTTTTAATATTGATATGGTCACAATAAGATGTTCTTAGGTTAGCTAATTACGTAATAACTTAAGACAGAAGGACCCTTAAGTAGGGAGCGAATAAATTAACCGACTTGGTATTACACGGATCTCACAACTTTTTACGTTAGAAGAACTGAGTTGCGAGACTTGGGTATTTTTTACAAGTTATGTTTTTGATGGCATTATGATACGAGGGTGGATTGAAAAGTACTCGGCCTAACCAAGAAAATAAACACATACTAAATCAGTTATATTTTTATTTTTCTACATAATCACCATCAAGTTCAATACACTTTTGCCACCTCCCCTTCCAAGCATTTAGACCGTTGAAAAAAATGATTCTTCCTTAGAGTCAAAATATGCGTCTACAGCTGATTTGACCTCTTCGTTTGTCGAAAATCTTTGACCTCCCAAGTGCTTTTTTAGGTTAGGGAACAGAAAGAAGTCTGATGGTGCCAGATCAGGTGAATACGGCGGATGCGGTAACAGTTCAAAGCCACAGTTGTGAATTTCAGCCATTGACTGTACTGACGTGTGAACACGGGCGTTATCTTGATGAAACAGGACTTTTCTTCTGAGCATTCCTCGACGTTTTTCTTTTATTTCCTCTCGTAAACGACGTAGTAAGGTGCAGTAGTAATCAGAGTTTATAGTCTGACCCCTTTCAAGATAATCAATCATAATCACACCTTTCGAGTCCCAGAATACTGAAGCCATCGCCTTATTTGCCGACAAAATCGACTTAGCCTTTTTAGGGGGTGGTGAACCAGGTCTTCTCCACTGTTTTGATTGTTGTTTTGTTTCCGGTGTACAGTAATGAACCCATGTTTCGACTATAGTAACAAAACGATTCAAAAAATCATCTGCAACGGCTTCAAATAACTCCAAACAGTCGCGTGAAATAGTCAATCGCGTCCTTTTTTGTTCAACTGAAAGCAGTCGCGGAAACCACCTCGCAGACACCTTGTGGAAACCCAACTCGTTGACAATGATGTTTTGAGTTCGTTCATAAGAGATGCCTATAATCTCGGCTATCTCTCTAATTTTTAATCTGCGGTCTCCCATTATTAAATCAAGTACTTTTTTAATATTTTCGTCAGTAGTTGACGTCGAAGGCGTTCCAGAGCGGGGTTCATCTTTCATACTCTCTCTACCACGCTTAAATTTTGCTATCCATTTTTTGACGGATGAATATGACAGAGCACAATCGCCTAATGTACTGACCATGTCATCATGGATGGCTTTTGATGATAGCCCCTTCTTATGGAGGTACTTAATGACGGCACGCTGCTCGATTTGCTCCATTCGCGGAAATTATGTCCGATTACTTTGTTAATAAATTTATAAAATCACAACTAATTATCGCACACGTTTCGAACTTCATACAATGAACTAGTCTGAACTGAACTAAAAAATGTGGGTAGATTTGATTTTTAGAATTGAATGGATCTGTTTTAGGCCGAGTACTTTTCAATCCACCCTCGTATTACAAATAGACACTTCAATTTTATTTATTTGTGTAGATTAATGTTTAAAAAAGTCCCACTGGGTTTCTTGTTAGTTCGTCCCAAGACAAAGGTTTTTTCCAAACCAGTGGTAAAGCTTAAATGACTTTCAATAAGTATTCTTGCAATGTATATTGAATAAAAATTATTCAATTCTATTCCATTGAAGGATACAGCAACAGAAATAGCGAAGTCCGAGCAAGAGATCAAGAACTACTCGGTGCTGGATCTGTTCCGTACGCCGCGCCTGCGCCGCAACAGCGTTCTTCTGCTGTTCATCTGGATGGCGATCGAGATGGCCTTTGACGGTCACGTGAGGAACGTGGGCGCCCTGGGGCTTGATATCTTCCTCACATTCACCATTGCCACGGCAACCGAATTCCCCGCTGATGTGTTACTCATATTAACATTAGACATGTAAGTAGTTTTTGGTAATGCTTAGTTTTTAAAATCCAGATGGAAGGATCTTTAAAAAATCTCAAACTGGTCGATATTTTTGACGTGGTACGAGGGTGACACTGAAAGTTCTTAGAAAATCAAAAACTAAACAAAGTAGCAAGTTATTAGTTTTATTATATCTTTACAAAATAGTATCCATTTACATCAATACATCGCTGCATCCGGTAAAACCCCTGAGAAAAGCACATTGCCCACTCGTCCTTAGGGGTCTCTTCGACGACATTTTGAAACGTTGCCACTGCTTCCTCGGCGTCCATAATATGTTTTCCTCGAAGTTTTTCTTTTATTCTCGGAAATAAATAAAAATCGCAAGGTGCGAGGTCGGGGCTATAGGGCAGGTGACCCAGTAATTTCACGTCTGACCTCGCCAAATAGTCGATTGTTTGCTTGGTGTTGTGCGACGTAGTGAAGAAGGATCCTACTTCGAGGTCGTTTCTCCCGAACTTTTTCCAAGACAAGTGGCAAACAATTGTTAGTGTACCACTCTGCAGTAACTGTTTTCCGATCCTCTAAAACAATTGTTGCGTAATGGCCTGTTCTTTCGAAGTACGAGCTGACCATCTTTTTTCCCACGCATCGACCTCTCTTCACTTTAGTTGGCAACTCCTCGGAAGGAAACACCCAGACAGCAGACTGTCTCTTAGTTTCAGTATCATAACAATAAATCCAACTTTCGTCACCCGTAAGTATGTCGAACACAGCATTTGAATCACCTCTGTTAAATCTTTGAACCACTTCACGACACCAATCAACACGACAGAGTTTTTGGACGTTTGCCAAATGATGAGTTATCCACCGGCCACAGAGGTTCTTGACTGCTAAATGTCCATGGAGGATTTTGTGCACTTGACTCATACCAAGACCTAAGCTTGTCCGAATTTACTGATAAGTCACTCTTTTGTCAGTCTCTATCATACGCCGCACAACACTGATGTTATCTTCAGTCGTCGCCGTAGAAGGCCGTCCCTTCGCAAATCATCGGTGAGATTAGTGCGACCACGTTTAAACTCATTAAACCAGTTGGTAACAGTGGCACGAGATGGAATTTCATCGTGAAAGGCCAACCGAAGTCTATCATAACTTTCTTGTTGACTTAAATGACATCGAACGTCATAAAAAATAATTGTACGAAAATTTTCTCGCGTTAAATTCATGCTAACATGACACAGACAATTTTCAAATTGGCGCCAAATCGTAAACAAATGACAAATTAATAAAATAAATACACAATAATATTGGCAAAGAGTTCCATCTTTAAAATTTGATCTTATTTTTTATTATATCGTTTACAAGTGGCCAGTTCTAAAAACTTTCAGTGTCACCCTCGTAGAACCATGCTGCAGCTATATTAGTGGTATAGTTGTAGTACGAATGGGTTGACTCGACCGGGGAAGGACAACGCTCTCACAGAATATCAGCGTAAAATAGTAGCTGTACATCGCTATGTTTCGTATGGTAAGTGTAGAGAACCGGAGACCCATTTTACTGGAAGCGAGGCATTCCATCTTAGTACTCACGGGTGACAACGCATCTGCATTTTGATTCATAATCGAGGATAGATGTAGATGTCTATGGGCCACAGCAACCACTTACCATCAGGTGGACTGTACGCTCGTTTGTCACCCTTATCCTATAAAAAAAATCAAAAGTATAGTTACAGTTCCACATGCGTATATATATATATATATATATATATATATATATATATATATATATATATATATATATATATATATATTTTTTTTTATTATTAATTTAAAATCTAGTTCCTAACTTTATAATCTGTCAAGACCCTCTTTCTCAGGAACGCGTGGATATTATGTTTTGCATTAAAAGAAAATAAGATTCGGAAGGAGATAAAATATTCAAATAAAACATGAAATTAAAATGTTTATATATTATATGAAATAAATAATAATAATTTAGTATTTGAACTTTTATTCATACACTTATATATATATATATATATATATATATATATATATATATATATATATATATATATATATATATATATATATGTATATATATATATATATATATATATATATGTATATATATATATAACATGCGCTGCCCCAATGCGTGTTGGCTGTCGTGCACAACTAATTTTTTGTTAAATTTGTCAAACGTGAAGGTTTGCTCACGAAGTTTTCGCTCACCACCGAGCACGTGATAAATTTTCAAATACGATTAAAAGCAAGAATTTCATTATTGATTTAATTTTAATCAATATATTCATCGCCCAAGAGCTCCTGCCGCATTCAGGATCAAAACCTTGAGCAAACAGTTAGTTTTTTAAATAGTCTCGTGAAACTAGGTGATACATAAATGTCATACTCAATTGGTAAATATATATGTATTTTTTACAGTGTCGGCCGTCGGTGGATGTCGTTCGGTTCAATGGTCATCTGCGGAATTTTTAGTTTACTCGCAACCACAGTACCCCTTGGTAAGTATTAATTATACACTGCTTTAAATTATCACATCGATCCGATAAATCAAATTTGGGGACGTTAAATAAAAAAAAAACGGTAAAATAATGCTATTTGTAAAATACAATATGACAAATAATAAAGGACCTTAATTAGAGCCTTGTGGGACTCCTAATGTCACCAAAGAAAGCCCTTTACTGCAACTACTCTATGTTTAACCCATCGAAACAAGGTGTTATCCCCCATATTATGGTCTAAACTATTTATCAGCAAATTATTATTTAGCTGTGTAGTGATGGTGTAAGAATATCCACTACCCCATATCGTCCCGCGAATGTCGTAAAAGACAACACAGGGAAACTGAAATAGGACAAAGGCAGTAGCAAATTCCTAATAACTCAAAAGAAATAAAAAATCGCGGTCGTCAACCCGCCTGCCAAGCGATGCTACAATGGCAAAGATCTTCCCTATCAGGTAACTCCTATGTTTAGCAGTAGACTTTTATAGGCATTAATGATGTATTATTATGATGATAGTAATTATTTTTTTAATATTTTTATCTTTTACTGATAAAGAGGCATTCCATCTGAGCCCTCAAGGTTGACAATGCATCAGCATTGTTATACTTAATCGAAGATAGTTAAAGATGCATGCACAGCATCCACTTACTGTACTCGAATATAATTTATTAGTCTAATATTTCGATAGTTGAAAATATGCTTATAGGTTTATAATTTTGAAATGTGACAGGTAACAAATAATTTAAAATTTAAAATTTTAAAATAAATTATTAAGAATAACTCAAAGATTATTGATCAGAGCGTTATATGTTATATGAGACCACATGAAAAGTACCAGCTTTCAAATAAAAAAATAATCATCGAAATCGGTTCACCGGGAAAAAAGTTATGAAGTAACACACATAAAAAACATACAGACCATTTGAGTACCGTCTCCTTTTTGAAGTCGGTAGAAAAACATATAATTTTTGCTTATGTTAGACATGCTTAAATCATGCTTAAAATTAAAAAGCTAGAAAATAGTATCAAATAGCTCCATTAGAAACATCAATGTTACCAATAGCAATATTCATAAGTATGATGTTCCAGATAATTAACAGCTTGGTAACCCAGTTGTTAAGCTTTTGAATGTGTTTTTGCTAAATGCAATTTTTAATTCCGCAAAGAACAAGTTGTATGGCGTCCAGATAGATTTTTATTTTTCGATTTCTTGATTTTCTAATTGTGATGCTCGTTCATGTACAATGTATATGAAACGCTTCAATCAGGCCAATTCATTAAATTTACCGACATATCGTTTAAATAACTCAAAAATTAAAAAATTAAAAATCCCCCAAAAAAACAGCTGACCTTGAAATGGCTCAAACTATTTTGATCCGCACGCAGAAAATCCGCACCTAAATCGGATCACCCGTTTAAGAGCTACGGTGCCACAGACAGACAGACAAACACACATAGCGATCAAACTTTATAACACCACTCTTTTTGCGTCGGGGGTTAATGATGATCACTTTATAGTCCATTGCGTAGTATAAGGTTTTTCTATAATAGCTACCGCGGCTCATAAAACGTGTACGACGCATTGCACTACAAAGTGATAAACATTTTTAACCTTCGTAAAAAAAGAGGGGTGTTATATCTTTAACGTGTGTCTGTGTATTTGCGTGTCGGTCTGTGGCATCGTAGTTCCCAAACGGATGAACCGATTTAGATTTAGACTTTTTCATTTAAAAGGTGACTTGATCGAGAGTGTTCTTAGTTATGATTGAACAAAATATTTTTGGCCGTTTGAAGATCATCAGCTCTTTTTATTTGGGGTTATTAAAATTTAAAATTTAAATTATTATTGCAATAAAGTTAGCAAATTCAACACGTCACTACAAACACTATAAATTCCTATTTTAGTGATAACGTTGTCAATGCCACCAGCTATGAAAATTATTTCATTCCAGGTATCCCGTCTGCGTCCCTAGCGATCGTAGGTCGTTTCTGTGTGAACATATCGTACAACATCGGCATGCAGTACGCAGCTGAACTTCTACCAACAGTTGTGAGGGCTCAGGGCCTCGCTTTAATACATATTATGGGATACTTGGCAACCATCCTCGTACCTTACATCGTCTATATGGTAAGATTTATATTCAACACTGATTATTATTGTCTTAGGAATGGTAGCTCAGGGATTGCCCGTAAATTTCCAAGTACCCAACATGGGTTCAATTCCCGCAATAATTTTTTTTATTGTAATTTTATCTGCTAATTAATGAGTGCTGAGCGGTAAACCTAAACATCGTGAGGAAACCTATATATCTGATAATAAAATATTTCGAGAATATGTGAAACGCACTGGAGCAATTTATTTTAGTGATTTCTTCTTCATCACCTCTTTAAAGTCCACGTTTTAAATTTAATTGTTGACCCTTTTGAGTGAAATATGCAATATCACAACCTCAAGGTAACTAATAGAATGACGTAAAATAGTTGCATTAAAATTTTACTCCCTAATTTTTACAACACAACACGGTTGTAATATTGTGGATGTAGCACGAATGAGTCGGCTCGACCGTGAAAGACCATGCTCTCACAGAATACCAGCGTAAAATAGCAGCACAATGCTGATATGTATCGAATAGTGAGTGCAGAAAATCGTAGTCCCTTGTTACTGCATACGAAGCATTCAATCTTAGTCCTCACTACGACTCTACATTTTGATTCTTAATCGAGGATAAATGTAGACGTTTGTGGGCCACAGCATTCACTTACCATCAGGTCGACTGTGTGCTCGTTTGTCACCTTCATTCTATAAAAAAAAATACAATCGAACTGATAAATTCCTGCATTTTGAAGTCGGTGGCAAATATTCTCCGAATACATTTGAGAATTTTTATAAGTTTAACGTCATCTGTTGGAAGCCATAAGATGAGAACAGTAATCAAATTAGTTTTTATAGATAAATATTGTAAATAATATTGAAAAACATTAAATTAATTTACCCCTGGTTTGAAAAGTACCTTTGCTCTGGGAAGAACCAGCAAGAAACCCAGCGGAACTATTTTAAAAAATTACAGTTTACATTTAATTACTTTACAATCAATTTTACAACAATTAAATTAGTTAATAGATTAGCATCATCATACACTGCAGAACCATATTTGCTTGCTAATTTAAGCCTCGCATCTAGAGTGATTCTAGAACCAACTCATCCCCATCAAAAATCCGATTAGTATATTTTATGTTTAACATTACATTACACTATTCGAAATTATATTTTAGATATACCAAGCATTATTCACTTCCACATATTTTGCTAATTGCCGATTTAGCTTAAAAGTGATGAAATATTATCGGCGCATAATATTTCATCACAGTTTTTTTTATTTATTTATTTTACCACTTACAACTATCATCACAGGTTATTACCTAATACAATAGTGCAGTTACAAATTAAGAAACTAGAACAAACATAATATAGGTATATTATACATAACTTAAAGATTATCATTATATATCATTCCTATAGACAAGAAACAAAAAAGGGCCAAAGATTAAGCCTTCAGCAACGCCTGTTTGTACTATCGACCCCGAAACATTCCCAACGTTGATAACAAACATTTGAATTTTGTTACTTAAATATACAATAATAATTTTATGAGCAATATCATTTATTCCATAATATTTTAGTTTTGTGATTAATTTACCATGATGAACACAATCAAAGTCCTTAGATAGGTTGCAAAAATACCCATCCTGTGAATTCTCACATGTATTAAAATTTAATTAATTAGCGCATCGCCGGCTTATGGCTTTTGTGAAGGAACTTATTTTATATCAATACATTAGTCTAAATAAAATTAAAATCTTTATTAAGTTTTTGCATTGCAGAAATAAGTCTAAATCAATAAAAGGCAACGTCCATTGTACTACTAAATATAGATAAATGTTTGATTTTACTTTCAATCAAGAAACACACCAGGTTCGATGCTAGTATTAAATATAATAAATTGTGTGATGAAGTCTCTCATGCTTCCTCACATACATCAATTACATTTTACGTTATACTTAGAAGTTTTTTAATGTACGTAAAACGATATAATCGATTTCATTTTTTTTTTGTTCGTCAAACAATACCGTACTTTATAGTAACCTTCTTAAATTTCAACTATATTCGATGATATACGAGTAATGTCTGGTAAATATGAAAAATTATTAATAAAGTATTCAAATGATAATTAAAATGTAATAAAAGGTAGGTAATAATTAATCTAGAATGTAGTTTGAAATTATCTTCTTATTTCATCATCATCATCATCGTCATCATTAGCGGGTTATCAACAGTCTATAATATATATAAATAATACAAGACATAAGTCATTGCCAAATTAGAAAAAAATCTGTTTACATAAGACACTGCTATTGTCTTACTATTGTGTTTGAAAACCGGACAGTGAAAGTGTTAAATATTCTTTGTGTTGCTCTCCAGGGAACTATAGCGACAGAAATACCCCTGCTCGTCCTAGGTACTATCGCAATAGCGGGCGGGTGCTTGTGCATGTGCTTGCCCGAATCCACGGGGAAGGAAATGCCGCAGACAATTCAAGATGGCGAGGACTACGGTCGAGGGCAGAAATTCTGGGAGATGCCCGTCTTTTCTAAGTAAGAGAATAAAATTTTTAAATGTTTACGTAATCTATTATTATCTATTATTATGTGGGGTATCTGTATAGTTTACTCATCTGGTTGGGCTGTATAAATATATACTCGTAATTGTAAATGAAAATGATAAACATACATAAATATCAACAAAATAAAATAAATACTTAAAAAATACGTAAATAAACAAACCCAACCAGATGGAAGCCCTCGGCAGGGGAGAGCAAACGAGGATTAGGGAGAAAGGGAAAGAAACCGCTTAACACTGCACTCGCACTGGCAAGTGCAGTGTTAAGCGAGCCTCCCCCCCCCCTCCCCCTTCAAGATGGACTGGACGTGATGAACCACGCAGGTAGTTGATGGATGCAGGTGATTCAGGACCGTACTTTGTGGTACACAGTGACGGAGACCTATGTTCCCAACTCTCTAACGCTAAAATCAAGCGGTTTAGTTTAATAATTCATGTACCATAATAGAAAAAAATCGTAACAATGTTAATTTAAATTACTTTTTCACAGGAGGACAAAAGCCGTGAGTGCAGAAATAAGCAAGATTTAAAAACAAATATTTAAAGGATTATATATTATATAATTACTCAATGTTTTTAAACGATTACCGAACTAAAAATTTGAAAAAAATAAATAAAAATATAAAGTACAAAACCTGCTTTTTGTCTCTCTGCAATATAACATCTAAAAGCACTTAGAGGTGCTATCTTTTAAATATAAAAGCTTAGAATAATGATACACAATTAATGCATCTAATATGTAAAAATTAATATTTGTTTGTTCGTATTTTATGTGCTGCCATATCGTTCATCAGGTTTCGCTAAAACTTAGTCAACTTATTGCTTACACTCGCGCGAAGGACATAGGCATAATACAATTAACTTACAATAGATGGCGCGGGTATCGTATCAACAAATACATATTTGAAAGTTATATATCATTTGAAACAGAAACTTTTTTATTCAATATAGATTATAAATAATACTTATTGAAAGTCACTCTTTTGTATAATTACCACTGGTTCGAAAAAAAAAAACCTTATTCAACTTCAATTAATGTATTATCATTCCTAATTAAACAATATAATTGTTCCAAATTGAAAACGATACTTCCACAATTGTTTCTTCTATGGCAGCAACGCACCGGGTGCCAGTTAGTTCACTTTAAATATTGAAATATTGAATTTTCAGCGTGGTAGCGGCTCACTACGGCTTGACCTGGTAACTACCGCTATCACAGATACCAGTGTAAAATATCAACTTAATGCTGCTATTTCGTATGGTGCGCGTAGAGAACAGGCGAAACTTTTTACTGGTGAATTTTGATTATTAATCGAGGATAGATATGGGTGGCTATGGTCTACAGCATACACTTACCAGTAGGACTGTTTACTCGATTGTCACCGTTGTTCTATAAAAAAAATGCGAAACAACAAATTAATAATTAATAAATAATAAATTTTAACAACGTAATTTTAACAACGTATAAATTATTGGTCTGAAAGAAGATGTAGAGACAAAAATTGAGAAAGGTATGCTGAGATGGTTTGGCCATGTCAAGAGAATGAATGAAGAACGATTGAAGAAAAAAGTGTATAAGGTGAGTGTGAATGAAAGTGTTGGAAGGGGTAGACCTAGGCGGACATTTCAAGACCAAATCAGGGACGTCTTGAAAAAAGGCCAGGTCAAGAGTTCCCTCAACCGCAGAGCATGTATGAAGAGAATAATGAAAGTGGAAGAAGCGAAACAAGTATGTAAGAATCGTAGCAAGTGGAAAGAAGTGGTCCATGCCTACCTACCTATTATTAATCTGTATGGAATAAAAGTTATTCTTTTCTATTCTATATTAATACGTGCGCGAAGCCTCTACTATAAGACTAAAGGTAACAGACGGAAAGTGGGAAGGAAATGGTACACAGGTTTTTTTTTTACTTATTATAAGCCAGTGCTTTACCACAATCCCACCTGGTGATAACTGGTGATGCAGCCATAGATGGCAAATCGCACTGTCTTAGCGTAACTAAAGCCTATTCACTCTTGCCTTGAAGACGCCCGGATTGTATTCGGTCGGAAAGATAGCCGCCGGCAAATTATTCCACTCCTTTTCTGTACGCATTACAAAAGACGAAGCAAACCTTTTGGTTCTAATGGTACACAGGTCAAATTTCCTCATTGCCAATCCCTAAAGCTTAAGGTGTCTTGGCCACAGTGAGAGGAATGCTGGCCGACCGGCCAACAGTAGTCTTCAATAAAATAGCGTAAATGTTTGAATGCAAAGAGATTTTATTTACAAACTACATCGTCTGCGTAGAATTTAAACAAAGGAAACCTGAAGATATATAAAAGTCGTCCATGGTCAAGTAGTTTAACTATACAAAAACCACTTTAAACTAATTTTTTTGTTTCGTCTGGAAAACTACGTGTGATACGGGAATGTTTTTTTAATTAACACTTTCACTGTCCCGTTTTCGGGCACAATAGAAAGACAATAGCCATGAACCTATATGTAGTGCACGGGACAGTGAAAGGGTTAAATTTGAAGATCTATTAATTCACGCAAAAATGGTCTTATCACCTTAAGAGGGCGACACTGAAAGTTCTTAGAAAATTAAAAACTGAACAAACTAGCAAGTTATTACTTTTATTATATCTTTTCAAAATACTGTCTATTTACATCAATACATCGCTGCATCCGATGGAACCACTGAGGAAAGCACTTTGCCCACTCGTCCTTAGGGGTCTTTTCGACGGCATTTTGAAACACAGTCGCTGTTTCCTCGGCGTCTATTAAAAGTTTTCCTCGAAATTTTTCTCCACTCATAATTTTTTGTAAAATGTTGTTGACGTAAAAAAATTTAATAAATTTTGCAACAAAACTTTGTAAACATTTTTCAAATCAAAAAAGTTTTGTTCCAAAAATTTATTACATCTCTTATATTATAGATATATGACTATATAGGGGAAGGTGGGGGGACACCGGATAGTTAAGATAAAGACTCAATAAATAAATCACTATCTTATTTATTGAGATAATCAACATCACAAATGTTAAAGTATATCTTAGACATAACTTTGGTACAAAAATATTTGAGATGAATCTTAATAACTGCAAACTAGAACAAATTTAATCAAAAATTACAAATCCGAGTTCACCCCACACCTATGGGTCAAACCGGATAGGTATTTTATATTAAAGGGGTGAAAACAGATACAAGCAATAAAACAAAATATTGGAATTATTCGCAGTTTTTGCATACAAAAAATAATACGAGTAATTCTTGCTCAGAGCAACCAATGCAACTTTCGTGAGCCCAGCGGTGCATTGTTACCATTCATCTGTGGACTTAGTTTGACTACATTTTTCGCCACATACCAAACACTTCGAATCCTCTTCATAGTTTTGTTTATTCGCCTTTTTCCCGATAGCCTTACCATTGCCTTTAAATTTTATTTTACTAACTGATGGCATAGCCTTTTCAGACAGTTCATTTTTATACGGCGATTCAGTCAGAATTGCGGTTTTTCCTCTACGTAATGATGGACGTATGTTCTTTTTAAAATGAGGAATTGGCATGATATCTTTCGGTGATACAAGACTAATAGAATTTGAAAACGTTTGTCCTTTTGTAAATGTTCCTGCTTACGGAGACGGGGTTGTTCGTCGAGGCAAAGGATCCTGAGAGATTTCATTTGTTTTTGGTAAAAATGATATTTCTGTAATCTGTAATGGTGCAAAATCAACATCTGTAAAAATATTGGGATTCAGTGGGCAAATTCCGGTTTTGGAAAAAGCAGACACTGCATTTTTCATGGTAGCGGCACGGTTATAAGCAGTTTCAAACAAAGATTACATTTGAAATTAGGTGACAACACGCCCCGGATGATTTCGAAGCCATAACTGGACTTCTTGCGAGTAAAACGTGCTCTAAGGTTCCATAAAACCAACATAGAGTGGTTGTAAGCGATACGTGCAGTGAGGTGGCAAGCAGAGCATTATAACACCATCAGCACGAGCTAACTCAATAGCTTCTAGGTTCTTAGTGTGAGTGGCGTGACCATCTAAGACAAGAAGCACAGGATCTTCATGGGGCAGGGCATGCTAACGCTTGCAGTCTGTAAAAAGTAAAAATTATAAAGAGATATAAAACAGACGCCCACAATATCTGCATACAAATCAATCGGGGTTACACCGGATAGTCGATATCACCCCGTCCGCTTGTACCCCATAGGTACCATGTTTGAAATTCTAATAACTAACAGGTTATGTTTACTCTCTTAGCAACAACAAATACCGGTTTAGAAGGTTAAATATTTATTACTTCTTAAATTAAACAATGATTTATGGTTGCACACAGCTACACTTAATGATAACACTTTCAAAAAATCAAAATATTAGATAACGTACCTTTGTTTTCAGTTTTCTTTTATAGACGCACGCGCTGAGATGTCACCGTCACCTCCATTTGCAACAGCACTGAGTAAGCGTTTCCGCGTATTTCTCCACTAGCTACAACTAGACAGCTATGCGCGTAATGATAAAATAGTAACTATCTGGTTTCACCCTCTATCCGGTTTCCCCCCTCCTTCCCCTAGTATAGATGAATACGAAATACAATTTATTTTATCAGTTTTATCACAATCAGTTCAGTCATTCCGAATATTAGCACGGACAGACAGACAGACAAAAATTCCATGTCTTTTAATTGCATTATTTGCATGCATATATAACTGAGCTTTATAGATGAGTTATTTCGATATTACGGACATTCATTTAAATTTAAATTTAATTTTACATATGTATAGTTTATCTATTTCATCATCATCATCATTACAGCCCTTCACAAGTCCACTGCTGAACATAGGTCGCCCCCAAGGAATGCCACAAAGCACGGCACTAAGCTATATGCATCCATCTTCCTGCATGTCTTACCAGGTCGTCACTCTATCTAGTGGGGGTCGCCATACACTTCGCCTACCGGTACGAGGCTGCCACTCGAGAACCTTTCTTCCCCATCGGTTGCTAGTTCTTCGAGCTATATGGCCGGCCCACTGCCACTTCAGCTTACTAATCCGTTGGGCTATGTCGGTTACTCTGGTTCTACTGCGGATATCCTCATTCCTAAGTTTATCACGCAGAAAAACTCCGAGCATAGCCCTAAAATTTAAAATTACAAAAAACAAAATTACTTATATGTCCTATTTATTAAATTTTTTTTGTCGTTCTTATTCTGATGTTCTAATTTGTTTCAATGTTTTGTTTTGTCAACAAATTAAAATATGTATGTACCTTTCTTCCCCATCGGTTGCTAGTTCTTCGAGCTATATGCCAATTCATTCTATTTATATCTATTTATAATAACTTATTTATATACGTGAGGAAAATAAAAAACACAACAAATATTAGTATTTAAAATAAACGTTGCGTTGCGTTATACTATCTAATCTAACGTTTTTTTTGAGTCCAGTCACTGCTGGCTTGGATATTCCATGCTCAAGGCACGTGAATACATGTAATTAATAATTTCTCTTCGGATCTGTTCGTGCTGTCCAATTTTGTTTCGTAAAAAGTAAGATTGACAAAGAAGCACACAATCTTTATGATAGTAAGAGGTTAAAAATTTTGTACAACTGACTTCAATATAAGTTATTAAGAATAACTTAAAAACTATTGGTCAGGCCTTGATAAATTATATGGGACCACATGAGAAGCACCAGCTTTCAAATAAAAAAAGAATCATCGAAATCGGTTCACCCAAAAAAAGTTATGAGGTAACAAATATTAAAAAGTCGAAATGAGTACCGTCTGTTTTTTGAAGTCGGTAGAAAATGTCTTGTCTTCGCTAGAGACTAAATTAGAATGCATCAGTCTAAGTTCAGAAGGCTTTTGTTAATTTTCACTCACCACACGAAACACAGCAGCATTATGTTATTGTTAGTCATTGTTGTGTTATTGTTGTTGTTGTGATGTTATTTTTATGCATTAGTTAGTCATGAGAGACCCTCAAGCATCGACTGCCTCGTTTGACTTGTGGTCGCAAACGCGTTTGTTAATTATAAGGTCGCAGGTTCGAATTCCACGTCCAGGCAAAATCAATTATGTTGAATTTTTCTGTCAAGACATTCTCAGTAGCAACCCGGAGTCAGAAAGCTGGTGGTGTTTCACTTCTGTGCCTCGGAAAGCACGTAAAGCCGTTGGATCTACGCCTTATCTCTCTCCGATCGTGTCGGTTTACCGTCCCATCGGACTATGAGAGTGACAGGTTAGAGTGTGCACCTCTGCTTGCGCATACACTTGAACACTATAATCCTGTTCCACACAGATGGTTAGTCTCCATTGAGACACCGCCGTGACCGAAATCGCGGTCGGAAAAGGAAAATGAAAAAAAGAAATCGGCCTGAGAACTTTATTATACATAAGAGTGTTATAGTGAGTCCACCTGCAATCACATTGATATCATTGCGTACATTTTTGTTCCCGTTGCATATTCCCATTCTTTCGTCAATTTTAGATAGGCTAGCGTAGTGTGTAGAGCTTAGTGTGTTCTATATTTATTTATTTATTGCATGTACACAACAGTTTATATTCACTTTTCTGTAACATAAATAGCTAATATGTACAAAGTTTTGACCTGGAATACAAACCAAAAACGCATACATACAGTTGCAACATGCATTATCTCTCTTACAAAGCAATAAGGACCGTGGCCGAGCTCACTTGACTACTCTAGCGCCATCTATTATCTATCTACGGAAGCGGTTGCGATGTATATCGATATGAAAATTTGACGCGCTAAATACATCGTTCTTTATTTAATACATTTCCATAGATGTCGCTACATGGTACCGCTAAGTAAGATTGACGAAGTCATTGGGCTCTAGTACGTAAACATACGAGTATCTATGAAAAAAAGATATTGTTAAACAATTTTATGACAATTTTTTCTGCTGATTTACAATAAGGAGACGGTACTCAATTCGACTGTATGTTTTTTTTTTGTGTGTTACCTCATAACTTTTCACTGGGGGAACCGATTTCGATTATTCTTTTATTATTTGAAAGCTGGTACTTCTCGTGTGGTCCCATATGAATTTCATCAAGGTCAGATCAATAGTTTTTGAGTTATTCTTAATAACTTATATTGAATTCGGCAGTACAACATTTTTAATTTTAAATTATATTGGTAAAAAATGAATGTGGAGTTGACTTGATGTAGTGGAACAGTTGAGTGTGAATCTCATTAATATTGTTATCAAAGACGTCAATGTCCCTACCTGACTCTGTCAAAACCATTTCATTATAAGACCGACACACTCGTGTTAAAGGATTGTAAAATAAAGTATTGGTCTTATAAACGTTTAATATAAACATATTAAGACATCGTAAGAGATTATAAACGTATATTAACTAATATATTGACCCCTACGAAGATGACAGCTGTAAGTAGTATGTTACAAAATCCGTTGCTGGCCACATCATATTCACGTCTGGCGTTGTTGGATACCCCGCCGTCAGTCGAAAGTAATAAGATAAATGCTTTTTCCATAATCGCCTCTTGCGGCACCTACGGAATGCAATGTATTTTTAGATTCTCTTGCATCGCCACCCCAAGACAGTTGTATTGTTAATGCCGCCATATGCATTATCTGATATATGATAAACCGCAAAATAAGGCTCAACAATCAGGAATCTGTATTGTTTCACAAATAATGTTGGTTCTAGCTGAGTTTTTGTGGGATTTCTGGTAGGTATACTTACACTGTCCACCTGAGGAAACAGAAACAGAAACAGAAACAGAAACTTTTTTATTCAATATAGATTATAAATAATGCTTATTGAAAGTCACTGTTTTGTATAATTACCACTGGTTCAAAAAAAAACCTCTGTCCTGGGAAGAACCAGCAAGAAACCCAGCGGGACTTTTTTTTTAAAATAACAGCTTACAATCATGTATGTTACACAAATTAACAACACAACAAATTAGAAATAGCTTGGTAGCGATCACCTCATTTCCAGGGGTTATTATCATCTATAAATTCTTTAATACTATAATAACCCTTTTTATACAAACTTAGTTTAATAAAGTTTTTGAACTTTGAGCAGGTCAAATTTTGTATATTTTCTGGAATTTTGTTGTAAAAGCGTATACATCGCCCCAAGAATGAATTACTGACTCGATGGAGTCGAGTAACCGGTACTACTAGCTTGTGTCTGTTCCTAGTATTTACAGAATGCATATCACTTATTTTTGTAAAACTACTTTTATTTTTGTGTACGTACATTACATTTTCATAAATGTATTGAGAGGCCAAAGTTAATATATTAATTTCCTTAAATTTTTGTCGCAGCGACTCTTTAGGCTTTAAATCATAAATTGCTCTTATGGCCCTCTTCTGTAAAACAAATATAATTTCAGTGTCAGCTGCGTGTCCCCATAGCAAAATACCATACGACATTATGCTATGGAAATAGCTAAAGTAAACTAGTCTAGCTGTTTCAACACTAGTTAGACTTCTAATCTTTTTTACGGCATATGCTGCAGAACTAAGTCTGCTTGCTAGTTTTGGTATATGGGGGCTCCATTGAAGCTTCGCGTCTAGTGTGATTCCAAGAAAAATGGTGGTATCTACAAGACTCAGTTTCTTCCCATTTAAAATTACATTAGTATTTAATTGTTTGACATTTGGAGTCATAAATGAAAAAGAGGGTAAGGAGATTCCGTGGCCCATGGACATTTACATCTATCCTCGATGAAAAATCAAACTGCAGATGCATTGTCACCCCTGAGGACTAAAATGAAATGCTTTGTTTCCAGTAAAAGGGGTATCCGTTTCTCTACACTCGCCATACAAAACACAGCAGCATTAAGCTGCAATTTTATAATGGTATTCTGTAGGGGCATGGTCCTTCCTCGGTCATGCCGACCCATTCGTGCTACAATCATAATATAGCTGCAGCATGATGACTCTACCACGTACGAGTTCAAAATTAGCACCCAAAGTAATTAAAACTCTAACCACTAGCCCATATGGTCGTTAATGGCTGTCTATATACGACAGTGAAACAAGACACGAAACTCTTAAGTCTCTGTATGAAACGCGCTTAATTGTTTATAAACATGCCTATCGCGCCAAAAGGAGGCCTAAATCTGTACGCGGTCAAGGAAAAAATAAAATTCATTGCGAATAAACAAAAACAAATAAAATTCGAAGCCATAACGAAATCATCAATGGTTAACCGTAAACAAATAGTGTGGTACACATTCGATATTTGTATCGATAAAATTTATTAATGTAACTATATACTTTTTACCTCTATTACTTTCTTAAATTCCCATATTTATCTTTTTCATTCCAATAATCTGAGGCGGATTATCTTTAAGGCAAACTAGGCACTTGCCTAGAGGCGCAAGGTTAAAAAGTGGCATGGAAAAAAATTAAGTAATTACCTACTTACAATAAAATAATAAATTATACTTTCTATGGAGACGTAGAGCTTCCAAAGCGCGCCCCGTCTACTTGATTACTAATACAACGCTCTCACTCTCTTATTACATATTAAAAAAAATCCCAGACTAATTATACCTATCTTTTACCTGTTATAACTAGTTTAAAATTAACCTTATATCAATGTAAAAGGTTAAAATAGCACGCTGTGTTTATCTGTAACTGATTGTGCATTTAACTCATAATAGTTTATTACAATGTAACTACTTTAAGTTTCTGTAATGTAACAGTCGTTCGTAGACCAAATAAATAAATAAATGTTGACTGCCTCGTTGGTCTAGTGATTGTAGTAGTGCGACTGCTGATCATGAGGTCCCGGGTCCGAATCCCGGGTCGGGCCAAAAAATCAGTTATTGAGTTTTTCCATCAAGAAATTCTCAGTATCTGCCCGGAGTCACGAAGTTGGCGGTGTTTCACCCCCGTGCCTCGGAAAGCACGTAAAGCCGTTGGTCCTCTTTATTTTTTATTGCGAATTTAAAAAAAATTATAGCAAGGGTCTTCGGAAAGGGCAGAACAACGTCTGCCTGGCCATCTAGTATAATATATAATATACATGTACTATATGTATAAACCTTTCTCTTGAATCGTTCTGTCTATGGATGAAAGCTGCATCAAAATCCGTTGCATAGGTTAAAAGATCTAAGCGTAAAGACGGCGGGAAGGAACTTTGTTTTACACTATGTAGAGATAACTTAAAAGATGTCCCCTTACTCACCAATGCCAAGCGTTCAGTCCAACTGGACTGCCGTTTACCATCAACTAATGGTAAAGGGCTACCCAAAGACCCATAACTAACCTTGATAAAAAAGGTTACAATTGCGTTGTCTTTAGTGAGGTCTAAAATAAAATGTCTATCCGGAACAAAATAATGGGTGTATTGCTTAGTGGCAGAAATAATAAGAGAGTGGTTCGAGTGGAGATAGAGAGTAATACACAGAATATTATTTTTAACATCTATCATCTTTTAAAAAACAAAATGCATATGTCAACACACCACGTGGTAGAGCCATGCTGCAGTTATATTAGTAGTACAGTTGTAGCACGAATGGGTCGGCTCGACCGGGGAAGGACCACACTCTCACAGAAAACCTGCGTAAAATAGCAGCTTGACACTGCTGTGCTTCGTATGGTGAGTGTAGAAAACCGGAGACCCTATTTACCGGAAAAGAGGCATTCCATCTTAGTCCTCATGGGTGACGACGCATCTGCATTTTGATTCTTGATTGAGGATAGATGTAGATGTCTATGGATCACAGCAACCACTTACCATAAGGTGGACTGTGTGCTCATTTGTCACCCTATCCTATAAAAAACATATTGATACATGATAACGTGTCTCTACCACCCACTATTCAAACCTTCCTTCCTTGAAAATGATAGTAATTTGGAATTGAGGTTTACGAGGTTACATTTTTAGAATAATTTATATATTTTTCTCAGCATGTTTTATATTTTACTTAGCTACATTTCAAATAGTGCGAATTGTATACAAATCCACCGTGAACCACGTGTCTATATCTAGAAACACGTGTCTACATGTTTTTTTGTGATTTTATTCAACATAAGCTTGCTAAATATAGGAAGGAACTATCTCCTGTTACTCAGGTTAACCTTTTACAGGAGATAGGTCCACATTGATATGTATAAATTGTTTTTTGTTGCAATAATTTTTTTTTCAATTTCAATTTTCAACTTTACAATGAATATAAAATATGAAATAAATGTACTTAGCAACTAAAATATAATAATTAAGAATACATATAACATGACATTATTTTAATTTTTTAACCAAAAACATTAAGTTCCTTTCAATTCCTAGATATAACGCTGCTACAACTGCTCATACAATGAATGTATAAATTTATATTATATTAAAGTGTGTGAAGTCGTTAACACTCTAAGTCTGTCCGAGTATTTTTTTAAATTATTTACAAGATTTGGCTTTTTTTCTAAAATAGTAACAAAGTGATTATGACATTGATTACAAATCGTGTTTTATATTTTACAGTATACAATGCACCTACAGTACATATCGATAAAAATTACCAGCACAACGTTAAACCGATATTTGTTTACAAACAGACAAAAAACAGCACTCCATATCGGATATCAATTAATACACAAACCCAATTCCTCACAGTTGCAAATAGCTCCCATTCTACACGGTTCTCATTCGCGATATGCAATAGTGATAGTGATGTCAAGCATAATTGTAATATTGACCGTTAATTTGATCGGTTTCATCACTTCGTCGTATTTGGGAACCGAAACATTTATGAAACCTAAACTAGAAAAGAACAAAATTTTAAATAAAGGGGTATGGTTAAAGAAAACTGATGATGATCAACCAACGAAGACGGTATCAGGAGATTTTGTATTCAGGTCAAATTCTTTAGATGCCGATAGTTTACTTCTAAACAATTTCGATGCATTTGGTGAAAACTTTATGCAAGACTCTCCAATGGTTGGAACCAGTTACATTGAAAGGAGCAAAAGATCAGCAGATGGTAAAGCACTTGTTATATATAAACTTTTACCGTATCCCGCGTGTAAATCCTGTTACAACAAATTCGATTATTGTAAGTGACGACTGTATATAAATGATATTTAAATCTCCTAATTCATTTCAAAATTTTATATTTAAAATGTTTATTGTGAACTTGAAATGAATTCAATGGTTTTAATGTTCTTGATATAATTTCGTTATTCCTTTCAATTTTTGCAAAATTGTTATTGAATATTTTTCGCAGTATACGAGTACTTGTGTGTAACATACAGTATTACAAATTTAACGAAGCTAATTATTGAGATTAATTTTATTTTATTGCGTGATGACAAATCATTATATTAATTTAATTATGGCAATGGCTTTAAAATTAAAGTTTTTGTTAAATATTATTAAATATCTATATTACAGATGAACAATTTTCCAAGGAATTTATAGAAAACAGTAATACAACTGATCTTTTAAAAAGCAACATAAGCAATGACAAAGCTATACCGATGAAGTCTAAATTAATCACTAATCCTAAATCGGAGACAGCCTCCAACGATTATCCGTATGAAGAGGCGATAATAATAACAAATACTAATAAAAGAGAACTAATACGTTCAAAAAGTAGATTATCTAAACATGAATCCAACAAAAATATTTCGAATACGAGTGCGGACTTGACTTTAAATAGAGATAATTTAGTAAAAATTGAAGACTTTAATAAAAAACATTATAATAATTCTTATCATAATTTTAATGTAACGCCTAAACGCAGCATGCAACAAGACTATGAATCTGAAATTATTAAAAAGATTGAATTTACTGAGGAAGTAAACAAAACGGAAGATAGCTATGAGAAAAAAAATGATCGAAATGTGTTTGATGATAGAGCCTGGCATCAAAATGCTCCCATGCCCGATGTAAACTCATTTAAAATTTTACCTAAAAACGAAGAAAATAAAAATAAAAATAAACCAATAACAGAAAAGGGTTTGATAAAGGTTTTATCTATGTTAACAAAGACTTTCAAGAAAGTAATGAAGCAGCATAATGATATAAAACGAATACATACTAAACTTAGTACAATTAATGATGAGTTTATGAAAAATGCTCAACTGTTAATGACCAAATTTAATGATTTTGATGTTAAATATTTATATTTAATGAAATTTAATGAGAATTTAAAAGATTTGGAAGCAAAACTACGTAGCAAAGAAGAATTGTATAACAATAAAGAACTTGAACTGACAAAGAACTTAGCAGAATTCGAAAATCAACAAAAGAAATTTTTAATTCAACAACGACAGTTTTATAACATACAGAAGCTGATGTTAGCACAAAATGAAAAAATAAACCTAAAACAAAATTTAATAGCGAAAACGCAGAATGAAATATCGTTACGGCAAAACAATTTTGCGCGAATATTGAAAAAAGCTAAACAAATTTATATTGACGCTAAGAATCCAATACCACAGAAACTAAATGCAATATTATCTAAACCTAACGAGACATCGGAAACTAAACCTAACGATATTGATAAATCAACCACAACAACATCTACTCAGACGCCAAATACTGAATCAGTTAAAATAAATCTATTATCAGTTCCTTCAATCAGTCGAATCATAAATTATGATAATCAATTATTAAAAGAGAAAGACGACCATACAGTAGACGATTTAATATATAAGTATTATTTCAATAACACATATATTGACGTTTTGATGAAAAATAAAATCTTGTCGAGTTTCGTATCTTCTCCTGGAAATCCGTTCACACGCAACGTGAAAAATAAACGAAACGAAAATCCATTATTTATTCAGAAGCCCACAAACCTTTTTCCTGTGAATAATCTGAAATCATTTGTTCAAAAAGGTAAAGCGGATAAACATTTGAATCGAGAAAAGCGATGGATAAAAAGTTCTAAGAAAAATTTCAAAAAGATACGTATAGGTAAAGATTTCAACATTTATTCTAATAAGGATGACGTGAAAACAAATCCGAATAAAAGTAATGTGTCGTTGGAAAAACAGATAGGGAAAAAATTTGCAGGGATTAAAACCAAAAAATCTGATAAAGATCCATTTATAACTATGGCAACAAGTTTTTGTAAAGAAATTGGTCAAGATAGAGATGAGCAAATGTTACACTGGTGCATTGAAAAGGCATTAAGAAGATTAAGATTTATTGGTAAGCTTGAAAACAATACTAATAAAATAATGCTTTCCTTATGCTATTAGAATAGTTTTTAAACTAATTCCCACTTAATTTTAAATTATAAAAAATACATTGTCTTACTACTTGTAGATATGAAAATACCTCAGTCAACTGTTACTGCTAAGCGCTCTGATGACGATAAAGTTACGACAATTCACTCAATATCTCAGCAAAAGGACTCGAAAATCAATGAAATGTCCACAGTAAGGTCTGGAGGTAAGCCCCTTAAGCATATATTATTATATATACCCTTAAGTATTATAGTTGTAAAAATTGACAAACAGTGTAAACATTATTTGAATGAGCTAAAGTTTTTGTAACTAGCCTTAGATAGAACATTTTTGGCGTTTATGATCCATCTTAAAATATTTTTACCTCATGTTGCAACAGATTAGTCACCGATATTTTTTAATTCCTCTATTTTATCTAGAAACAATTCTGGTCCTTGGAGTCCACGTGCGCTGATATTCCTAAAGGAATCTATTCGCGACTGATCGTTGCTGCTGGTGATAAGAAGGCTTGTTCTATGTTTTAATATTTTATATATTCTAATTTAACAGAAATATCTTCAACTACCCCATCTGCAAGCAATACGGATAACACGATTACTGTTCCCGCTACTACTGCAGCACAAGATACTACAGACTCCGCAATATTCTTTCCAGGTTCGAACTTTTTACTTCTAAGTATTGATATTCCGCTTTTAACATGTTTTTTTTTAAGTAAGGTGAATATACAATAATATCTAGTTATCCTTGATTAGGAATCAAAATTATTAGGCGTTGGCACACCTAAGGCCTACGATGGAGTGTCTAGTTACCAGTGAAAAGACCCTACGGTGCTCGTCATTCACCATTTTTTTATAGAATAGAGGTGACGGACGAGCACACACTCAACGTGGTAAGTGCCTATGGACTACACCATAGACATCCAAATTTATCCTCAATTAAGAATCAAAATGCAAGACTGAGGACTAAAATGGGATGCCTTGTATCCAAGTAAAAGGGTCTCCGGTTTTTCGCACTCAGCATACGAAACACAGGAACATTAAGCTGATATTTTACGCTGGTTTTCTGTGAGAACGTGGTCCATCTCCGGTCGAGCCGACCCATTTGTGCTACAAGCATAATATAGCTGCAGCATGGCTCTACCACGTAAAAATCATTAACATCGTGCCATAATCCTGTTATTCAACCCTGGTATTCCTTGAAAATACTCATGACTCTTTCCTAGTTCAGCCGGCCCTTTAGGCTGAAGCCATAATACGCTGCTTGTACCACAAAAAATACCTCTACCACGTATATTTAAATTAAATTTCCTAATTACATACATAAACACTCACGCCTGTCACCCAGAGGGGTAGGCAGAGACTATGGAATTCCATTTGGCACGATCCTGACACACCTCTCTCGCTTCCTCCACATCCATATACCTACGCATACACGCTCGTCGGAAGGTACTCTTAATTTGGCCCATTTTCAATATATTGCCAATTTGGTCGATAAACTTTCGCCTAGGGCGACCCTTCCCAACTCTGCCATTCACCTCTACAACATAAATTTGCTTTGTCACTCTTTCCTCATTCATTCTTTCTACATGACCAAAACCACCGAAGCATTCCTTTCTTAATCCTAGTCACAACATCATCTTGCAAACCACACATTTCTCTTATCACACTATTTTTCATTCAGATTCATTCATTCAGAGTCATTCAGATTCAGCCCTAGCATACTACGTAATGACCGCATTTCTACAGCATTTATTCTACTCTCGTGCTTCTTCTGCCACACCCAACTTTCACTACCATGCATTAAAGTAGGCACTAACACAGCATTGTGAATTGCCAAACGTGCCTTTTTGGACACATTCTGACTTTTCACAATAGAGTGTAGAGCCCCATTCAATCTATTTCCTGCATTCACTCGTCGTTCTATATCCTTGTCATATCTACCATCCCTGCAAAACACACATCCCAAATACACAAACTCATCTACTTGCTCTACCAACTTGTTGGTTGGTAGAGCATTTCTTAATTCTTGTTTATATTATTATTTCTTGTTAATTATTGACTAATTGAGGTCGTCATATTAACAAAATATATTTCTTGTGTCAAGACGACAGTTACAGACAGACAGAATAAAAATTCAGATGCGTGAAAAGGGACTTCGATTCTCTACATTCACCATATTCACAATATCCATAATTTCATCGTGGGTTTAGTTCCAAAAAAGAAAATACAAAATCTGGACCCGATGTTTGGTGCAGTAGTCGAGACGCTAATTAATTATATATTTTAACTGTAATAAGTTCAGGGTGAATACGAAGTGAGACTTTTCACGCCATCTACCGGAAAAGGTAGACAATGAATAATTTCATACTTTGGACCGTATTTTTGTTTGAAGTCAACCAGGAGAATTTAGTAAATATTGTTAGTCGAGGGTTAGGGGGAAACCGGCGGACGATGCCTGCGGTATTAGAATGGTGATATCTTAGAGTAATAACCTACATAATATGTAGTCGATAACAATGGGGTGCAAACACACCAACCCTCTAATTGTCTATTCCTGTCAATTCTATTTAACATTATTAATTAAAAGCCTGCTGCTGTGAGCCTCTAATATCGGTTATAATTTTTTCTTCTTTTATATTTTTCTTTTTTTTTCATTTTTCTTAATTTATATTCTCTCATCCTTTTGAAATTGTAAAATATTTGTATACCTATGTGTTGAATGCAGTGAACCAAATAAGTTTTCTTCTGCCGACTTCCAAAAAGGAGACGGTACTCAATTCGAGTGTATGTTTTTTTTTATGTGTGTTACCTCATAACTTTGTACTGGGCAAACCGATTTCGATGATTCTTTTTTTATATGAAAGCAGATAGATATGAATTTGATCAAGGTCAGACCAATGGTTTTTGAGTTATTCTTAAATAACCTATATTGAAGTCGCTTATATTGAAGTCGAATGTACAAAATTTTTAATTTTAAGTTATTATACTAGGAGTGTTCGATAGTACCTTGATAATGAGTTAGGAGAGCTCTGGATCGGACACGGCGGTCCAGTTCAGTGACCTCTCAGATCAGCTGATTTGACGCCTCTTGACTTTTATTTGTGGGGACGTATTAAATCATTAGTTTATATTTTCTGCCGACTTCAAAAAGGAGGTAAGGTACTCAATTCGACTGTATGTTTTTATTTATATGTGTTACCTCATAACTTGTTATTGGGTGAACCGATTTCGATGATTCTTTTTTTATTTGAAAGCTAGTGCTACTCATGCGGTCCCATATGAATTTGATCAAGTTCAGACCAATAGTTTTTGAGTTATTCTTAATAATTTATATTGAAGTCGGCTGTACAAAATTTTTAATTTTAAACTATTTAAAGATCTATTCGGTCTCCTTTCCTGTATTTAAAAATAAAAAAATTGAATTTAAATTTGAAATTCTTTGCTCTTTTGTTTCAGATAATGACCAGTTGGAGTCGAACTTAAAACAGTACGGTAAAGATATTTCGTAATATTTCTAATTTGTGTAGTGACGGCGTAAAATAATACACTACCCCATATCATCCCGAGGGTATCGTAAAAGGCAACGAAGAAATACTAAAATAAGAGATGGGCAGCACCATCTTCCTGATAACAACAGTACAAACTATATACTAAAATAATAATATCTCGAGATGTCGTGGTTAGTCAGTCAGTTACTGGTATTTCGCTTATACAGGGTCATTTTTCAATAACCGGCCAAATTTGCAGAGAAGGTTCAGAAGAAGTAATATAGGCAAATATTGAAGAAAAAATTATTTCAATAAATCTTAAACAGTCCTTTTTATCTTTTCAATTCAAAATGCGTGATAATGCATGCACACATTCGTAAGGATCGATCGGTAGGCAAAAACGTTGTTGCCCATAAATCACATTCAATTTGGCATAATTTGAAATAAAAGTAGAAGCCTTAATTAATCGTACTTTCATAAACTGGAATAACGATGATATATTATTATTTATATATTTAAACTTAAGTTTAAAATTTTGCTACTCTTTGAAAAATAACCAATAGTAAAAAGTAAAGTAAACTCTTTGAAAAGTACCTGTTACGGCGTGCAGCTGCCTATCCAAGAGTAGGATCTTCCCGGCCCATGAAGGAAGAACCTACAAGCAGATGCAGGTCGGGCCTCCTAAGGCCAAAGTAGAAAATTTCTCATAACAATAAACAATAAGGGGGAGCGTTCTATCCTACCGCAATTCAACAGGGAGAATATTAAAACCGAGCTTACTTACCTATATCCAAGGCGACTGGTCCCTCAGGGCTCGGTCAGGTCGCATGTGGTTGTATGGTGCAGGGGAAGTAAGGGGCAGTGATGTGTATCTGTGTGTGACTGATCGTGATAGACCTTATTAGACCGTTGCCGTCGGCGGCAGCTCGGACTTCAGCACCGCTCCAAATTGTGGTATTCTTCCGCGGAGTCGTCCACAGTCACTTTCTTCGTTCGTCACGAGAACAGTTCATTAACTTTATCGTACAATTAACCAACTTCCAGAAGCCACTAACTCTAATTTGTTATAAAACGTAACACCCAACACGAATACAGAATGTCGGTCTATACGAAATCCCGTTACTATAAGCAAAAACGTAACACACCGCACGAACACGAATGTCCGGATCAAAGTTCACTACCGTTTCGCGTGGCAACAATTATTTCTAGAATCTCAAATGCCGCACTAGTAGCTAATATTGTCGAATACACTTATATACGGATTCAGAGTTAAACACAAATAATTCCCGGGAGAAGCTCTCTGGCAAGGAATGCGCGTTACGAATCCTAGACAGTATATTTACTAGACGCGCTTACACTATTCCGCGTTCCCGCACAAAAAATGACAGCGTGCCGTCGATAGCAACGCCTGCAAAAGACTCCCATTTGCCCTCGCGCGTTCTCGCCACCCACTCCGCTCGACCAAACGTCAAACCGGTATCGCGCCGAGCCGAGCGCCCTCTGGCGTCGATTCTTGACATTAGCGCTTGGCACGAACAGTACCAAATAAATGATAGATAATTATACTAATAGTTTGTACTAGATAGTGTACCCATAGATAGTTTATACTAGATCACCATCTAGTGTAAGTCATTTGTAAAATATCTAGCCAGTAACCGGAAACATTGCCGAATCTTCGAGACTTCTGGTACTTCGACTAACAATCCACCTGGTAATTGTGTTGATTATTCTTCAATGGTCCAGCAGTGGTAAATCACGAGTTGTTGTTATACCATAAAAAACCGTCATCACAACATAGATATATGCCATAGTTGTCACGTTCCAGGCGGGTCGGTAACCGCAGTTTTTTATAATTTTGAGTTGTTATCAAAAAGATGCTGCCTATCTCTTGTTTCAATTTCCCTTAGAATTATAATACCTTTACTTAATTTATTATTTGATCACGAACCACCGTCCTATAATGGATTTGCATGTAGAAGCGTCCGATGCATGCGAGCGATAGATGAAGTCTGGTCACTGGTCCCGCGACTCAGCGATTTTAAGACTACGCGCAAAATGACATTGTTCAGCCATCAAGAGGACGAGTATTAAATAGTAATACTTGCTCAAAAAACTTCCGACTCAAATCCTATAAAGGCAGTACTATTCACGATAATATTTGAGAGATGTTTTTATTTTTATATATTCTTTATTATTATGAAATACAGATAACAAAATAAAAATGTTTGATAACAGAACACTTAATCAAACTAAATGGTACATGACAGTTCAAAACAGTTGTTCTGGACTACTACTCGCGGCCGCTACTATGCAAACGCTTACTCATTGTCCATGACAAGCGACAGAAAGCGACAATGTGTGAGGCAATACACACACAAACACACACATACATAGCACACTGTTCACCTGATGGTAAGTGAATGCTGTGGCCTATCGACATCTACATTTATCCTTGATTAAGATTCAAAATGCGTTGTCACCTTTGAAGGCTAAGATGGAACGCCTCGTTTCCATTTAAGGGTTTTTGACGTGACAACGTCTTATAATTCGATGAAACTGGCTGCACACATGAAAAATCATGACTCATGCGGCGTTACCTCGCTCTGAGGCGTTCCATTTAAGGCTTGAAGTGCAAGCGAGAGCGCGGAACGAGCGACAAAGAGGCACAATCGGCCTCCGCGTTCGGCAGCGTTCGACATCTGTCTCTCTCCTACTTGAGTGAGCGATGCGTCCGCATGGACAGCTGCTATGCAATAATACATTTACATGTTTTCGTCAAGTATGAAGTGCAGTGAAAAGTGTATGTGGTGTCAATTGTTTATACCAATATTTTCTTAAGACGTTGTCACGTTCAACTATCGTCAGTAAACCGACTTTACAGACAACCGATTTTTTTTATAAGATAGGGTGACAAACGAGCACACAGTCCACCTGATGGTAAGTGGTTGCCGTGACCCATAGACATCTACATCTGTCCTCAATAAAGAAACAAATTGCAGGTGCGTTGTCACCCGTGAGGACTAAGATGGAATGCCTCTTTTCTAATAAAAAGAGTCTCTGTTTCTTTACAAACACCATACGAAACATAGCAGCATTAATCTGCTATTTTACTCTGTGAGATCGTAGTCCCACCCCGGTCGAGCCGACATATTTGTGTTACAACCATAATACAGCTGCAGCGTGGCTCTACGTATAAATGGCGTACCATGTATAAAACTTATGCTTTAGTGTTGTCACCAACTGATCAACGTGACAACGTACTCAACGTAGGACGCGTGTACTTACAACTATTGTTTGATATACTCACGTCGCGTCGCTTCAAGCGTGTTGTCGTAATTCTCACTCACCGGGAACAACGCCTTAGGACGGAAACATAAACATGATTATGTTTTCTTAGAAAATATGCACCGTGCGTATTACCAACACATGAAGCTACAACACATTAGCTTCCAGTAGTTAAAGTGTATCCTACCCCTATGCATTTAATAAATAACGAGTCAGAGGAAGATTTTAAAATGATTCACGTGGTAAAGCTTTGCTGTAAAAATATTGTGGTTGTAGCACGAATAGGTCGGCTCGACCGAGGTAGGACCACGTTCTCACAGAATACCAGCGTCGGTGGAACAACAAAGTAAATATATTTCGTATGTTGAGTGTAGAGAACTGATACCCTTTTACTGGTAACGAGGTAATTTTTGGGAGTGTGCATTTTAACTTCTTACCAAGGATAGATGTAGACCTATGGGCCATAGCATCCACTTACCATAAGTAGATCTATAAAATAAAAAATGCGTCGCCGATCAAAGTGCTACTTAATAGGCAAATTTTACCGCCACTGTAACTAAAAAAGAAAACATTGATTTAAATATTGGTTTGTTATAGAGTTGAAGCCTGATACCGAAGGAACAGTTTACTATGATGGCAGTGTCCACGCTAGTCAATTTGGTAAGTAAAGAAAAAAGTTTGCAAAATTGAAACAAATAAATCAAGTGCATGCGGGACATCTATAAATTATAGTTCCGCCGTCCGTATTCCCTCTAATATTTTCTAAAGTTTAAATGCGTTCACTACAGTTTTAATCAAAGGTATTCGATAAGAGCTATATAGTTTATATTATTACTAAGAATTCAGAGGGCGACGCGCTAAAGAATTACATAAAGTGTGATATATTTGTACGTGGTAGAGCTATACTGCAGCTATATTAGTAGTATAGTTGTAGCACGAATGGGCTCTCACAGAATACCAGTTTCATTTGTCACCCTTATCTATCTATTAAAAAAATTAAAAGAAGCGGTAAAATGTAATTTTGTACATCCAATTTCAATATAAATAGAATAGAATAGAATAGAATAATTTTCATTCAATATACATTACATGTGTAATTCTTATTGAATGTCATTTTTTACTTTACCACTGGTTCGAAAAAAGCCCTCTTTCCTGGGAAGAACCAGCAAGAAACCCAGCGGGACTTTTTTTTTAATAAATTTTACAATATAAATGATTACGAACTATTTACAAAATTTATTTTAGACCACCTCATTCCCAGGGGTTATTATCAACCATGTATTCATTTATACTATAATAACCCTTTTTATACAGTTTCAGCTTAATAAAACATTTGAACTTGGTAATAGAAAGAACCTCTACACTTAAAATATAAAATGAGAACATCATTAATGTAGTCGAAGTCGTTTACTTTACATGCTTTCCAAGGCACGGTGGTGAGACACCGCCAACTTCCTGACTCCAAGCAGCTACTGAGAATTTCTTGACGGAAAAACTGAGTAACTGATTTTTATTTGGCACGACCTGGAATTCAAACCCGGGACCTCATGATCACCACCTCACTAGACGAACGAAGGCTGCATTAATGACAATATTAACCTGGTGCATCTCGGGTAAAATAAACCTTTGTCATTTTTATCTGTTAGACGATGGCCCGGACAGCGAGGGGATTTCGGACTTATTACCTGGTCTAGACAGTGATTCGCGTGTGGACATCGACCCCATCGCTTTAGACTTTCACCAACGGAGGCGAGCCTATGTGCGAAGGTAATATTTTTAATTGAAATAAATAGATTAATTAGGAATCGATCATATGCGCGATTTTGAGGATTCAAAAAGCATTATAGTATGCAACCAGTTGCAGATGTTTCACACATAGCGATCCCCATCCACAGTGAACTCTACAAGATTGTTGACTGTCTCTCAATTGATTGAATCTGAAAAAATGTTTAACAAAATTTAACTCTCTCGAGATCGCCTCGCTCCCCCGAGGAAAGACCACGCTCTAACAGAGCATCAGCGTGAACTAGCTGCTTAATGTTCTTTCGTATGGTGAGTGTAGAGAACCGGAGATCTTTTTACTGGCCACGCGGCATTGCATTTTAGTCCCCAGGAGTGACAACGAACTATATCGCTTAAAATAGCTTAAACGAGATATTTTACTTAGCAACTCTCGGCGGCTAATATCGCCTTAACAGAAAACATTAAAGATTTATTATGTCGAATAAGGGTGACAAACAAGTCGCAGCAATACCTATTTTACATTCCAATATTTAATAATAATAATAATAATAATAAAGTGCCTAATAGTTGACTTGAATGCAGACCTTAAATGAGATGAATATAACCTTTTACATGTATGTATTAAAGAAATGGAGAATAAATAAAACTTTATTTTTTTTTACTTGCCTCCTTACAAAAGTTTTTAATTTTTTAAAAGCTACAGCCTTTTAAAGTCCAAACAGAGGCTTAGCAACCGTAGGTTATTTTTGAGTCGTCATTAGGGAGATGCAGCTACCCATCTCCTGATTTGTTTCCCTTTTTCGCCTCTTACAATACCCACGGGATGATATGGGAGAGTGATAGGGGTAGTAGCGGTTAATATACATCAATTAAATAAAAACTTATCCTACAAATTATATGATTATATTTCAAAACAAATTGTATTATTAATAAACTCTTGTGTCGAAAGCAAAAACGTAACCTGTTTGCTGTCTGCTTTTTGCTTCGATTTTGTCAATAATGTAATTTGTCTTGAAATCGTACCTTTTTAACCGACTTCCAAAAAAGAGAAGGAGGTTCTCAATTCGTCGGAATCTTTTGTTTTATGTATGTTCTGGGGACAAAAAATTTATCCCCTGATTATATCCACTGACAAGAGATAACGGGGTTCTCCCCGTTTGATATAACGAGTAGACATACATCCCCCGTCCGTAGCATGGAGCCAAATGAAAGATAAAAAATTATACTTTTTTACATTTGAAAGGGACAATCCTATCCTAGTTCATTGGATGTAGGTTTAAGTTTATATCCATACATTTAACAGTGGTAGAACCACGCGGCAGCTGTTGCTGTCGCACGGATGGGCCGGCTCGATCCAGGGTGGTACCACGACCTCACAGAATACCAGCGTGAACTAGAGGTTTACTACTGCGTTTCGCTTAGTGAGTGCACGTGGCCGGAGGCCTTTTTTTACTGGAAATGAGGCATTCCATCTTAGTCCTCACGGGTGACAACGCATCTGCATTTTGATTCGCAAACGAGGATAGATGTAGATGTCTATGGGCCGCAGCAACCACTTACCATCAGGTGGACTGTGTGCTCGTTTGTCACCCTCATCCTATAAAAAAAAATACAAAAAATCTACGTAAATCTAAGTCTATCTCTCATTTTATCTACTGTGGATATTATATCCACCGGTGTATCCATGCTCGAAGGGTGGATAAAACTAAGCGAGGATAAGCGGGATAAACATTTTCTCCTTTCCTCGGGGATAAAATTGCCCATACTAGCCCTGCTGGTAGAGCCGACCCATTCATGCTACAGCCGTAACAAAACTTCAGCAAGGCTGTACCACGTAACGATACCTTTCTAGAGACTATATGAGATGATGAATATCCAGATAAATATCGTTAAATGCTAAACTTGTATTTAATTTCACAGAATAAACCAAGACATAATGCAGCGGTTGGGGTAGTTTTATTAAATATTAAATTATTGTGTATTACTTAGTTATTGTGAACAATTGTTAAACATGAGTTGAAATGTATGTATGTTTTTTATTTAATTAAATGCAGTTTTGTTTATATTTTTTTTTTATTTTCCATCCATGCAATACAGCCTATCAAAAGTCTACCTAGAGTGTAGCCTAAAGGGGTTTTCTGACAAAAAAATCTCAGTAACATTCCGAAGTCAGAAAGTTGGCTTGGTTTTAGTCATGTGCCTCGGAAAGCACATAAAGCTGTTGGTCTTGTGCCTGATCTGTCTCCGGTCGTATCGGATTGCTGACTCATCAAACTATGGGGGTGAAGGAATCCTGTCAAATGAGAAATCTCCATTCAGACTGGACGTCGTGGCTAAAATTCAGTTTATATGGTACATATTCGTTCATTCATTATTAAGTGGATCGCAAGAGGCGACATCCACGAGATGATCCATGGGTATCAACGTAAGAGGCGTCGGAGGGAAACTTATCAGGAGATTGGCAGCGTTTCCTAATAACAACTAAAAATAAAAAAATAAACTGCGGTTGCCAACCAGCTTGCCAAACGTGGCAACTATGGCAAATATCACTCCTATGAGTATCTATAGAGTAGGTCTATGTCCAGCAGTGGACTTTAATAGGCTGTAACGGTAATGTCTACTGTGTTTCCCTGGGTGATGACAGCTGGAGACTTCCTATAAAGTAAAGCAAAGTTGCAGCCTATTTACGTCCCACTGGTGGGCACAGGCCTCTTCTCATTTCTGAGAGGGTTTTAGGACAAAGAAATGCCCGCCGCGCTGCCCCAATGCGTGTTGGCCAACTTCACATGTCTTCGAAATTTTTTTTTCTTATTCCTCAGACATGAGGTTTCTTCTCTATGTTTTCCTTTACCGCCGAGATTTTCTATACTGAATTCTAATATAATATAATATAATGTTTATTGAGAAACAAAATATGATACACACTTATTATCTAATCCTTTAGATTAAAGTTTCGGGTAGATTTTTTTTTTTTAAATCCATAGATACTTGGATGCATAAGATGTAGTTTCATCCGAACAAAAAACAAGTTTCACCGCTAAGACTGTGAACATTTCTTAAGAACTTTTTGTACGTGTTAGAACCATGCTGCAGCTATATTAATAGTATAGCTGTAGCACGAATAGGTCGGCTCGACCGGGGAAGGACCACGCTCTCACAGAATACCAGCGTAAAATAGCAGCTTAACACTGATGTGTTTCGTATGGTGAGTGTAGAGAACCGGCGACCCTTTTTACTGGAAAAGAGGCATTCCATCTTAGTCCTCACGGGTGACAACGCATCTGCATTTTGATTCTTTATTGAGGATAGATGTGGATGTCTATAAGTCACAGCAACCACTTACCATCAGGTGGACTGTGTGCTCGTTTATCACCCTATCCTATAAAAAAAGAATGTAATTTATGTTGTGTATTTAATTATAAAGATAATTGAAATTTTAATTAATTAAATTTTAATATTTGGTAAATTGGAACGAAAAGTGTGCACTATAATTTAAAATTAAAAATTTTGTACAGCCGACTTCAATATAAGTTATTTAAGAATAACTCAATAACCATTGGTCTGACCTTGATCAAATTCATATGAGACCAAACGAGAACTATCAGCTTTCATATAAAAAAAGAATCATCGAGATCGGTTCACCCAGTACAAAGTTATGAGGTAACACACATAAAAAAAACATACACTCGAATTGAGTACCGTCTCCTTTTTGGAAGTCGGCAGAAAAGATAAGAATTGCTAGCACTTAAACTAGGCCAAGCCTTAATATTCATCATTCATCATTCAAGTCCCAAAAGGCAATAACGCATCTGAATTTTGATTGTTAATCAAAGATTGATTTGTATATAGACTAGAGCCCAATGACTTCGTCAATCTTACTTAGCGGTACCATGTAGCGACTTCTATGGAAATGTATTAAATAAAGAACGATGTATTTAGCGCGTCAAATTTTCATATCGACATACATCGCAACCGCTTCCGTAGATAGATAATAGATGGCGCTAGAGTAGTCAAGTAAGCTCGGCCACGGTCCTTATTGCTTTGTAAGAGAGATCACAGCATCCACTTAATATGAAGTAGACTGTGTGCTCGGTTATCGTCGTTATTCGTTTTAAAAGGTAGACTTAGAAACTTGGTCAAGGAAAGGTAAATAATGCTGGATGCAGTAGCCATGCGCTCTAATCACTGGGACGCGTGAACCAAATACTTACACATTACTGCCGTGTGTTAGTGTAAAGGTAATCGAAACGGTTGATATTTCGTTATCTGTTGGGGTTGTGTATTAATTGAAAACAATCAATTTCCTTGGTTTATTGTATAATTTAAAAACTGTACAAAATTTTCGTCTGTACTGCACACGGCTCGCTAATAGAAGAGAGAGAATGTCGATTTGACAGTTAACAGAACAGAAAAAGGTTACAATAGGGTTGTACCATGTAAATAGTGATGTACTACAATCAGTGCTGTGAGTGTCTCGAACATTATCTATTCATATTATAAACAGTTTAATGATCCATGTCTGGCTCGAAAAACCACTTTTGCATATACAAGTCATTCATTAATTCGTACATTACAATCTATCTACCTAAGCTAAACAAGGCCTACCACATAATTATATTGCTTGATAAATGGGGGGCTTTACGTGTACGTGCGTTATTTGCCATAGCTGCCACGCCTGGAAGGCGGGTTACCAATGAAACAGAACATGGGCGGTAGCCTTCCGTCACCTCCTACGACACCCTTTATCATGATATTCAGCCGTGGGCTTTTAAGGGCTTAATAAAGATGGTAAGATAGAAGAAAGAGAGCCGCCACTATGTTAGCATGTTCTTATAAAGTTTGAAATAAAAATTCTAGACAATGTGAACTATTGCTACAACCATATTTTATCTAGATGCGAGGAGCAACTAGATACATGCAAGACATAACGGAAACACTACAAATAAACAAACTTATCGTCAATTACTAGATCTAGGGCATCGTTGATCATACGATATAAAACTCGTTAATAATTAATAATAAATTACCCTTACTTATATTAGAAAGCAAAATCCTCTTGAAATAATAAAACGTTTATAAAATTGCCTGCATTTTTATACATGAATGAAAAACGATTGAAAAAAAAGTGAAAGTGTTGGAAGGGGTAGAACTAGGCGGAAGTTTCTAGATCAAATCAGGGACGTCTTGAAAAAAGGCCAGGTCAAGAGTACCCTAAACCGAAGAGCATGTATGAAGGGAATAATGAAAGTGGACGAGCGAAACAAGTGTGTAAGGATCGTAGCAAGTGGAAAAAAGTGATCTCTGCCTACCCCTACGGGAAAGAGGCGTGATTATATGTATATACATATTATACAATAAGTAGGCTACAAATTAATGAGTAATATCAATAAAATTGGCAAAGACGTGGCTCTGATAACTCAGTAGTGAACTTTCAAACATTTTATTGCAAACGCAATATAAATAGCATCCAACTAGTAATATTTATTGTTTTAGCTGAAAAGTTTTCGGTGAGGTAAACGACGAGAAATTGGATCGAAGCTCGTGAAACTTAAATTGTCACTTTGCTTATACTTCTTGCATTCAGAACTGCCTGTATCACAATAAAAGCTTAAAATATTGTTCAAAAAATATTGTTCAAAAACTACTTGTTTTAAATGATTTTAAACAGTTTATTCATATTGTCAGGCATACCTCAAAATCTCAAACAAAATTATTCAACCAGTGCGTGTTGCCAGTGATGACCTATGGATCTGAGACGTGGTCCTTCAGTGCTGGCCGGATGAGGAAGCTCAAGGTTCCTCAGCGAGCTATGGAGAGGGCTATGCTTGGGGTTTCTCTGTGTGATAGACTTCAAAACGAGGATATCCGCAGTACAACCAGAGTGACCGACATAGCCCAACGGATTAGTAAAAATGAAGTGGCAATGGGCCGGCCATATAGCTCGAAGAACCGACAACCGATGGAGAAGAAAGGTTCTCGAGTAGCAACCTGGTACCGGCAGGCGAAGTGTAGGGCGTCACCCCACTAGAGGGAGTGACGAACTGGTAAGACACGCAGGAAGTCAATGGATGCAGGTGGCTTGGGACTGTGCTTTATGGCATTCCTTGAGGGAGGCCTATGTTCAACAGAGGACTTGTGAAGGGCTGTAATTAATGATAATGATGAAATAGTTTATTGAATATTATATTACCTTCAATACAATAACAACTTTTGCTAAGCCTTATGTTAAGCCTTTGTTGTTGCTCTTGTTGTCTACATTTTCTAGAACTAAATTTAACTAAATTTATTTAAGGTAAATCGTAAATTTCGGTCTAAAATATTTTAAGTCGAAATATAAATCTTTAATCTCAATTGTCAATATTTAGTCAAATTTTACAATGCATATATTAACTAAAAACTAACTAACTTAACTAAAAATCTAATAAGTTTCACTGCGTAAAATGAAGATATTTTTATTCTTTTGTAAAAATATTAAATAAATGTAAAAGGTGTGTAAAAATTATGTACAAAAGATAAAAGAAATGTAAAAAGGTGTATAAAGAAGTATATAAAAAAGGTAAAAGAAAAAAAGCGTCAATGGGCTGCGTAAAGCAATGTTTACTAAACACCGGTCTGGTCGCAATAAAGAGCAATAACGTGCAAAATTTAGTCAAGTACGAGACTTACTAGTGTGTTGAAGATTTTTTTAAAATTGTAGTATTGGCTTTTTAATATTGGTCCAGATCTGGTAAGTCTATTTTCAAACAGACTATCTGGTAACTTTAAGAACATATTTTTTAGTTTATTTGCCATTTGATCATTTAGTTTTTTTTTTTAATTTACAATATTATGAAAAATAATATATAATATAATAATGTTAGAATTTAAGAAAACATAAACAACAGGCTTTAATTATAAACTGTGGTAATCCTAGTAGGTCATCGGTTTTTAATACGTCTGCAAAATTTCAAATTGTTCAGAGGTCTGGAAGTGAGCGAAAACTGAATTACAAAATTTCAAGCACTACACTCTTACAACGATATCAGAGGTAAGAATAGAAGGGTAGTTAATCGAGCAAGTGTATGAGTTTGTGTATTTAGGAAGTGTGGATTAGGGATAGGATATAGAACGAAGATTTAAGGAGGATTTAAAGTTAATGGGGCCCTTCACTCTATTCTGGGAAGTCAAAATGTGTCAACATGGCAATTTATAATGCTGTGGTAGTTATACGATAGTGGAAGTTGGATGGGGCATAATAAACATGAGGGTAATATACGCTCTCATTGAGAAGTATATTAGCGATCACTCTGATATTGATGGCTAATGATACGGTGAGAAATTGTGTTTATGAAATTAATTATGAAAAAGGAAAATGTGGTTTGCAAATTATTGTGATCAGGATTAAGAAAGAAATGCTTCGTTCGTTTTTAAAAGTAGAAATAATAATAGTAATAATGTAACGTATTATATGACCGAAATTATTACTGTGGTCGTTTCTGCGAATGGGCTAATCCCGGTCAGCATTTTAGGTTATATGAGGCGACTGGGACTCTGTGACGGACCGCTCCGGGCTCAAATGCAGAAGGCGGCGCTCCTCTATACCACTCGCACCATCCGCCGATTTTGGCCGTTTGGTCTCCTCTGCCGAGGGCTTCCATCTAATTGCCTTTTAATTTACGCATCTATTTTTTATGTATTTATTTTACTTTATTGATGTTTATGTATATTTATCATTTTCATTTACATATTTATACAGCCTAACCAGGTGAGGAAACTATATAAACTCACCGGTATAATAATAATAATAACAATAAAATAATAATATGAATAATAACCCATTCTTTGCCGAAACGGCTGACTGCTTACTTTGTTATTGTTAAAACTCCTCGTTAAATATATTGTTTTATAATTAATTTGAACTTATTATCACTTTAAAATCATACAGTATCTACAGTATTATAAAAGTAAAGAAATTAAAATATATTTATCATTAAATAGTGTGAAACATAGAAGATAATTACAAAAGTATTGTAAACATACAAGATCACGCCACCATTAGAGTGGCCTGTCGGCGACAAGTTACTGCAGGGAACCACAGCGGTTAAGCGCAACGCATAAGAACTATCACTGCGTGCGGACTGCACGGTGAGTCACTCCTTACGTTGCTCGATCTACCCAACTAGAGTAAATCATACAGAAGCGACTGCTTGTTTTTCTCGTGCGTAATTGTCTCCGAGAGAACGTAGTGTTTGTTTTAACATCACAATGCGGTGCGAAGGGTGCTTAAATGATATAAAAAGCAAAATTTATTTTCGATGCAGTAAATCGGATTGTGACAAAATATACTGTACATTATGTGCAAATTTACCAAGTACTACAGTGAATGTGCAATCTTGGACATGCCCCGCATACATGCGCACAAGAAAAAAAGACTGGCAACAACAGTTCAACGCCAGTACGTACTTCCTGTCATTCACAAAATGTCACTATGCGAAATAAATCCAACCCTAAGACTTCGACTGAGCCCTCCAACTTGGGAATCAGTGAGTTGACAACCGAAATTAAGCTACTAACTCAGGAAATATCATCGCTTAAGTGTAAACTCGATGAAGCAATGACATCTTTAACTCGCTGCCACGAGCGTTTAGATGAACTCGGTAACTCTATGGCCTCAACGAACACTCGTCTAGCTTCTGTTGAACAACAACAGGCCGAGATCTATCCACTAAAAGCCGCAGTGAGTCAAATTCAAAAAAATCTTAATATGATGGCTCAGAAACAATTATCAAACGAAATGGAAATAATTGGCATCCCAGAAAATAAAAATGAAAATCTGACTCACACTGTCTTGGTAGCATCACGCAAGATTGGGGTGGACTTGGCTGATATAGATATTGACTGGGTGGCGCGTGTTGGACCACGACGTGCATCTTTGGTAAAACCATCAGATCACGACTCTGAAAGCGATTTCTCACGACCTGTCGTCGTTCGTCTGTTGCGTCGATCAAAAAGAGACGAGATTATTAAAGCCTCTAGGCAGAGACGCAACATAACTAGCATTGATTTAGATGTTAAGGGACCGTCTTACAAAATATATTTCAACGAACGACTTACTAGTGAAAATCGGCAGTTATTTCGAGAGGCACGGAAGATGTCTAAAGAATGTGGCTTTAGTTACTGCTGGACAAATCGCGGTAGCATTTACGTACGTCGTAAAGAGGGAAAACCAGCACAACATATTAAGTCTCACGATGATATGTTTCGTATTTTCTCATGTGGTACTACCACTTTGCACTCTAGTAACACTGTTAATGTACAAATTTAAAAAGTTTATGGACCTGGTGTGTATTTTCTTCTTTTCATATATTTTTTATATTGTTATTTGTTATTTATCTATATATATTTTTGGGCATAAATACTACCACAACAGTGATCTTAATTATACCAAAGTGAGTGTTTCCGGTCAATATACCTACATAAATATATACTCCTATTTTTGGCCGTATATGTTGATAATAAGGTACGTTCATTTAATTTCATGTACACGCAAAACTTCAAATTTTCTCTTAGCACATTTTAAAATTTTTCGTTTCACTAAAAATTTTGTCATGGCATTAATAATCTACTATTATATAACTATTTTATATATTTATAATTAAGTTGAACTGAATTTAATGCAAGATAATTTACATGATAATTTAGACACAATAAATATAACATGTCATGACATAAGCCAACTCGAACAATGTGCTTCAATAATAACTAATAAGTACACATTTAAAATATTGAATTTTAATATCAGGAGCATATCAAAAAACTTTACACACTTTACGATAGCATTAAAACGTATAGCATTTGACTTGGATGTAATTGTTTTAACGGAATGTCGTATTGCAGAATCCTCTATTATCCCGGTACTTCCAGGATACACATCGTACAGAACTCATAAAATAATCAATCAAAATAGTGGTGTAGTAGTATACGTCAAAGACGCATGGAACTCAAATGTTACAGAGCCAGTTTTTAACGAAGCAGATTGTTTAATAATAGAAATACCTGATACAGTAACCATTTTCTGTATATATCGCTCACCTTCATTTAGAAGCACGGACAGTTTCCTAATAGATCTGGAATCACATTTGGATCACTACAAAAATAAACCTCAATTAGTATTGACAGGAGATATTAATATTAATATTTTAAAAGGGGATAATGATAGTATAAGTTATGTCTGTCTTGCGGCAGAATACGGACTATTGCCTGCTATTTCTAAACCTACAAGATATGATTCCTGTATTGATCATATATTTGTTAAAGCGGTTGGAGAAACAATTGGTACTGTATGCATTTCAGATATTACAGATCATAGTATGACAATAGCTGGTCTATCATTGAATGGAAACATACCTAAACCCCGATTAAGGGAAAAAGTTAAGATTGATTTTGATGCGATAAGTAATGAATTAGCAGTAATAGATTGGTCGGAATTACAAAATCAAACAGATGTAAATCAGGCAGTTGCTATATTTACTGACAATCTATCGAAAACAATAGCTAAACACACCAAACGTATAACTGTGAGTCGTTCTAAATACAAGTTGGATTACTCCAGGTTTAATACGTTGTATAAAACATAAAGATAAGCTACATATGCAATCAAGAAAGAATCCAAATGACGAAATTTTACTCCTCACATATAAGAAATACCGCAATTTCTGTAATGAGCTTCTATTTAACTTAAAAAGGGAACATGAAAAGTATCAATTGCAAGAAAGCCAGGGACAGCCAAAGAAATTATGGAAAGCAATCAAGGATATATGCAACATCACTACACCAAACAAAGAACCAACAGAGCTATTAAATATTCAAGGATCTATAAGCAAGAAAGAATCATTGGATATTTGTAATACCTATTTTTCCACAGTTGGACAAAATTTAGCACACAAAATTCTTATTAAAAGCAATAAGACTGAAGAAAGCCTAGTGCGAAATAGTAAAATTATAAATACAACAAACTCGTTTTTTATGCAACCTACGGACGCTTACGAAATAGAACACCTAATAACGAATCTCAAAAATGATAAAGCGCCAGGAATTGATGGACTAAGTAATACACTGATTAAGCATATTAAGAAATTTATCACTGAGCCACTTACAGTAATATGCAACTTAAGTATTTCTACCGGCGTATTTCCAGAAGTTTGGAAGACTGCTATGGTGTATCCTATATATAAAAAGGGCCATAAAAACTCTCCAGATAATTATCGACCCATTTCTCTGCTGAGTGCTTTTTCCAAACTGCTTGAGAAATTGGTTAATAAAAGACTAATGAATTACTTAGAAGCACATAATCTGCTTTCTTCAAGACAGTTTGGATTTAGGAAAAGAAAATGTACCGAGGACGCTGTAACCACCTTAATTTCACATATATCTTCTTGCCTTGACAAAAATGAATGCTGTATTGGCGTATTCCTAGACTTAGCCAAGGCTTTCGACACTGTTTCCGTATCTTTATTATGTAAAAAGCTTGAAAAAGTAGGAATCAGAGGATTACCTTTAGATTGGTTCAAAAGCTATTTGCAGGAACGGAAACAATGCGTGAGAGTGGGCACTTCTTTAAGTGAAATGCAGAATGTTAATTATGGTGTGCCTCAGGGAAGTATTCTCGGTCCCACTCTCTTTATCATATACATGAACGACATACATCAGTTCAACACAAAACATTCAGAAATAATATGTTATGCTGATGATACAGTAATTTTATATACTGGGAAAACATGGGATGACGCCATTTCTGTGGCGGAACGCGGTATTTCACAGGTTACTCATTGGTTAAACTCAAACCTGTTAACTCTCAACGTCGAAAAAACTAATTATATGTGCTTTCATAAGACCCGTTCGTCAGCACCACCTACTGACAAACACATAAAATTGCATCATTGCACAACTAAGAAGAATTTGTGTAGTTGTGAAAATATTCGGAGAGTGGAATCTATAAAATACCTTGGTATATTCATTGATCATAATCTTAACTTCAAGGCGCATATCTCGGCATTGGCAGGAAGAATTCGTAATATAGTTTATATCATGAGAATACTGAGAAACTCTGCACCACTGAATACATTAATGACCGTCTATTATGCCTTATGTCAGTCGCTGCTAACGTATTGTATTTCTTGCTGGGGAAGCGCTTCCAAAACAGTCATGATGAGGATAGAGAGAGCTCAACGTTCGGTCCTGAAAGTTATGCTTAATAAGAAATACAGGTATCCAACAGTCAAATTATATAGAGATTGTAAAGTACTTACAGTTCGGCAGCTATTTGTCTTATGTGTGGCTACCAGTGCTCATAGAAAAATATTAAGCTCAGATAAATTCAATGAGCTAAAGAAAAAACGTGTGTTCCAAATGCCATTACCAAGCGTTCGCACAGCTTTCGCAAAACGATTTAATCCATTCATTGAAACACTCATATTTAACAAAGTTATGAAGGCATGCGACATAAGAGATTGCTCAACGAACACAGCTAGAAAGAAAATACGAAATTGGTTGTTTACGCTTAATTATAAACAAACAGAGAAGCTGCTCCAAACATTGTCATAGTAGTTATATGCCCAATATTGATATTTGATTGATATTGTTATTGTTATTAAAGTAGTAATTCAAAATACTGTAATATTAACAAATTATATAATGTGTATGTATATATATGTATGTATGTGTATGTATATGTGTATATATATGTATATATATATATGTATATGTATGTATGTGTGTATGTATGTATGTATGTTTGTGTATATATGTATATATGGATGGATATATGTATATGTGTGTGTATATGTGTTTAAGTATATATTTATGTTTACAGACTATAAATAAAATGAGGAAGACATTTAAAGTAAAGAAAGCTTTGTAAAGTCAGCCGTGCACTAATTCTGTTTTTGTTAATATGTGTATATGGCGCTCACGATACAGGTCTGCGAGCCTAGTGTGAGAACCACTGTTAAATTATTTGTAAAGGTGCTAACTGTCAAATAAAGTATTTTCATTTTTCATTTTCAATAATTCTAATAGAATTTTAGCAATTCTATTAGAATCGAGCTGGGGACAGATAAGTGTGCGATCCTCCATGTCGATAGGGGAAGGGTTGCTAACTCTGAGGGCATAGACTTATCTATGCCCATCAGCATAAGGACCCTTTCCGAGGCTGAAACATACCGATACCTGGGTATGTCACAGAACATCGGTGTCGATGAGGCGGGTATGAAGCAGTCAGTTTGCGATGTGTTTTATGCACGCTTGACAAAAGTGCTTAACAGTCTTTTGTCGGGCGTTAATAAGACACACGCATATAACGGTTGGATCATGCCTGTTCTCATGTATACATTTGGCATACTCAGGTGGACTCAGACAGAACTGAACGCTCTGGATAGAAAAGTCCGCACAATCATGACGTCTCACAGGATGCATCATCCGAGATCGTCAGTAATGAGGCTGTACTTGCCGCGGAAACATGGTGAGCGCGGCTTTTTAAGCGCGCTTACCATGCATAATCGCGAAGTTTGCAGCCTCTGTAATTACTTTATGGCGAGATCGTATGATCCATTCTATAGGGACGTTATTTTTTGTGATAAAGGACTTGCCCCTTCTACCCTTAGCCAACGAGCAATGGCAAGACCCGGCAGTACACAGCATTTCCGACTGGAAGACTGTATAGAAGGAGAAGGAGCTCCACGGGAGGTTCTACAAGGCTCTACATGAGCCTTTCGTAGACACAGTTGCCTCCCTCCACTGGCTACGTTTTGGTGACCTCTTCGGGGAAACCGAGGGTTTTGTTTGTGCAATACAGGATCAGGTTATTAACAACATAAATATCAACGACTATCGGAGATATATCCTAAGTGATGGTGGCTGTCGACATTTGTCGAGCTTCGAGGTTGTTCGACGCTTTCTAACTCTGAGTACTTGCATAGGCACAACCTAGTAGCCAGAATTCTACACCAGAAGCTCGCTCTGAAATACGGTCTCGTGGATCGGAAACTGCCTTATTATAAGTACTTGTCGGAAGCCGTGCTCGTGACCGCGCCAGGCTCTACTGGGACCGGGCCATCATCACAGGACCATTCTTGCGAATAATCCTGATATTGTGTTGATGGACCAGGCACAGTCAAGGATATTTTTGGTCGACATTACCATTCCGTATGACGAGAACCTCGTGAAAGCCGAAACAGATAAGCGTACAAAATATCTGGACCTGGCTCACGAGGTGACCGACATGTGGGGACTGCCGGCCGAAATTATACCTGTAGTCGTTTCTGCAAACGGGTTAATCCCAGTCAGCCTCTCGGGTCATCTGAGGCGACTGGGACTCCGTGACGGACCGCTCCAAGCTCAAATGCAGAAGGCGGTGCTCCTCGATACCGCCCGCATCGTCCGCCGGTTTTTTTCCCTTTCCCCCTAACCCTCGGCCGTTTGGTCTCCCCTGCCGCGGGCTTCCATCTGGTTGGGTTTTTATTTATTTATGTATTTTTTATGTATTTGTTTTAATTTGTTGATATTTATGTATGTTTATCATTTTCATTTACAATTATATATTTATACAGCCCAACCAGATGAGAAAAATATATAGATGCCTACCCATAATAATAATAATATTTGTTTGCACATCGTACAAAGTTCTTACGTATGTGTTCAAGAAAATTCCTTAGAAGCTTACAAAGTTTAATTTTTTATTTACCGTATGAAATTTCACAAATTCTAAATTCATTATAAACAAAATTAAAAGCCATTTTGAACTTAGCTTTATTTAAAAAAGTTCTTTTGTTGATACCCTTTCTAACATAACTTGTAAAGAATTTTCCTGAAACCAGTTGTATCAAACAAACATGTATTTAGATTTAAAAGTCTTTGGAGAATACAACAAAATTTATTTTGTGTAATTACACCCACAAACAAAAAAGTTATTTCGAATTAAAGGAAACATTTTAGGTATTTTGTTTCATTTAAAAAAAAATCATATGTAACCAACCGTGTCATTTGGGACAAAGGGTGTATGGGTAGAACCTAGCTAATGACCTCCCAAATCCCTGGAAAAGTTGTGTCGGTCCATGCGCCAAATACCCTTTATGATATAGATACATACAGGTCGAGCCTGTCAATCGTGTAAAAAGGCGTAGCTCACTTTAATAAAAATAAAGTAGATAGGATTTCAAGCGTCCTGTATCGAAAACAAAAAAAAATACAGTTTTTTATCTCATTTAATTGGTATATATTAACTTTTACAAATTAAACATATTTGTAATGAGGCAAGCAAACAAAGAGCCATGCATTCCTCCAAAACCCAATATACGGTGTTAATGAGAGTCTTCAATGCAAAACTGTTCAAGAGAACGGTGAGCTGAAAGTGGGGAAATTTGGAATAGGGCAACGGAAACCAAGGGGCCAGCAGCTGGCCGACTTCATGGAGAAAAGGGACACTTTATGTTGAACTCTTTCTTCCTGAAGCGGCCCCACAGGAAGTGGACCTGGTCGAGCCCCGATCGTTCGACAAAAATGAGATTGACTTCATTATGACGACCAGACGACAACTGTTCAGTGATGTCTCAGTGATCGCGAGGGTGAAAACCGGCAGCGATCACCGAATGGTTAGAGGCACACTGAACCTAAACGTTAAGTTGGAGAGGTCTCGTCTAATGAAGTCAACGCTCCGTCCCCCTCGTGCTCTAATCCAAAGTCCCGAAACCTTTCAGCTCTAGTTACAAAATCGTTTTCAGTGCCTAGAAGACTGCAATGAAGTGAACGATTTGAATGACAAGCTCGTGGAAACTGTCTATGCGGTCGGAGCTAAGTTCTGCAAGACCCGCCGCAGAAGAACACATAAACTCTCAGATCACATTCTTAATCTCATGGCTGTTAGACGGGAGATGAAGCTACATTCTTCAACAGATTTGACAGCATACAGGCAACTGAACAGACAGATCTCCAAATGCATGCGGCGGGACTTACGCAACTTCAATACAGTTCGTATTGAAGAAGCGATCGAGCGAAACCAAGGCTCCAAAGTCTTTGCCAGAGATCTGTCTGCCAGAAAGAGCCAACTGTCAAAGCTGAATACCGAATGTGGCAGCATCGTTTCCGAGGCACCTGAGATTTTGAGTGAGATTGAGAGGTTCTATGGGCAGCTGTACACGTCATCGTTGGAGCCGCACGCAAATGTGAGTAACGATCCAAGAGCGAGTCTTATCCGACATTATTCCGATGATATCCCGGACGTCAGTCTGAGCGAGATTAGAATGGCTCTCCAGCACCTTAAAAACTGCAAGGCTCCAGGCGAGGATGGAATTACAGCGGAGCTTCTGAAAGCGGGTGGAAAACCGGTACTTGAATTCCTTCAGAAGCTCTTTAATTCCGTCCTCCATGGTGGCATTACACCGGAGGCCTGGAGCAGAAGTGCGATAGTCTTGTTCTTCAAGAAAGGCGACAACGCTCTCTTGAAGAACTGTAGACCGATTTCTCTTCTGAGCCGCGTCTACGTGCTGTTTTCGAGAGTCATTACGAATCGTCTCCCGAACAAGCCGGTTTCCGAAAAGGCTTTAGCACCATAGACCACATACATACCCTTCGGCAAATTGTACAGAAGTCCGAGGAGTACAATTTGCCACTATGTCTGGCGTATGTGGACTATGAGAAAGCCTTTGATTCCGTCGAAATTTCGGCGGTGCTGCAGTCCCTTCAGCGGTGCCAAGTTGACTGTCGGTATATCGAAGTGTTGAAGTGCTTGTACAGTAGGGCTACGTTGGCTATCCGAGTACAGAACCAGAGTTTGAAACCTATCCAATTGCAGAGAGGTGTAAGACAGGGTTACGTCATATCCCCGAAACTCTTCTCCGCTGCATTGAAAGACGTTTTCAAGCTTCTGGACTGGAAAGGATACGGTATCAACATCAATGGCGAGTACATCACTCACCTTGGATTTGCCGACGATATAGTCCTTATGGCAGAATCGCTGGAGGACCTAAGCACTATGATCAATGACCTCAATAGTGTTTTCCAACGGATAGGAACATGGACAAAACAAAGATCATGTTTAATGTCCATGTCACACCTATGCCGGTAGTTATTGGGAACACTAAGCTCGAAGTTGTTGACGAGTATGTTTACCTGGGACAAATAGTCCGACTAGTTAAGTCCAACTTCGACCGAGAGGTCAATCGACGGATTCAACTCGGTTGGGCAGCGTTCGGGAAATTACGGCACATCTTCTCGTCAGGTATACCTCAAACCTTGAAAACGAGACTGTATACCCAGTGCGTGTTGCCAGTGATGACATACGGAACTGAGACGTGGTCCTGCACTGCTGGCCGAATGAGGAAGCTCAAGGTCGCTCAGCGAGCTATGGAGAGGGCTATGCTCGGCGTTTCTCTGCGTGATAAACTTAGAAATGAGGATATCCGCAGTAGAACCAGAGTGACCTACATAGCCCAACGGATTAGTAAGCTGAAGTGGCAATGGGCCGGCCATATAGCTCGAAGAACCGACAACCGATGGGGAAAAAGGTTCTGGAGTGGCAGCCTCGTACCGGCAGGCGAAGTGTAGGGCGTCCCCCCACTAGATGGAGTGACGACCTGGTAAGATATGCAGGAAGTCGATGGATGCAGGTGGCTCAGGACCGTGCTTTGTGGCATTCTTTGGGGGAGGCCTATGTTCAGCAGCGGACTTGGGAAGGGCTGTAATGATGATGATATGGAAGCAAACAAAAATATTTAAGTATTATTTATTCTATAATCCAAACAAAGAATAGAAAATATTATAAATATTTTTTAATATTATTTATTTATTTAATCCAAACATATATAAGGCTACATACATTTCATTTAGGGTCTGCGTTCAGATGAACTATTAGGAATTTACTTAGAACCAATTTTAAACAAAGAAGGCGAAGATGCGTTTTCACCTCGGAATATTATACCTCACAGATAGTAATTATAATACCTCTCTGACTCTTCGAAGCCGTACACAGCAGTTAGTGCACTGATACTTAACGATAGAAGTAGGCGGTAGACCTTCGAGAAAAGACCCTACTTCTTTTTAAAAGGCCGGCAACGCATCTGCGATTCCCCTGGTGTTGCAGTTGTTCATGGGCGGCGGTAGTCACTTACCATCAGGTGAGCCGCATGCTCGTTTGCCCCCTCTCCTATAAAAAAAAAACTTATTTTCTGCGGCAGGCAAATGACTCCTACGGATGCAGAGTCCTAGCTACGTATCCGGTACGTAAGTAAATCTTAACATGGAAAATATATTAAACTTTGACACATTTTTCTTGTTACAGACAATACTTCAAATTTATTGTTTAAGGACATAAAAGCATACTGCCTATATATGACACGATGCGACTACGACGGAGTCTTCTACAGGGTGTTCTGTGTGACGTTGCTTGCCACGGCATTCACGTTCACCGTGATACTGACAAACGTCTTTATCGATATCGATGGATTGTTATCGAAGAAAGGTAGATATTTAATTAAATCGATAGCTAGTTTTTCTTTGATCATCATATGGGCTAACTTCCTTGCAACATATTAAAAAGTCAAAGATTTCGCAAAATGGAAATAAAATACAATACATACAATACAAACACTCACGCCTGTCACCCAAAAGGGTAGGCAGAAACTACGGACTTCCATTTAGCGCGATCCTGACACACCTCTCTCACCTCCTTTACATCCATATATTTACGTATACACGCTCGTCGGTGTAAGTGTACTCCTAATTCGGCCCATTTTCAATGTATCGCCTGGTCGATTTGGTCGATAAATCTTCGTCTAAGCCGTCCCTTCCCTACTTTGCCGTTCACTTCTGAAACATAAATTTGCTTTGTCACTCTTTCCTCGTCCATTCTTTCTACGTGACCAAACCAGCGAAGCATTCCTTTTTTAATCCTAGTCACAACGTCATCTTGCAAAGCACACTTTTCTCTTATCAGACTATTTCTCACCCTGTCATTCAGATTCAGCCCTAGCATACTCCTTAATGACCCCATTTCTACAGCCTTTATTCTACTATCATGCTTGGAACTAAAATTTAATAAAAAAAATTAGAAAGAAATAAAATAAAATGAAATAAAATTCCTTAAATGTACTAACTTCATTTTTTGTAATCTCAGGACCGATACCCTCAATGATTAAATTGTTTGTTGTTAAGCCTTGGTTTTTTTTTTTGCAATGATTAAACTTTTTCTTGTTAAGCCTTAGTTCTTATAACCACTTCGCATTAGGCATTCTAGTATAGAATAGATATACGGGATACCTCTAAATTAAAAAAGAAAGGGTTGGTTGATGCTTTCATGAACATTATATATGTTCATGAAAGTAAACGAAACATTATGTATGTTGTAAGCTATACAAGAAGTAAGGCAATTATTGCATTCGATCTTCATACGGTAAAGTTAAATGTAATAAATGAAATTTTGAAGAAAGACGCTACCCCGTCGTTTGCAATATTTATTATCACCCACACCATCGAAGGTAGTTTCGAACCATTATTCTGGTCCTATAATGATATAGATAAAATTCTTTAATTGTGGACTGAATATTTTATCACAAACTTAAGTTACACTTTATATTATTTGTCATATTTCTAATTCTGTGGAGTAGATAGTGATAAATCAATAAATATTTAAATAAAATAACGGAAACCATTACATTTTTAGCCAAACAAAACACTGAAAATGCAGAAAATCCTAGCTTAGGTTTGAATGGCAATAATAAAGAAACAACTGATCCCACGTTTGACCCTACAATTGAAAACATATATGATAAGAACTATGTTGATGACCAACCGGAAACACCTTTTAGAACAAAACGATCACCAGGTAAGATAAATTTAAATTTTATTATATATAAAGCTTTCTTTGACTATCCCGTATGCGTTCCTATACCATTCATCTAACTGGAATAAAAACTTTGATCAGTTGTTCTGCCTGCTCCCGCAAATGTTTCTGACAAAAAGGACATTGCAACTTATGTAAGAATTGCAGTTAATATGTAAGAAGAATTAAGAATTGAAAAGAATTAATATTGCTAACTAAAAACAAATTCAAGTAAAACTAATTTTACGGATTTTATCGCGTATATTAACTTATTTTACATTCCCGACGTTTCAAGCACTTTACAGCACCCATGGTCACGGGGGGGACTGATGTGTATGACGTCCCAATGTCATAGTTAACCACGGCTACCTCCAGATTAAAAATTATTAATTTTTTTTCTGATCTACGCAGTATGAACTTACAGTATCATGAAGTCTTGCAGTTGTATGCTTGGGTTGGGATTTAATTTTATTAATTATGGGATCCCAAGCACATGGTAGCACCCAGCCATCTTCTCTATTGAAATTAGGATGTTTCTTGATTTCAATAGCCTCGCGAATTATCCTTGGAAGGAATCGGTGTTCTTTAGCGAGGATTTGTGGTCTATCAAATCTAATGTAGTAAAGGGGGGCGATCCTGTACGTGTTCACAGACTGCAGACTTCCCGGAGCGTCTATTCTTCACATCAGCTATGTGTTCGTTAACACGGGTTTTTATAGATCTTTTAGTTTGTCCTATATAAGAGAGACCACATTCACAATCAAGCTTGTACACTCCTGCATCTTGCAGAGGAATATTACACTTGACTGATGGTAAAAACTGAGTAATCTTCTTCGGCGGCTTGAAATATGTTTTAATAGAAGCACGCTTCAAGATGTAGCCAATCTTGTCAGTGACACCTCTTACATATGGCAGTACAGCAGGCACTCGCTCGACTGTGTACTTCTCCCGTAAACCCAAGATTCTACAAGCGGTACGTAGACTTACCTCTATCCAAGACGACTGGTCCCTCAGGATTCGGTCAGGTCACATGTGGTTGTATAGTGCTAGGAAAGTAAGGGTCAGTGATGTGTATCTGGGTGTGGCTGGTAGTGTTATTGACCTTATTAGACCGTTACCCTCTGCAGCAGTTCAGACCTCGGCACCTCTCCACCTCACGTCACTTTCTTCGTTAGTCACGATGACGGTCCAGTAACTCTGTCGTACGATTAACTACCTTACAGAAGCCACTAACTCTCGTTTGTTATCACGCCTAACCCGCGAAACGAACACAGAACGTACGGATCAAAGGTCACTACCGTTTCGCGTGGCCACAGTTATTTCTAGAATATCAAATACCGCACCAGTAGCTAATACAGTCGAATCCACTCACACGGACTCAGCGATAAACCCAAAAGTCCCGGGCGAAGCTCTCAGGAAGGAATACGCGCTACAATTCCCAGTCAGTATATTTACTATACGCGCCTACCATTACGAGTTCCCGACAAAATGGACAGCGTGCTATCTATCGCAGCGATGAATTTGGACTGGCTTGCCCTGGCGTGTCCTCGACACGACGAGACGTCAAAACCGGTATCGTCGAGGCGCGAGCGCCCTCTGACGTCAATTCTTGACATTAGCGCTTGGCGCGAACAATATAACATACAGCAATTCTGTTAGTAGAATCCATAATGATTAGAATCAAATGACGGTGAATTGTTAATTTTAAAATCAAGTTTAATAATTTGACAAAAAATATCACTTTGAATTATGATTATTGAGACAGATAGTGAGAGCTTCCTTCATTATCATCATTATCATAGTCTTCATCCACTTATGTACTTTGCTGAATTAAGCCTCCCTCAACTCAAAGCACAGTCATTAGTAACCAACATCCATCCAGTACTTGTAGGTCGTCATTCGATCTAGTGGAAGCGTTATACTACACTATCGCCGTTGTTATGTTGCAGCCATTTATGAACATTTTCTCCCTGGGGTGTCAATTATTCAATATATCGAAATATATCGATGTAATCGATATATATCAATATATTGGACAATTGAATAGATCGATCATAGAATCAGCAATTTTGCAATAAATCGGAATATTTATTTTTAGATTACCTTCAGACTGGGTTTCCTACCAATTCGACTATCAGTGTTTTAAAAAGTTTTCAAATTGGCATTCAATATGAGTATAACTGCTAATTATAGTGTTAAAATAGTTATATTAACTACCCGCAATTAATGATTAATATAAATTCAGTTATAAATGTAGTTATTTATAATTTTACAGATTCTCCTAATTTTCCTTCACATTTTAAAAATCCTAAAATGAAAAAAATTCTAACTACTCGACTCGCTAAGCTTCTTGAACAGTTAGATAAGGAAGAAGATTCAACAGAGGAAACTAATAAGATCGCAAAACCAATAATCGCTTTAGATGATATTAAGAAATCTGTAGAAGACGAATATATTAAATATACAAGTACGGACAAACAGACATATGACAGTGTAGGTGAAAGCAACAAGAAAGACGATAAAGATTTATTACACCTGGCTATGCACAACATTCTTCTTCAAGGAATCATAGGACATATGGATTTAAATGAAGTGTATAAAAAAGTCAATAAATTGGTAAAAAAATTTAGCAATGGAAAACATATAAAAGGTAACAAATACACTTGCAGTTAAGCATAATCGTACCTAACTATAAAAAACTTTAATGGTAAATTATCAGTTTACGCCTTTCATTTGATGGACTACCTACCGCAATGAGCGATTTAGGCCACAGAGAATAATTCAGAATACTATCCCACGTAATCATTTGCGTAATAAATGTTTTAAGACCACAGGTGTAAATGCTATGTCAAATGCAGCGACACGACCGGGCCGCGGCCTGTACCACAGACATAGTTAAATTACATCAAGAACCAAAAAGCAACAATTTTTGTCTTTTTATTCTTCTTCTTTCTTTATCACCCCGTATAAGTACACTTCTGAACATTATATCAATGATAGCTAATGCTCAGGTTGAAAATTGGGACTACCAAACGTATTGCCAAGTTGTCTGGTTACTAAACCACGAGATAAAAGCCACTGCTAAATATAGTCCACCACAACATCGTCTTCAAAAATTATCTTTAAATATTCAAATAATAATAATAATGCACTGCTGCTATTGAGCTACGACGGCTCCCTTTTAATACAAATACTCGTATCAAAAGTTAAAGATACCTTTATCTTACAAAAATTTTATTAATGTAAATTGCGTGATTTTTTGTATACTTATTTTTATTATTATATACAGTCAATAACCAATAAATTGCATTAATTTTATTTGTACAAAATCCACTCTTTAAAATGTAATCAAATACAAATTTACCTTGTGGAATATTTTAATCCAGTAAAGGTCTTTCTAAAACTACACCAATTGGCGTATTTCTTAAAAGATTTTCCTTCACTCATTACGATGGATTGATAAGCACAGTTGATGCCCTCGCACTAGTAATACTGTTACTCATCAATAAACTTGTATGTTTACATTCAAAATTTTCGATGAATTTTTCGTTCGTCAATCAGCAGTATGTACCATGTGCAGTTTAAATTGGATTTCGGGGAATTCTATAACTCATATTTCATCTTATTTCCCAGCATTAAGGCTGTATTGTAGTACGTTGTATAGCTATGAAAACTTTACTTCCCTCCCGAAATAGTCGTGCGAAAAGTAGTAGAGGGAAGAATTTTAGAATAGCGTACATTCTTACTCTAAGGTGTCTTGGCTATAAAAATATAAACGATTTTATAAATAATGCTTCTAACATGATCTAAAAATAATTAGTCAGATTTGAGACATGAACCTCTTAATGTAAGCTTCTTGATAAATGTAAACCAAATGGCCTTCGCAGCGAGGTGACTACAGTAATTTTTCCTTACTATTTATTATATTAAAATAACCTTCGGTTTATTTAACAGGTTTTGAATCAACAGAGCAAGTTAGCAATAAAATAAGCCAAAAAACATCATATAGGGTACCCAAAGTAATTGATTTAGAGAATTTACCTGACGAAGAAACTAAATTTTTTGACGAATTAGTCAAATGCAAAAAACTTCAAGAAGAAATAATGAGAAAAAACAAGAAAGACGAAATAACTACTATAAAAAACACTTCACTTCAAAAAGGTTTGGATTGTTATTATGTTTTAAATAAAACTTTTAACCAACTTTCAATTACTTGGACATTATTTTCCATATCTTTCCTAATCGATTAATTGTCACATGAAACTCAAATTACTTATTTAATCTTTATTTAATAAAATATCATTGATAAGTATACATATATTCAGTTACCAGTCTATTTAAATAATCCTGTTTTAGATTTTCTAAATTGTAGCGCTAGACACGCTACAATTATACATACAACTCTATACACACTTTTTTGGCGTATTGAATTGATATTTACGTTAACTTAAGAATCAAAAAGACGTTTTAGAAGACATTATATTGGTTTTATTTTCAGATGACATTTACTTACTAAAATATTTTTTTACAGATCCAGATATATCTTTTAAAACGATAATTGAAATAAAGTCTTTAATATTTGATAAAGATCGAAAGGAAAATAATGGGTAATGAAACTAGTGCGAAAAGTATTCGAACATATAATTATACATTACGTTTTTAAAAACTCTTTAAAAATGAAAAATTTTTCTTTTTCCAGTTCTCTTGGAAACAGAGGCGTACTTAAAATTATTTACAATGACAAAATATTAAATAACTACGAAGCAAAAACAGAGCCCTTACTTGACGATGAATATACAGCCAATACAAAAAATAATTTATCAACCGCCAAACAGATTTCCAATGCATTGCCTAAGCAAAACTCCCAAAACAAACAAAGTTATGATACAAGCAACGTTATAAGCGACAATATCAAATATTTGAATGATTCTTATTATTTACAACAGGCTGTGGAGTATTTTAAAAAACATTCATTGCATGATAAACAATTGGAATCGCTCTCTGACAGTGTAGACAAAAATGATACAAGACGTTTAAAAAGACACATTAAAATAAGATACGATGAATATGATACTACTACTCCAAAACATAAACCGGTTCGCAGTTCAAAAAAAAGTGATGATGATCTATACGTTGAAATAGAAACACATTTTGACAGGAAAGGTATAAAAGGAGAAAGGAAGAAAAAACTTGTAAGAAATCTAATAGACAGAATACAGAAAGCAATAAGATCTGATGTCTATTCACATGAAAACAACAATAAAAAAGTGCAAAAACATTTGCAAATTAAAAAAAGAAATCAAAATTCCCTCAAACATAAGCATATAAAGAAATATATAATGCAAATGGATCCCGTGGAACACAGGCAATTAAATCCGATTAACAAAGCGCTATTGATAAATGACCTGTCACATGATCTGGAAGATAAATCCGAAGAAAACTCGAATCAACCAAACTACAGTTCAAGTTTCTTTACACCATCAAACTTAGGGAACTCAGCAGAGATAGGCAATACTAACTCAGAATTAAACAATTATCTAAATAGCGGCATTCCACAGAGATTGCAAGTACCTTTAAATACAGATATAACTAATAGTGGTAAAAGTCAAAATACATACACGGATACAGGGAATGTAACACTCTTTATTAAAGATATTGATGGTAGCGGGTTTTCAGTGGGTTTTAATCAATATGTAGATGAACCCCCAGATGTTGAAAGCATGAAATTATTTTCTGGTTTAGAAAATTTAATTAGAACTTATCATGAAAACTATGATCAATCTAATAACCAAAATACTGAGGGTAGTGATATTAATAATTCCATAGAAAGGTATCATGAAATCACAAAACGCAATATTGACCTAGACCGAAATGAACATATTTTACTTCGCCGTTCGATTCAAGAACTAAATAATGAAGATTACCACTCAAATGCGTACAAGATCATTTTCGATAAAAAAATTATTCCCTATGAAACTTATCAAGATATATTACAATTACCAAATCAAAGAACTTTGTCGTCAAACTATGAATACAAGAGCAGCAATTACGATTATAACCCTAAAAACATAAAAATTATTACTAAGGATATCAAAATTAAGGAACTTCCATTAAATTATGTGGGAAATAATATTTTTAAAAAGGAATTAGAACCTTCGAAAATCATAACTTTAGGAAGTCTATTTAATAGAAAAAAGCGATCATTGAATGTAAAAAAATTTACAAATCTTAAGTCTAGAATAAAACTCAATAGATTTCTTAACACAAAGTCTATGCAAACAAAAAAAATATTCTTAAAAAACAAAAGAAGCAAACGAGAAATTGACAAAATAAGAATCATTGCCTCTGATCATATGCCACAAACACATAAAAACTCTGATGAAAACATTTTTGTAGTATCAGGCGAAAACTTATTTACCAACAGGGCTGTACTAAGGGAAATAGAACTCCCAGAAAGTGATACTGGAGATGACGTAATCGTAGAAGAAAGTAATGATGAAACTTTACCATATGCTTACGAGGAATCTAATCCTGAAAGAAGTTATCTAGCAAACATATTTGGTGCCAAATCTAGACACAATGCTCTGATGGCAAAATATCCTCATATTTTTACTGACGATATGACGGGATCTAAAGAAATACATTTTGGTAGAGAAAATGAATATAATTTTCTCAGAAGTAATAATAACGATCAATTTAAGTTAGAAAACTTACTAGGCATGCGAGTTACAACGGAAAATAATGCTTCAGCAGAAAATGATATTCCTTTTCCTGAAATTGTAAACGCCATATTGCCATCGCCATCCAAAAACAATTATAAAGTGACTGTAAAAATACTACCTAAAAACCTCACAAACGGACACTCAGGATTTAAGGAAATGCATACAGTAATAAATAAAACATACAATAAAAACGGTTTGCAATATTACTCATTAGTTAATGTTTCAGAAATATCAAAAGTAGAAAAAATTAATAAATCCAAGGATTTGGCAAATTTACATGGTGAAAAAGCAGTAACTTCTCATATTCAAGAACAAGAAAATAAAATAAAACTACTTTTAGCACAACAAAAAGAGAAAATAGAGCAACAGTTAGAACACCTTAATAAAGAAAAAGAAGGACTTGAAACAATATTACGCGAAAGAAATGACAATAAAGAAAGACATTTGAATGATTTTTTGAGACATTTTTTACGTTTAGAAACACAAAAGAAAAATGATGACTTAAAATTTGTAAATGATCCATTTAATAGTCTATTACAAATTCAAAATTTAGCAGCCAATGAACATTCTACTACATCTTCTCCCATTGTTACCGCTAAAGTGACTGATCCCATATTAATTACAAAAAGCCCAAATGATGAATTAAAGAAAGATGAAAAGGAAAACATGAAAAAGACGTCGAGTAAAGAAAATGAAAGCCTAACCATTGAAATTTTAAGTAAAATAAGTAAAAACACAGATATACTTCAATGTTTCTTACAAAAATTAACCGAAAAATTAAATCCGAAATCTCCGGTACAATCAACAACAAATCCCCCACATGTCGAAAAAGTTACAGAGAAAGCTCAACATTTAAGAACCCATGCTGATTTGAGTTTGAATTTACATAATATGCATGATTCCTTTTTCGGTGATCACATCCCCAGTAGGAATGACTCACATTACGCTATTCCATTTGTGTACGCTTACCAGCATCCATACTTACCATCAAACAAACCACCATTACCAATGGCAAAAGTTGTATACCACGGACATATTCATACTAATGCTATTCACAAACATCCTAATGAACTTTGGAAATATAACACAAATAATTCTAAGCCAAATCACATAACAAATAATGGAAGTCCTGAAAATGGAACAAGGTTTTTTATAGATGCTTTAGCAAATGACTTTGGTGTTATACCTCCCAAACATTTTAATGCTACAATAATTCATTAATTTATTGTTATTTATATGTTTTTAATAAATAAATAAAGTAAACTTGACTGGCGTTTTAATATAAAAAAGTTTAAAAGGCCTAACATTCAATAAGTAAGAAGAGATTAAAGTAAATTTTACGTAGTAGTACTTTTAGGTGGACTTAAAAATATCACAATCTGAACGTCGTCTAAATAGTTACATTAAAAACTTCATTCCCTATGTTCAAAGTCTTAGGGGTAAAATTTTTTCTTCTAATTTAAAGCACCACTCCTAGAGTATAACCTATTTATTATAAACAAAATCATCAAAATTGTTTATAGTTCGGCTGTTCAGAGAATGTGTTCCTGACACCTATCTGCCCTCCATCACTAGTCGTGACTAACTGATAGGACCTATCAGTTAGTCACGACTAGTGATGGGCACAACATAACACTGAGTTCGTTACCGTTCCTCCAAAATGAACCGCCGCGTTATTTTTAAGATTATTTCCGTTTTAAATTGGCGGAATCATTTAAAATTTATATTTTAGTAATTTAAGTGGAAACCAAAAAAAGGTAATATTAATATAATAAAATTGTTTTATTTATTCTTTGTTACAAAGTTACAATCTGTATTTCTATGCAATAAAGTACATTGAATTGAATGTGCGTACAGAATATTAATCAGACTCCGATTCGCTTGAGGAGGTGGTGTCTTCATCATTATCTTCGCCTACATGTATAATTATATTATTATCAATAACAGAATCAATCCTGATATCTCGGTCAAAATGTTCCACAATCAGGTTTTTAGTCTTCTCAACAACTTTTGCCCAGTCATCTCTTGTGACTTCCCCGCAGGCTTCTTTTAATAGGGTCATCATCTTTTTCGTGCTGAATGGCGGGAAAGTATTGAGGCGGGCGGCGTAACCTTTTATTTGAGCCCAGATTAGCTCAATCGCGTTATATTGGCAATGATACGGTGGAATTCTTAGAACGCGATGACCGTACTCCAGAGCCAGTTCATCGATTTCGTATCGCACATTTGCCGCTTTATTTTCTTTAACTAATTTAATTAGCTCTGGTTTTAGCATCTGCATATTTGCGTCAATGCCTTTTGCTTGTAACCAAGCCACCATTTCTTCTTTTTTATTAGCTTGGGTAGGTGGTTTCTGTATTTGAACCGAGTGATAGGAGGCATTATCCATGAATATTACAGAAGGCTCTGGTAGGCTGGGCAAAAGCACGTTCTGGAACCACTCTTTAAATGTAGTGGCATTCATTTCCTCGTGCTACAAAAAATAAATATCACGGCAGAACCACGGTCTGTCTCCTGTTTTCTCGCTCCACCACAACTACCAATAAATCGATTACAAACGTATTACTCGTTTTTCTCTCTGCTCCATCAATATGTCACCCATCAATCATTCATTAATTAGTGCTGAACATTGGCCTTTTCCATAGATTGTCTCATAAGAGAAATATTTGCCATAGTTCCCTGTCTTAGCAAGTGGGTTGGTGATCGCAATTTTTTATTATCTTCAGTTGTTACTGCTGCCCACTTCCAGTTTCATTTCCCTTTGTCGCCTTTTACGATATCTAAACGATGTTATGTGGTCTTAGAGCTTCTAAGTATGAGGTAGTGAATTCTCTTACGCTTTCGCTACACGGTATCTCTTATCATCGCATATCACGATCCTGTCATCATTTTCAAATTCTAACGTGGTAACCACTAAAACCTACCACGTAAAAAACTTTTTTGTACATAGTTTGCCATTTCTATCTTGTTTCTATTCTGATTTACTGGGCGCACCTAATGTTTCCTTTTCCGTTTTGATGCTGCTTATGTCCACAATATCAATAATTCGTCTTCGGATGAAGAACTATAGTCAAAAAACATGGTGACTGTAGTTGCACCGCGTAGACCGCCCAACTGAACGCTCGAATGCAGAACGCGAACTCGATATGCTTGAACGCGTGACCGTTTCCTGTCTGATAGAACCCTATAAGACAAATTATCTCAACTAGTTACGTTAATATTTACTATTTCTACGAGTAACAAGATTGTCGTTGTTTTTTTTTTAATGAACACATTTTGTGATCATTGGGGCCAATGTTACACTTACGGGGTACGGACTCCGAGTTAAATGTGTAAGAGCTATAGCTTTAGCTGTAGTTTTTTTACAGAATAGAACAAAAATGACAAAAGAGCATATATAGTCCACCTGATGGTAAGTGATTGCTGTGGCCCATAGACATCTACATCTGTCCTCGATTAAGAATCAAATATAGATGCGTTGTCGTGGCTGAGGACCAAGATTGAATGCCTTGAGATCAGTTAAAAAGGTCTTCGGCTCTTTACACCCACCATACGAAACACAGCGTTAAGCTTCTATTTCACTCTGGTGTTTTGTCAGAAGTTAAACTTTGTGAGGTTTAGACGTAAACAAAGCTATTGGACCAGATGCTATACCAGCTGCAGTCCTAAAGGCTTGTGTACCTGAGTTGTCGCCTGTGTTGACACGCTTGTTTCATCCCTCACTAATAATTGGAATAGTGCCCATATCCTGGAGGCTGGCCAATTTGCAGCCTATTCCAAACAAGCATCCGTGCTGAGTGCTGATTGAGATTGACAGGCAATCTCAATTGACAGGGTCAGTACTCAGCACGGCTGTTCGGCGACGATAAAAATTGCAAAAAAACAAAAATTGGCAAAAATCTAGGGATATCGCGAAAACACGGATAATTAGACAATGGCTATGACATTTCTCAATGTTATTGAAAAAAGGAGTTTTGCGAAAACACTATAGTCTTTGCGTTATAGAATGATGCGTGTGACAGCTCACGCCTATGAAGTTTCGTATTTTTTAGATATTATTCGTATTCAACAAATTGTGATTTACGGAAACAAAACTCACATAGACGAATATGCAATGTTTCCAACGCATGGACGATAAATTATTCGTTGGTCATCTCAGGCAAAAAAAAATTATAAGGAAATTACGTATTGTGTCAAAAAGACTTTATCATAACTCATAGCGGCCAAATGGCTACAAAAAACCTAATTTTTTTATTGTATTTCATTAGATTTATAAACCAAATTCTCGATTATTTTAATCTTCCATCCCGATATTTGGCGCATTGGACCTGGCAACACTAATAAAAATATAGCGAAAGGCGCTAGCACGCGCCTTGAAAAGCTGCTGGTGCAGTCAACACCGTACTGAAAATTACAGATGCTGGCAGCCATTTTATTAGTTTAAGTGTCAATATGAATGTTGCAATCAACATGAAATAGAAGATGATTTTTATTTTCAAATTAATACATAGTATAGTCTATCATTGAAGTGTCTGTTTGTAATATCAAAATAACAGCCTTTTACTAAATACATATGAAATTATATACGATATTTATAACAAAAAGACAAAAACAATTTTTAAAATGTTTGTCTTATTGTTTGTTCCAACTTATAGCTGGCACTGACAGATAGCTGATGTTATAAGGAGTAACACAGGCTAATTTTATTTTAGAAAAAAATTAAGTATACGCGCAAAAAAAAACCCATGAAATCCAATCATAATAAATACCAAGCGGGCGAGATACGGGAACAGCTATTATGTAAAAATTTGTATTAAAATTTTACTTAATTTTAAATGCATTGTAGTTTATAAAGAAATATATGTTTCGGGTTCCTAGTTTTACCTTGTAAGTTTGAAGTATTTTATCATGTCACGACGTTTTTGGAAATGGTGTAAGTCATAGAATTATTTACATGGTGTAAGTAATAAAATATGTTTGCTTATTAAAGTAATTATAAAAGTTAACATTTTGGTGTTTTATTTGCTGCAAGAGGACAGGTTAGATTTGAAGAAGATGGCGGGGTCGAGTGGGCGGGCGAAATGAGCGAACAGACCCCTCCATCCCCTTCGTGGTTATTTTTTTATAAACTATTTAGAAATAGGAGCCCCGCTATTTTTCTCAGAAAAAATGTTAATCTTCAACATTTAATAAAAAAAATAGGCACGTCCGGCGGGGAAATAAGGTGAAGGGCGACAGAAAGTATTGACAAGGGAAACGTCAAGTCGTTAATCCACCACTAATCAGATAAGATATTGTTTTGGGCGATCTTTACTAAAGCATGTGGCGTTTTTACAAAAACCCCTATATCTTTTCAGTAAGATTGAGAAATGTCTAATTATCCGTGTTTTCGCGATTTCCTAGATTTTGCGGAATATTCGGTTTATCAAATTATCCTACGACATATACACTACGTCCCCATATGGGATAATCTATGTCGAAGCCCTATATCTATCTATATACGGCATTGAACTTTTGATAGGCTGTAAAGAATACAGGGTATTTTTGGAACGCTCCCGAAAACTAAGACAGGCGACAGCACCAAGTATACCTTTGATCATGGGTCACAAATAAATTTGATCCTGATGAAAAAAAAATCATATTTTTACAACGTTTTATTAGATTTATTCACGCGCCATCATGTTAGTACAGCTAAATGAAACGATAATTTCATAAAAAAAATCATGAAAATACTGAAACCTAAAACCAGCAGTGGAATAACTGAATTCATTTCAGCTGATTAAAGGTCAATGTACGCGCGAACGCAAATTCGCGCGGTCCGCAACTAGCGGGCCATACCACAATACCTAATAATTTACAACACTTGTCTAAATACCTAACTTATCTACTTAACATACTATTTTGCCACTGTACTTGTCTCCACGTAGCCATTTTAATCCGAATTTACAGGTTAAATAACCCAAATAACTGGTTCCATTTCCCGCTAATAACAAAATACATAAATGAAATGTAACCAAGGTTAAAGTCATGCGTTTTTATTCATCGTGTAGGTATGTTTATTATTCTCATGTATTCAGTTATGTATGTATTCAGATTAGTTCAGTACTAAGTTATTTAAAAGAATTAGTTATGAAACAGCTTACCGCTCTAAATCCTCCGTGGTCTTATGAGATGCGGCTCAAATTGTGCTCCATTCATTTCAAGGCAGATTTGGGCTCGGTGTTGCGTCTCCTCATGGAGGCGGGGCATCATCGTGTGATCTTCGACACAGTCCGTACGTAGTTTGTCGAAAACATCCACGATCCTTTTGTAGTTTCGTCAGCACTATCACACTCACGATTAAAAACCCTTTCTTTCACATACCCCACAGAAAGAAGTCTAACGGGGTCAGATCTGGTGCGCGAGGTGGCCAAGCGTGTGGTCCTAGTCCGCCAAATCCAGCGATCATCAAATAGCTCATTGAGGCGCTCACCATTATACTAGAACCATGTGCGGCGATATTCAGCCAACGATAGGTCGTCTAAAATGTCTGTCAACTGTTCTTTTATAAAGTTTAGGTATCCATTAGTCAGGTGATATCAATTCAGTTTTCACTGCTGGTTTTATGTTTCAGTATTTTCATGATTTTTTTTATGAAATTATCGTTTCATTTAGCTGTACTAACATGATGGCGCGTGAATAACGCTAATAAAACGTTGTAAAAATATGATTTTTTTTTCATCAGGATCAAATTTATTTGTGACCCATGATCAAAGGTATACTTGGTGCTGTCGCCTGTCTTAGTTTTCGGGAGCGTTCCAAAAATACCCTGTATATTGATAATGAGAATGGTTGTAAATGTATACGAGTATAGTATAATTTAAAATTTAAATGTATATAAATGTACTTTTGAAATACTTATTAATCGGCGCGTAAAGCATAAAGACGGGTCCAAGGCGCATTTGCTTAGCAATGAGTTGTTGCGCTAGGGGCTGCGGGTTCGAATCCTGCACAGAACAAGCATTTGTATGGCCTACAAATAATTGTTCTGTGCAATTTATGTTTGTAAACTACCTCCACAATACATTAAAAAATCATAGTGTGGGAGTAACGTTTTTTAAAAAAAAATGTTAATACACAATCTTTGGACTTTAATTGTACATAATATTGTAAATTATTTTATTTACATACTTAATATTCACAACACTTTTTAATATATCTAGAAAGATTGGTTATAAGATCTAAATTAAGACCAATTCAATTTCTGTTGCACTTGTACTTTATAAAACATTTTCTGATATGATCTTCTCAATATCCGAAGTTTCTGTTGAAGTTTCGATATCCGATTTATCATCAACATTTTCAATTCCTGTCTTCGTTGTCACAATGGTGCTTTCATCGCTGCTCTCGGTAAGTTCGATTGTATTAGATGCTTCAGAATACCCCGTTGTTATTTCTGAACTACTTACAAGGCTTTCTTCTGTTTGCATTTCAATGGTATTTCTTGTAGTTTCTACATCGTTTTTTGTGGATGTAACAGTTTCAGTGGTGAAAAGTTTATCCATTTCAATTGTTTCATTAGTTATATCTCTTTCTTTAGTTATGTTACCGGATCTGTCATTCTCATTAAAGTCTTCATTTTGATTGATTTCATCGACTGTATCAGAGACTGTATTATTTTCATCTTTACTATTATTAATAATAGTTTTCTGCTTTTCAACAGGTATTTGACTGCTTTCCTCATAAGAATCTGATACATTTATATCTACATCAGAATCTTGCTTTTCTTCATTTGGTTTTTCAATTGGCGTTTCAATTATACTTTCAGTAGTAAATTCTACTTGCTCTAAATCCCTTTCTTTTAATGTATCACTGGACCTATCATTCTCTTTGAAGTCTTCATTTTGATGAATTTTGTCGACTATATCAGTGCCTGTATTATTTACATCTTTACTATTATTAATAATAGTTTTCTCTATTTCAGCAGCTATTTCACTGTTTTCCTCATAAGAAACTGATACATTTTTATCAATATCTGAATCTTGCTGATCTTCATTTGATGTTTCAGTTAGCGTTTCAATAATACTTTCAGTAGTAAATTCTACTCGCTTTACATCCCTTTCTTTTATAATATCATCGCACCTTCTATTATCATTACAGTCTTTATTTCGATAAATTTTATCGACTGTATCAGTAACGGTATTATTTTCACTAACAGTAGTTTTCTCCTTTTCAGCAGCTATTTGACTCTTTTCCTTAGAAGGATCTATTTCATTTTTATCTACATCAGAATCTTGCGTTTCTTTATTTGGTTTTTCAGTTAGCAGTTCAATAATACTTTCAGTAGTAAAATTTACTAGCTCTACATCCCTTTCTTTTGTAATATCACCGGACCTCCCAGTCTCGTTAAGGTATTTTTTTTGATGAATTTCTTCAGTTGTATCAGAAACTATATTATTTTCATCTTTATCCTTACTAATAATATTTTTCTCCTTTTTGGCATCTATTTGAATGTTTTCCTTATAAGAAACTGTTTTATTTTTATCTACATCAGAATCCTTAATTAGTTTTTCAGTTAATTTAACTAAAATAGATTCTCCATCTGTATTCGGGTAAAATACAAATATGTTGGCAAAGTGTTTGTTGTCTACAAAGTTACCAAAAATCGATTTAGCTACCACTTTATTTTTGGTCTCGTCATCATCAACGTTAGTTGTAATATTTATCTTATTATCTATTGAATCGTTTGGCTTATTACTTTTAAATATTTTGCTTTCGTTAGTTTCATCAAATTGATCATTTCTTAAAATTGCTTCTAGTTGTCTCGTTACTTCATTTTTTACTATTTCCGGGACTGGCTGTAATAAAAGGTATACTTTAATTACTCTAGAGACATACATTTATTCAAAGAAATTAATCAGAATTTGTATTCAAGATGACTGAACCCATTAAATGTTAGTTTAATAACAGTATTCAAAATATCGTGATTAGATTAGTGTTCGGACTATGAAATTTGACACTATTTACAATCAATCATACTAAATAGAGATTAAACAAAAAATAGTATTTTAAAAATGTGAGTTTAAAAACTTTGCACTGAGCCAGTGGAAAGGAGAATTATCTACTTGGTTTTTTTTTCAAATGCACTGGTTTACTTACATTCAAGAAATATCCATTGCTATTGTAATTTGTTACATCACTTTGTAGTGTGTAATTCTTTACATCATGGTGTTTGTCATTTATTGATTGCTTTGCGTTTGTTTTAACAAACATATTATTCGTTTCCTGCTTTTTATCCATAGGTGGCAATTTCTTGTTACTTTTGACTTCTGTAATTGGTTCAGATTCGTTTGATTTTTTTAAATCACTACTGTCCATTTCTTTCGCCTTTTGAATAGATGGGTTTACCTGTTTGTTTAACAATTTTTTTATTGGTAATATATAAAAATGACCAGCCTTTTCATTTGTTGTATTTAATAATAGAATTTACAATCCTTCTTAAATTAAACTATCGATAGAAAGTTCTTTAGTCCATAATTTATATGGAGTAAGATAAAACTAGCGAAATACGACTTTAATTTCATTCCTATAACGCTGCTCAGTTCAGTATAGTGCTAAGAATGTTGGGTGTATTCACTCCATGAATATGATATACTTAGCCTATGGCCGACAAAAGATCCAGCACTTTTATCACCACCAGCAACCACCAGACGAGAGAACAGGCGCCACAGGCCGATAATTGCTACAGAAAGTTCCAAAAATGAATATTCATCTCTCAGAGACTCATATTTTCGCCATTTACCCAGTTCACCGGCTTTGATAACGCCTCGGTCCTAAATGAGACATAAAATTCAAAAAGGTTACTTACATTAAATTTGTGTCTAAGGTGCACGGGTTTCCTCGTTCTATGAACTCGAGTTTTCGATTCGAGCGGTTTCAGTATACGATTAAACTTAGCGTAAAGTTGTTTTAAAATACTGTTCACATCTTTTCTATGTACTTTTGGGACGCGTGGAGTTTGGATTTCAATTTTCTGTAAAACAGTACATGCAAAGATTGACTAAATGTACATTCACCCACGGGAAGAAGTGGGGTGTGGGTTCTCCTTCACCACCACGATGTGACAAATGAATATACTTTCAGATTAGTAATATTGTAGATTATAGTTCGGCCGTTCAGAGAATGCGTTCCTGACACGTCGCGATTGAACTGACGACGTAACTTTGTAATGACGTTGCAGTTACGATAAAAATATTTTTGCTGGTTGTTTACCGTTTTAACAATTGATGAGCTTTAAAACAACATTATTATACCAATAATCAATGAATATTATATTTTTGTGCCAAACTGAGTGTCAAATAACTTGGTAAACAATATTTTTCTAAATCTATACTGCGCTATTACAAGGTTATGTCAGCGCTTTATATTTGTAGTGCTGTGCTAACAATAACAGGCAATAACAGTATCGTAATCTGTTCTTATACAGTTATACTTTATAAAATAATACGTTTTGTTTTTCTTTTTAAGAACTTGAAAATAATGGACTATAAGATAACTTTTATTAAATATAAAAATAAAACTACGACCAAACCGAACGCGCGAAAGAAAGTAGCATTTTTATATTTAGGTTGAAAATGGTAACCCCAAATGGCGTTATGGGCCGTCATTTTGTGACGCTAAAACAGTCGTCTGTTGTCGATTCGTGCGTTATTTGATTACGCGGCTTTCGTTTAATGGACTGATTTTGCTTTTCAAACTGACATCGGCGCTAAATCGGACTTCGATTGTGTTTTGTATTGCGTTCTTTTTACTTTTGGTGCATAATAATGCCTAAACGTGGTCAAACATTGGAAAGTGGAGCCCGTGAGTTAATCATCAAGCTGCAAGATTACTTTGAGCGGGACCGGCAAAATGGCGAACCCCTGTGACCTGTCGAACAAGTACAAGAACGCGTCTCTCAGGCGCTTGGAGTTAGCAAACGAACGATAACAAAAATATTAATAAAGAAAAGTTTGGCTCTACTGGCACGGAAGATAGTATTTTACGTACTCCGAAGAAGAAACGTAGAACTAAACCCGTGACAGATATTGACACCTTTGACGCCGATGTAATCATAAATCATATATATAGTTACTATTCGAGAAATGAATATCTCAACAGGAAGAAGCTTTTGGCATCGTTAAGAGAAGCTGGACTGTTTAGCGGGGATAAAACTGTTTTAACCAAAATCTTAAAAGATATTGGTTATTTGTATAAAAAAACAGACAAAACAAAAATTTTATTAGAACGATACGACATAATTTTAAAACGGATAAGTTTTTTGAGAGAAGCAAAAAATATTGATAACTGGGATAATGTCGTGTTCATTGACGAGCCATGGCTAAACGCCAATCACACGGTTTCCCGTTCTTGGACAGATGATACACCAGCGTCGACGTCGAAAGTACCAATGGGTAAGGGGGCCCGTCTGATAATATGCCACGCAGGTTCTGCAAAATACGTCTTTGTGGAGAACGCGTTACTGGCATTTCAATCAAAAACTATAAGTGACTACCACGAGGAAATGAATGCCACTACATTTAAAGAGTGGTTCCAGAACGTGCTTTGCCCAGCCTACCAGAGCCTTCTGTAATATTCATGGATAATGCCTCCTATCACTCGGTTCAAATACAGAGACCACCTACCCAAGCTAATAAATAAGAAGAAATGGTGGCTTGGTTACAAGCAAAAGGCATTGACGCAAATATGCAGATGCTAAAACCAGAGCTAATTAAATTAGTTAAAGAAAATAAAGCGGCAAATGTGCGATACGAAATCGATGAACTGGCTCTGGAGTACGGTCATCGCGTTCTAAGAATTCCACCGTATCATTGCCAATATAACGCGATTGAGCTAATCTGGGCTCAAATAAAAGGTTACGCCGCCCGCCACAATATTTCCCCGCCATTCAGCACGAAAAAGATGACGACCCTATTAAAAGAAGCCTGCGGGGAAGTCACAAGAGATGACTGGGCAAAGGTTGTTGAGAAGACTAAAAACCTGATTGTGGAACATTTTGACCGAGATATTAGGATTGATTCTGTTATTGATAATAATATAATTATACATGTAGGCGAAGATAATGATGAAGACACCACCTCCTCAAGCGAATCGGAGTCTGATTAATATTCTGTACGCACATTCAATTCAATGTACTTTATTGCATAGAAATACAGATTGTAACTTTGTAACAAAGAATAAATAAAACAATTTTATTATATTAATATTACCTTTTTTTGGTTTCCGCTTAAATTACTAAAATATAAATTTTAAATGATTCCGCCAATTTAAAACGAAAATAATCTTAAAAATTTTCATTCATTTTGGAGGAACAGTAACGAACTCAGTGTTATGTTGTGCCCATCTCTAGTCGTGACTAACTGGTAGGTGTCAGGAACGCATTCTCTGAACGGCCGAACTATAGTTATATTAAAATATACTGTGAATAATAAACCAGTGGTCTGGTTTGTAACTTGCACCAATTTTTGGAACGATGTTCCTTATCGGATGGTACGAATTTGGCAGATGGGGGCTAGGCGAGAATAAGTGTAAGATTTTTCCGTCACGACCCCTTCTGGCGTAGTGTAGACGGCCTTGGTGGCTATAAGGAAGCGAGGTGGAATAATATCCATCTTCCTCGCACTCTTTCTAATCTTGCCATGAAAGAAGTACTATTTTATTTTAAATGACGCTTCATTTTAATAGACTCTAGTAATTAATTTATTTGTATTTGTTAATAAATAATGTAATACGTTTATCAATAATATACTACGAAAGAAACTTCGCTCCAACCGAGTGTTCCATTACACTCACGCATTATTTCTTTTTGTTTTTTTTTTTATATTTTTGAAGTGAAAACTTCTACAGAATCGTTGAAACGATTTGAAACTCGATGAAACGAAAAATCGACACTAAAAAGTGACAAATATCTATAAGATTTAGCCTGCAAGAAAATGGGATAGAATTCAGTATACATTGTTCCTATTAACTCGGTCTCCTTTACTGAAGGCTTCACTTCCACCGCGTGTGAACTGCCCACGTTTTTTTTTTTTGCAAAATTGATATATAAAACATAAATGTATTTTTTTTTTATTTCATAGAGTTTGATCAATAAAAAAATAATATTCGGTTCGTTAAACGTTTTTATACCAGGCCATAAACTCCAAAAAAAAAAGAACCGTTTGCCGGACCACGAAATCGCGCCACGCGCCTGTCGTCGAAAAGGCTACGCGCGACGCTGAACCCGAGATATTATGTTTTGTAATATCAACAAATATCATCGAATTATGGTTGTAATAGTTTTATTTAGAAGTCGATAAAAAGTGAAGATGTATTCGTCGTCAAGAAGGAATAACAGCTGACCATTGCCACTTTTCTGTCGTCTTCTGGAAATAGCTGGAATAAATTCCATGGTAATATTGCGAGCAAATAAAATGATTATTCAGAAAATATGAAAGTACTTACGTGAATTAGGCATTGAACTAACAAAAGAGTTCGTTTGAAGAAATGGTAAAACTTCCAAGAAAAGTTAAAATAAACATAAGAGATTTGAATATGAGTATGGAAGACACGGGTAATGAACCAAGCAGTAGTAGCTCCAGCACATGCAGAACATGCTGCAAAATACGTTCAGCAAAAGAGGAGACAACCGAAAACATAATGCGCGTCATGTCTGAGAAATATTTGCACATCTTGGCGAAGAAACTGATTCTGAATAAAACTAAACCTAAGTTGATGATAAATACTTTGATTTTAATTAATTGATCTCATGGAGTCAACTGATTTTATTATTTTGATTGTATTATCTATATAAATAAAATGATAGAGGTTTGCAGTTGTGTGCGCATCACGGAATAACTACTGGATAGATTTCAATTGGGTTTTCTAAGATTTATTTCTTATATACCTTGCCCTTATTAAAAAAAATATTGCGATATCTTCCCTTAATATAAAGTTTTTAAAGTTTTAAGAAACAACTATTTTTATAAGCACTACGTGTTGAATATTGTGTGTTTTCTTGATATATCGACGACGTCGCGGGTGTCATCTAGTACTATATAAAGGTAGTTAAAGGTAAAGATGATTTGTGTAGCTAAATTACTTTCAAATCCAAAGAAATTTTAAGATATGTTTTTAGATTTTATAATTTTGTTTTTATCCGAGTTTAAGTCATTTTTCGACAAATTTTGTCCTTACATAATGATAATGTGTTTGAATACAAAAAATAGTGTTTTAAATCCTTGAATACCTATTTCCCATAGGTTTTTAAGTTACATGCGACCGCTGTCGATAAAAATGACCGCTCGAAGGTTAACAAGTAGCAGTGAAAGACTAAAAATGTCTTTCTTGATCTGTCGAGATTTTAGTCAAATATTAGCGTACCAGACCAATTTCAATTAAAAAAGAAACAATAAACAAACATTTTGACATGAATTCTTATAACAATTTCCTATATAGAAAATTTATCGTTAGAATAAATTAATACATATTTTAGGCGTGCTTTCGTGGTCTGGCAAACAGTTGTGTCAAGAATAAGGTTGCCAGACTCGGATTTTGATTTTCACTGACCAAACTATCAAATCAAAAAAGAATTACTCTTAAGTTTTATATAAACATTTTGTAAAAAAAAAATTAAAAAAAAATAATATATCAAAAAACATATTGAGCAAGTTACAAATCATCAGACCGCTAGCTTTTTATTTAACTAATACCCAGCATATAAAGAAGTATATTTTTCTCCTTATTCTGAATGACAAATCTTCTTCGATGGTCAACGCTTGGACTAAAGTAAGATATAAAACAAAGTACCTACCGGAGTATAAGGACGAAGTGTTGGAAGGTACTCCAGCAAGTAGTTAAAACCAAACGGTGATGGTATAGGCGCTAGTCGAATGTTCTGAAAATGGTAAAAAGTTACTTATAACATAACCGTATTTACTGTATGGCGATGTAAAAATATCCACTGCCCCACATCGTCCCGTCAATGTCACAAAAGGCGACAGAGCGTAACTAAAACAAGAGACGGACAGTCGTCTTCCTGATAACAGTTCAAAATGAAAAAACTGAAGTTGCTAACCCGCTTGCCAAGCGTGGCAACTATGGCAAAATGTCTTCTTTGCAATCTATAAAGAAGGCCTTAGTTCAGCAGTAGACTTTTATGCTGTAATAATATCATAAAACGCTACGACTTTTTCTTCCACTAGGGTGGTGCCAGTGTAGAATGAGGTAAATTATTTAACAGATTGCATAGCGCGGGAGCCGTGGTAGCTCAGATGGTTAGCGCAGTACTCGAGCAACCCGGGTTCGATCCCCGCCGGCACCAATGAAATTGTTAATTGCAATTTTAAGTGCTGATTTACCACGTGCTCGGCGGTGAAGGAAAACATCGTGAGGAAACCTGCATGTCTGAGAAATAAGAAAAAAAATATATCGAAGACATGTGAAGGTCGCCAACACGAATTAGGAAAGCGCGGCGGACATTTCCTTGCCCTAAAACCCAGTGGGACGTAAATGGGCTGCAACTTTACTTTACTTTATAGCGCGGGAAAATAATTTGTTAGAAAAGTGTAGTGATTTACTTTCTTTTACCTTCCTTCTAGATTGGGTAACAGCAACAGTTTATGACACTTTCAAATCGTTGGTAGTGTATGCGAGGCAAAATTGTTGTGACAAACGAACTTACTACAGTCCATCTGATAGTAAGTAGTCACTGCAGTCCAAGGACACCTGCAGTCAACTTTATACAATACGATGATTTTCTGATGGCCACAAAAGGCGCCCGACATTTTACTCTGGATCTAGTGACAAGAAAATTTTTGAGGTGGCAACTCTGGTGCGTTGCAGGCGTAAAAATACTCATACCGACTGCCAAGGGCCAGCCACAAGGCCATGACTTTGATAAAAACAAAAAAGAGTTGGAATAATTTAATATTTACTAATCAAGCGCCAATTATTTTTAACAAATTTTCGTTACTGACTTATCTCAGCAAAAGACTCATACACTCTTGCCTTTGAATAGCTGTTTAGAATTTATATATTGTAAATATACTCTAAATATATTATTTTTAAAAAGATAGATGTAGTCAATGAGTCGAGCATCCACTTACCATCAGGTGGAATGTGTGCGTGTTTATCACTTATTCAATAAAAAAATCTTATTTTTGAAATAATTTTAATTATCCTGTTGTATTGAAATCATTATGAAACTTACATGATAGTTGTAGTTGTTCGCTTGTCTTTTTGATCTCCCCGATGATGAAGCACCCTAAAAATTTTAATATCTTTAATCGTCATTTTTTTCTTACAAACATTTTCCTATATATATTTTTTAATATTTTAATACAAAGCGAAGTGAGCGGCAGAATCGGGAAAGGACGCCCTAGACGAAGGTTTATCGACCAAATCGGCAATACATTGAAAATGGGCCAGATTAGGAGTACCCTTAACCGACGAGCGTGTATGCGTAGATATATGGATGTAAAGCCGAGAGAGGTGTGTCAGGATCGCGCCAAATGGAAATCCGTAGTCTCTGCCTACCCCTCTGGGTGACAGGCGTGAGTGTTTGTGTGTAATATTTTAATACAGCTTCTGAAGTCGGCATCGGAAAATTAAAGCCCCGCCTTCAGAGGTACATAATATTAAACATATTCCATTATCTTCGATTTTTAAGTTGGTGTTTACTTTTTATTAAAAGTTATTTTATATGTATAATGTAATAGGTATCACAAGTTCAAGATAATACCTAGAATTTCATTGAATAAAATTTGCATAAAATTAGGAAATCGTTAACGAAGAATGACGTCTAATTTTTTTAGACAAAAATAAATTAAAATTAAGAAACAAAGGAACCGTTATTTACAAAAAAATATTGTTTTAAAAATAAGAGATATAAATAAGAGATTATAAATATTAAAGCAAATAATATATGTACATATTAAATTTTTTATAAATTATTTATTTTTATAATCTCATAAAAGTCTCTCATTCGCATCTCTGAAAAAAAAGTAAACCTATAACTTCCTGGTATTTACGTAAGTTATTAATAGGGCAGGATGTTTAATATTGCCAACATTGCATGTTTAAACACAGGAACACCCACTAGTCCTAACCTGCGTGTCCGATATAAAGCTCATATGATCGGAGCTAGATCATGTCCTAGTTACCGTTACGGCCTTTTATAAGTCCACTGCTGAACATAGGCCTCCCCCATAGATTGCCTCATAGGAAGGATATTTTCCATAGTTATCATTCTCGGCAAGCTGGTTGGCAACCGCAGTTTTTTAGGGTTCCGTAGTTACACACGTCTTTACGTGGTAGAGCCATGCTGCAACTATATTAGTAGTATATTTATAACACGAATAGGTCGGGTCGACCGTGGAAGGACCACGCTCTCACAGAATACCAGCGTAAAATGGCAGCTTGACACTGCTGTGTTTCGTATGCTGAGTGTAGAGAACCGAGACCCGTTTTACTGGAATAGAGGCATTCCATCTTAGTCCTCACGGGTGACGACGCTTCTGCATTTTGATTCTTTATTGAGGATAAATGTAGATGTCTATGGATCACAGCAACCACTTACCATCAGGTAGACTGTGTGCTCTTTTGTCACTCTATCCTATAAAAAAAACAACAAGGAATCCTTATTGTTTCCGTCTGTCCGCGGTTTTACTCAGAGACCCTACAAATCTATATCTATAATTTCGCATAATTATAGATATTAATCGCGCCTAAAAAACTGTAAAATAAAATCTTAAAAAACATTTTTACTTTGGTTACTTCCCATACAAGTAAACGGAGGATGATTTTATTGTTACCCGTCTATTCCATCGTGTGGGGTATTGTTGGATGGGTCTTTCAAAAACACGGGGGTTGTGTAACAACATCTTTTCGATTCAGGGGTCCATTTGCGAAATATTTAGCTTTACAATGGCATTTTTCATAAGTCATGTGTGCGTCCCTTTACCAACTAAACCGCTGTTTTTTTTTTAATGTGAAAAGTATACGAGACAGTAGTATATATAATGAAGTTAGGAAACTATCACAACTAGGCAGAATAACGAAGTTAACGAGTAATAGTCGTCCAACTTATAAAATGCACTTGGATTAGTAAAAACTTCGTTACAACTCCATAAAAAATGACCTAAAACTAGCTGCATTACGAGTATAAGCATTTAAACATTATACAATATAACTTTATAACGTTATTGTAAACTGTTAAAAAGAAACATTTTATGAAAACGACTTATATGCATTACTACTATGGCTTTACTTTTTTATTTGCGGGATAGGCAGGGAGGATCTTTCTTACTTACTACTTTCACTTATTAGTTGGTAGTTATTGTAGGTTGCATTAAAAGTATTCATACAATCATATAGCATCATACAGTTTCATTCGTCACGCTCTTGGTTTACACGGGCAACCTCAGGATAATAATTTAAGTCAGTGGTGGTTTACGTGAAGGTTCGTTATGGTCATATATACATATATATTTTAGGGTTTCAGTGCCGGGAACATATAGATAAACAGCCAATTATGATCATCTTTGTACCTTAGCTTAGAATGATTTTATGTAAATTGTATTATCTGCCGACTTCCAAAAAGGAGACGGTACTCAATTCGAGTGTATGTTTTTTTTTTGCTTTTTTTTATGTGTGTTACCTCATAACTTTGTACTGGGCAAACCGATTTCGATGATTCTTTTTTTATATGAAAGCTGATAGTTCTCGTGTGGTCCCATATGAATTTGATCAAGGTCAGACCAATGGTTATTGAGTTATTCTTAAATAACCTGTATTGAAGTCGCTTATATTGAAGTCGGCTGTACAAAATTTTTAATTTTAAATTATTTTCAAAATAGATTTTTTTTTATCTTTTTTGTATACCACTGTATACCACTATACGGGCTCATTTTTAGTCGTTATAACGGTTAAATAGCGAACTCATTATGCTCATTATGAAGAAAGCCCACGTATTGTGACGGGTAACTACGGAACCCACCTCTACATTGTGCGTGACCGAACACGCACTTGGAAAGTTTTTTATTTTAATCGTTATTAGTAAAATGCTGCTTCCCATCTCCTAATTTGTTTCCCTCTGTCGCCTTTTACGACACCCACGGGAAGGGGTAGTGGATATTCTTAATTTGCAACTACACGGTTCTAGAAAGTTCTAGTAGCTAGTAGTAAAGGTAGTGGCTGAGATACAGTTATTCTTAAATACAACATAATATGTCTTTCCGGCAGATTACAATGTGGGTGTCATCTAGGCATGAGTGAATAGGCTTTTTATGCACTAAGCCAATGCCATTGACCATCTACGGGTTCATCACCATTTACCACCAGGTGGTATTGAAAGTTTAAAAAAAAATCCAATTACGAAAAACAAGGTTTAGGTAATTTGTGTTCCTTGCACAAAAGTTGAGATTAGAACTTAGGGCTTATGCCTTTACGACATAGTAAATAGATAAAAACATTACTTACGTCATTCTTGGCTATGCTTTGTCCATTACTAATACAGTAGAAGAGTTGCAGAGTTAATATTATCTGTAAAGAAACATGGCTTCATTAATTTCAATAGTAATAAAAAAATCATAAAAGTAAGTGTGACAGTCGAGCGCACAGTCCAACTGATGGCGCGTAGATGCTTCAAGATGATAGACATCTACATCTACATCTACATCTACATCCACGAGTACCTACGAGTCACTGAGGGCTAAAATAGACAGTTAAAAGGGTCTCTAGTTCTCGTAACTTGCCATTTTTTTTAGTAATTACTAAATATGGGTTTATATCCACACCGCCCGGCTTCGCACGTTTGATTTCTGGATCTCGACAACATCACCACCTACCGGGTCCAATTGTGAATCTAAACCATTCTAGAATCAACTTAATCACACACACAAAATTTCATCAAAATCGGTCCAGCCGTTTAGGAAGAGTTTAATCACATACACACGGACACAAGAATAAAGAATTTATAGATGATAATAACCCCTGGAAGTGAGGTGATCGCTCCCAAGCTATTTCTAATTTGTTGTGTTGTTAATTTGTGTAACATACATGATTGTAAGCTGTTATTTAAAAAAAAAAGTCCCGCTGGGTTTCTTGCTGGTTCTTCCCAGGACAGAGGTTTTTTTCGAACCAGTGGTAATTATACAAAAGAGTGACTTTCAATAAGTATTATTTATAATCTATATTGAATAAAAAAGTTTCTGTTTCTGTTTCTGTTTCTGTGATATAAAGGTAAGCGAAATACCACTGACTCACTCCCTCATCACGAGATCTCCAAAATTATATGCCCGATTAACATGCAACTTGGCATATATACTCCTTCCTCGACGTAGACACCCACTAAGAAAGGATTTTGGAAAATTCAACCCCTGAGGGTGTTACAGCTTATGGTTAACACTAACACTTTTAATAAGCAAACCTATTTTGAAGAAATTTCATATACAGTACTATCACTTTTTTTATTTATTTACTAACATTTACAAAAACATTACATAATTTTATAACTTCGCCAAACTGTAAATACAGTTTGTTGGCGAATAAATGCACTCTTATATCCTATTACATAATTAAATAAGTACACCACCCACATATTATAGCAAACAAATAGAAATTCTAAATATAAACACTATTATTTCTATATTTTATTAATTCTAATATAACATCCCACCTACATAAAGTTGCAACCAAACAGAGATTCTAAATATTACCCATATATATTTTTCAAATATTACAATCGAATATCAATTTTACAATTTGTAACAATTAATAAAGGCCATTGTCCTTAAATGAAAGCTCTAATAATATGATGACTAGAATGTTTTGACTTTGTGAATAACAAAAGTCCAAGAATCCAGAGCTATGGGTATCTATCGTAACTATGAAAAACTAAAAACAAAGTACGTCTTAATTATTGTGAAAAAAAAGAGCGATTGACTCAGTTGTTTACACATTTCACAGGGTTTCTCATTAAAAAAAGTAAAAAAACTGTTACTTACCATAAACGTCTTCATTTCGTCTTCGTTTGACTACAACTAAAGCAAGCTATGTTTTACTTACAATAATTTACCGTGTTTAAATACATTCCTTATTAATAACGTCGTTAATTGTATTAATGATTGTCATTAATGACGTTATACAAAGCGTTGTCATTTTTCGCGAGTAACTTCGAACATGTTTGCGGTGAATTCGACCGCAGCGAAACTGTCGTTCTATCCATTGGATTGCGTTACAGAGAGCTGCTGGTAGGAATCCGTACGGAATAATTGTTTGTAGGCCATTCAAATACTGGTTCCGTACGGATTCCAACGAAACTGTCACTCTATCCAACGGAAACTGTCGCTCTATCCATTGAACTGCGTCGCAGAGGGCTGCGGGTTGGAATCCGTACGGAACAAGTATTTGTATAGCCTACAAATAATTGTTCCGCGACTGGATGTTTCATCTTGTGCAATTTATGTATCTTATGTGTCAACTGCTTCCACGATACATTGTCATTTTTCGCGAGTAACTTCGAACACGTTTGCGGTGATTTCGACCGCAGCGAAACTGTCGTTCTATCCATTGGATTGCGTTACAGAGAGCTGCTGGTAGGAATCCGTACGGAATAATTGTTTGTAGGCCATTCAAATACTGGTTCCGTACGGATTCCAACGAAACTGTCACTCTATCCAACGGAAACTGTCGCTCTATCCATTGAACTGCGTCGCAGAGGGCTGCGGGTTGGAATCCGTACGGAACAAGTATTTGTATAGCCTACAAATAATTGTTCCGCGACTGGATGTTTCATCTTGTGCAATTTATGTATCTTATGTGTCAACTGCTTCCACGATACATTGTCATTTTTCGCGAGTAACTTCGAACACGTTTGCGGTGATTTCGACCGCAGCGAAACTGTCGCTCTATCCATTGGATTGCGTCACGAAGGGCTGCGAGTTGGAATCCGTGAGGCACAATTATTTGTAGGCCATACAAATACTGGTTCCGTACGGATTCCAACGGAACTGTCACTCTATCCAACGGAAACTGTCGCTCTATCCATTGAATTGCATCGCAGAGGGCTGCGGGTTGAAATCCGTACGGGACAAGTGTTTGTATGGCCCACAAATAATAATTGTTCCGCGACTGGATGTTTGCTCTTGTACAATTTATGTATGTCAACTGCTTTCACAATACAGAAGAAAAACAAAACGGGGAAAACGTTTAATTCAATAAGAATAATAATAACTGAGGTTGCCAAAATCATGTTTTAAATCAAGAGTAAATAATAATACAAAATGTCAAGAATGATACGGTGTTATAGCGTGACAAACGAGCACACAGCCCGCCTGATGGTAAGTGATTGCTGTGGCCCATAGACATCTACATCTATCCTCGTTTGCGAATTAAAATGCAGATGCGTTGTCAGTCTTTAGGACTAAGATGGAATACCTCTTTTCCAGTAAAAAGGGTCTCCGGTTCTCTACACTCACCATACGAAACACAGCAGCATAGCTGCTACTTTACGCTGGTATTCTGTGAGAGCGTGATACTTCCCCGGTCGAGCCGACCCATTCGTGCTACAACTAATTTATAAATATAGCTGCAGCATGGCTCTACCACATACAAAAAGTATTGTAGAGGCCAAGCTTAACTCCCTTAACGAGAATAATTAATTAAGTAAACCCCAATTCTTACAAAGATGGCCATCCTCTATGTGACAGATGTAAGAAATTTACAATGAGATAGATCATATGATGATCATACATGGGAAAAAATATACAGTGGTAGCAGTATTGCGACTACTGTATAAATCAGTCGTCTTGACCGGTGAAGGTGGTTCTTCTATCATACAGTTTACCAGCGTAAAATGGATGACACTCTTTTAACTGCAAACGAATTAATTTAATAAAACTATTAAATCTTCATTTTATAATACAGGTGATAACACATCTGTTTTTTGATTCGTAATCGAGAGATGATGTTTAAAAGCCACAGCATCCAGTTACCATCAGGAGGGCTGTGTGTGTTCGTTTGCCACCATCACATGTATTAAAAGGCTTATGTTACTAGTTATTCGCCCCGGCTTCGCTCGGGTGATTTCTGGATCTCGACAACAGTGCCACCTACCGGGTCTAATTGTGAATCGTTTAGATCATCCAGGGACCCACTCAAACATACACAAAAAATTTCATCGGAATCGATCCAGCCATTTTCGAGTTTTAGCGAGACTAAAGGAGCTATAGATTGAAAATTTGTACGTGGTAGAGCCATGCTGCAGCTATATTAGTAATATAGTTGTAGCACGAATGGGTCGCCTCGACCGGGGAAGGACCACGCTCTCACAGAATACCAGCGTAAAATAGCAGCATAACTCTGCTGTGTTTCGTATGGTGAGTGTAGAAAACCGGAGACCCTTCTTACTGGAAACGAGGCATTCCATCTTAGTCCTCACGGGTGGCAACGCATCTGCATTTTGATTCGCAAACGAGGATAAATGTAGATGTCTATGGGCCACAGCAGCCACTTACCATCAGGTGGACTGTGTGCTCGTTTGTCACCCTATACTATAAAAAAAATATTTTTTTATTTTTATCGCCCCCGCACTGCCCTTTGTGTGTGGAAATTCACAAAATTCGTTCTTGGTTCATTTTTAACATGCCAAAAAGAATATTCTGGCCAAGCTTTATACCTATAAGAGCTATAGTATGAAAATGTGATTTTTTTGGGTTTGTGGGGGCGTTAATTCAGATTAACCCCCGCAACCCCCCTTGCGGGTGGAATTTCATAAAATCTGACTGACCTCTACTCGGTGAAAGGAATATTCTTACCAAATTTCAAGTCTCTAGGCCTTATGGTTCCAGAGATATCGTGATGAGTCAGTACATTGTTACGGGTGCTTAACTGCGTTCCGGTTTGAAGGGTATAGAGTGCCAGTAGATAAAATTTCAGGCCGTGAGGCATTCCTTCTTAGCCCTCAAAGGTGACATTTGTAGCTACAAATGTTCATGGGCTGCCGTAGCCACTCCATTTACTGACTACACTACAATTTTACACTACACTACAATTTTACACTACACTACACTGCAATTTTACACTACACTACACTACAATTTTACACTACACTATACTACAATTTTACACTACACTACAATTTTATAAAACGTTAGATATATTTTTAGCTTCATTTATTAATTCATTACAACTCATCAAAAGTCCACTTCTGAACATAGGCCTCCCCCATAGACCGTCTCATATGTGGGATTTTGCCATAGTTACCACGCTTGGTAGACGGGTTCTACATTATCTTCAGTTGTTATCAGGAAGATGCTGCCACACACATCCTATGTCAGTTACCTTCTGTCACCTCTTACAACACCCAAGCAATGATACAGGGTAGTGGAGATTCTTTCACCGTCACTAGACAGACGTTTTCGCACGCCTCACAACGTGTTGGAGTCCTCTACTCTATATGTGGCCGTATCTCAATTTCGCTACATTAAATCGTTCTTATACATTTAGCTAGACATCAAATATATTATTATTATTACTAGCTGGCCAGGCTGGGTGTTGTAAGAGGTGACAGAAGGTAACTGACATAGGATGTGTGTAGCAGCATCTTGCTGATAACAACTGAAGATAATGTAGAACCCGTCTACCAGGCGTGGCAACTATGGCAAAATCCCACCTATGAGACGGTCTATGGGGGAGGCCTATGTTCAGAAGTGGACTTTTGATGAGCTGTACTGAATTAATAAATGAAGCTAAAAATATATCTAACTTTTTATAAAATTGAAGTGCCGTGTAAAATAGTAGTGTAGTATAGTGTAAAATTGTAGTGTAGTCAGTAAATGGAGTGCCTACTGCAGCCCATGAACATTTGTAGCTACAAATGTCACCTTGCCGTGTAGTGGCGGTCAAGAATATCCACTACCCCATATCTTCCCGTGGGTGTCGTAAAAGGCGACATAGGGAAACAGACAGGAGATGGGCAGCAGCATCTTCCTGATAGCAGCAATATCACAATAAAAAACTTCGGTTGCCAACCCGCTCCACAAGCGTGGCAACTATGGCAAATACCCCCCTATGAAGAGAGTAACAAGGAGACGGCCCCCAGTCCCCGCCGGCCTCGCTATTCTTGGCTACGGTGGCGACCACGGTAACGGCGGGGCAGGGGGTGCTAAGAATCTCCGGTGGAGGTTCGGTTTTCGCTGGAGGTCATACAGGTTTACGCACCAACCTCGGCACATCCCGATGAGGAGGTGGAGAAAATGTATGAGGATATCTCTAGAGCCATGCATTCCTCCAAAATCCAATATACGGTGTTAATGGGAGACTTCAATGCAAAACTAGGCACAAGAGAGAACGGTGAGCTGAAAGTAGGGAAATTTGGAACAGGGCAACGGAACACAAGGGGCCAGCAGCTGGCCGACTTCATGGAGAAAGAGGGACTCTTTATGATGAACTCTTTCTTCCAGAAGCGGCCCCACAGGGAGTGGACCTGGTTGAGCCCCGACGGTTCCACAAAAAATGAGGTTGACTTCATTATGACAACCAGATGACAACTGTTAAGTGATGTTTCCGTGATCATGAGGGTGAAAACTGGTAGCGATCACCGAATGGTTAGAGGCACACTGAACCTAAACGTTAAGTTGGGGAGGTCTCGTCTAATGAAGTCAACGCTCCGTCCCCCTCGTGCTCTGTTCCAAAGTCCTAAAACCTTTCAGCTCGAGTTACAAAACGGTTTTCAGTACCTAGGAGATTGCAATGAAGTTGACGATATGAATGACATTCTCGTGGAAACTATCCATGCGGTCGGAGCTAAGTTCTGCAAGACCCGCCGTAGAAGAACACAAAAACTCTCCGATCACACTCTTAATCTCATGGCTGTTAGACGGGAGATGAAGCTACATTCTTCAAGAGATTTGACAGCATACAGGCAACTGAACAGACAGATCTCCAAATGCATGCGGCGGGACTTACGCAACTTCAATACAGCTTGTATTGAAGAAGCGATCGAGCGGAACCAAAGCTCCAAAGTATTTGCCAGAGATCTGTCTGCCAGAAAGAGCCAACTGTCAAAGCTGAAGACAGAGTGTGGCAGCATGGTTTCCAGGGCTCCTGAGATTTTGAGTGAGATTGAGAGGTTCTATGGACAGCTGTACACGTCATCGTTGGAGCCACACGCAAGTATGAGTAACGATCCAAGATCGAGTCTTATCCGACACTATTCCGAAGATATCCCGGACGTCAGTCTGAGCGAGATTAGAATGGCTCTCCAGCATCTTAAAAACGGCAAGGCCCCAGGCGAGGATGGAATTACAGCGGAGCTTCTGAAAGCGAGTGGAAAACCGGTACTTGAAGTCCTTCAGAGGCTCTTTAATTCTGTCCTCCATGGTGGCATTACACCGGAGGTGTGGAGCAGAAGTACGTTGGTCTTGTTCTTCAAGAAAGGTAACAATGACCTCTTGAAGAACTACAGACCGATTTCCCTTCTGAGCCGCGTCTACGTGCTGTTTTCGAGAGTCATTACGAATCGTCTCGCACGCAGATTTGACGACTTCCAGCCTCCCGAACAAGCCGATTTCCGAAAGGGCTTTAGCACCATAGACCACATACATACCCTTCGGCAAGTTGTACAGAAGTCCGAAGAGTACAATTTGCCACTATGCCTGGCGTATGTGGACTATGAGAAAGCCTTTGATTCCGTCGAAATTTGGGCGGTGCTGCAGTCCCTTCAGCGGTGCCAAATTGAATGTCGGTATATCGAAGTGCTGAAGTGCTTGTACAGTAGGGCTACGATGGCTATACGAGTACAGAACCAGAGTACGAAACCTATCCAATTGCAGAGAGGTGTAAGACAGGGTGACGTCATATCCCCGAAACTCTTCTCCGCTGCATTGAAAGACGTTTTCAAGCTTCTGGACTGGAAAGGATACGGTATCAACATCAATGGCGAGTACATCACTCACCTTCGATTTGCCGCCGATATAGTCCTTATGGCAGAATCGCTGGAGGACCTAAGCACTATGCTCAATGACCTCAATAGTGTCTCCCAACGGATAGGTCTTAAGATGAACATGGAGGAAACAAAGATTATGTTTAAGGTCCATGTCACACCTATGCCGGTAGTTGTTGGGAGCACTAAGCTCGAAGTTGTTGACGAGTATGTTTACCTGGGACAAATAGTCCGATTAGGTAAGTACAACTTCGACCGAGAGGTCAATCGACAGATTCAACTCGGCTGGGCAGCGTTCGAGAAGCTACGACACATCTTCTCGTCAGACATACCTCAAAACCTTAAAACGAAATTGTACAACCGGTGCGTGTTGCCAGTGATGACTTACGGAACTGAGACGTGGTCCTTCACTGCTGGCCGGATGAGGAAGCTCAAGGTCGCTCAGCGAGCTATGGAGAAGGCTATGCTCGGTTGAGATATATAGTTTTAATTAAGATTCCATATACTCTAAGGAGGATCCCTATTAATTTTTGTTATTGAAAACAACACCGTTTAAAATTTATTAATGAAAGTCGATCAGATTCTCTGTGTTTTTCTTGTAAAATGTATCGTCACTATTTTTTTTTCATCAATATAAATGAAACGCTCATGAAGCGTGCGCTTCAGGGTTTTCCAAACAACTTTTCCTTTCTTAACAACTGTTGGTTTTGTTTAGTAGTGTAAGATTTACCAAAACGCAGAAGCACGTCTGCTACGACGAACGAACGTGACAAAAGCTGGATTTATTGTTATGATCCTGAAACTAAGAGACAGTCTGCTGTCTGGGTATTTCCTTCCGAGGAGATAGCAACTAAAGTGAAGAGTGATCGAAGCGTAGGAAAAAAAGATGGTGGCCTCGTTCTTCGGAAGGACAGGTCATTACGCAACAATTGTTTTGGAGGATCGAAAAACAGTTACTGCAGAGTGGTACTCTAACAATTGTTTGCCACTTGTCTTGGAAAAAATTCGGGAGAAACGACCTCGCAGTAGAATGCTCCTTCACCACGACAACGCCTCGTCGCACAACGCCATGCAAACAATCGACTACTTGGCGACGTCAGATGTGTAATTATTGAGTCACCCGCCCTATAGCCCCGACCTTGCGACTTTTATTTATTTCCGAAAATTAAAGAAAATTACGAATAAAGGGTTATGGACGCCGAGGAAGCAGTGGCTGCGTTTCAAAATGCCGTCAAAGATACCCCTAAGGACGAGTGGGCAAAGTGCTTTTCTCAGTGGTTCCATCGGATGCAGCGATGTATTTATGTAAATGGATACTATTTTGAAAAAACATATTAAAACTAATAACTTGCTAGTTTGTTCAGCTTTTGATTTTCTAAGAACTTTCAGTGTCACCCTCGTAGAAGTTACCAAAAAATCTTGCAAAATTTTGCTACAATTAAAATGTCATTAAATATATAAAGGAAATAATAATAAAGCATTCGCAAAACAATAAGCAATAGTCAACACGTTTCACCTTTCAAAATTGCGAATTGGCTTAATTGTTTTTAGCATTAACAGTGTAATTTAAAATGTTGTGATTTAATACTCTTCGGAGTATAATTAATTAAAAATTACTTATGAAATTAAAGTTTATACGTGGTAGAGCCAGCCATATTGCAGCTATATTCAAAGGTATTGTAGCACGAATGGGTCGGCTCGACCGGGAAAGGACCACACTCTCACAGAATACCAGCGTAAAATAACAGATCAATGCTGCTGTTTCGTATGGTGAGTGTAGAGAACCGGAGACCCTTTTTAATTGTAATGACGCATTCTATCTTATTCCTCAGGGGTAACAACGCATTTGCATTTTGATTCTTAATCAAGAATATACATATATGTATGTAAGTCTCTATTGTCCACAGCCTTCACTTAGCATCAGGTGGATTGTGTTAGTTTTTCACCCTTAATCTAAGAAAAATCTAATAAAATCTAATATAAATTTTACTGAAAACGAAGCATTCCATCAAAGTCCTTCGGGGTGAAAACGCATTTCATTTTGATTCCTAATCGAGGATAAATGTAGATGTTTATAGATCACTGCATCCACTTACCATCAGATGGACTCTGTGCTCGCTTGTAACCCTTATTCTATAAAAAAAATATGTGCCGGTGTCGCTTACCGCCGCAAGCACAGAGTATTGTATAATACGAGGCTCGCAGCTGTTGTCAAGCGCGAGGCCGGAACGGCGCGGCGCGGCGTGCCGACGCGGCGGCTTTTTTATTTATTATAATATACTGTCTGTTCCCCGCGACTTCGTCCGAGCGTGATTTATTACGATTGGATTTCATGGATTCTAATTAGTTTGAGTACATTTCTAAGTTTTTTAAAGATCCATAATAGCTTACGTGTTCTTGCAGATAGAAGATCTAAGTGTGAAGTCCACGAAAGTGTTTCATCGAGTTGAACACCAAGATATTTAATACAGCGAGTTTTTTGTAATGGTAGACAAGAGCAAGTTGAAGAGTTTACGTTATCACAATTATGCATTTTTAGATTTAAGTTATTACTGTTTGGTTGAGTGGAATTATTTATAGAGGATGTTATATAACTAGGTTTTTGAATGTTAAGCGTTAATAGGTTCTTATTCAGCCATAAGTATATCTGATGAAGCCCTTTTTCAGTAGTTGAATGTGTTTCGGCCCAAGTCGCTCCTTGGAATATGATTGCAGTGTCATCTGCGTACGAAAATATTTTTCCATTAGGTGGTATATACTGGCAGAGTTCATTAATGTAAATCAAGAAGAGACTTGGGCCAAGAACACTATCCTGCGGTACACCGCAGGTGATGGGTAAGGGATTGCTAACATAATCACCTATTTTTACGGATTGAAATCTATTATTTAGAAAGTCTTTGAAAATTTGAAGGGGTAAGCCACGTATACCAATTAACTCCAATTTCTTTACTAATATGTTAGTAGAGACTGTGTCGAACGCTTTAGCTAAGTCCAAAAAAACACCAATGCATTTACGGCCAGTATCTAAGTTTTCTGCAACATAATTGGTGAATTGTGCAACTGCATCTTCTGTAGATTTGTTGTGTTGAAAACCATATTGCGATTCAGCGAAGATCTTTTCATGCGTAAGATATTTCATTAGACGAGTGTTGATAAGCTTTTCAAGTACTTTTGACAACGCTGTCAAAAGTACTTGAAAAAGTCATCTGTCAGTGAAAGTCCGGTCAAAATCGGTCCAGCCGTTTCGGAGATTAGCCGGAACAAACAGGCAGACAGACAGACAGAAAGGCAGACAGACAAAAATTTTAAAATCGTGTTTTTGTTGTAAGTACTTTCATATGCATATAGTAAAAAGCTGTTATTTCGACATTACAAACGGACACTTCAATTTTATTTATTTGTATAGATTAACAAAAATAATTAGCAATTTGTAATAATTTTAGGATCTCTGCTTTTTTATTTACTCTCGTCGACGAAACTATGTTTTTTTTTTATACCACTTTACTTTTTTTTTTTTTTTTTTATAGGATAAGGGTGACAAACGAGCACACAGTCCACCTGATGGTAAGTGGTTGCTGCGGCCCATAGACATCTACATCTATCCTCAATTACAAGTCAAAATGTAGATGCGTTGTCACCCGTGAGGACTAAGATGGAATGCCTCATTTCCAGTAAAAAGGGCCTTCGGCCACCTGCACTCACCAAGCGAAACGCAGAGGTAAACCTCTACTTCACGCTGGTTTTCTGTGAGGTCGTGGTACCACCCCGGTTCGAGCCGGCCCATCCGTGTGACAGCAAGAGCTGCCGCCTGGCTCTACCACTGTTTGAACTTTTTTTATAATACTTCGCGACTATACCACGTGTAGTAGTGACAAATGAACTTGTAGCTCGCTTGATGCTAAGTGGATAGCGAGTGCATGGACACCTGCAGCCAACTTCAAACAGACTTTTTTTATAAAACAAGGATGACAAGCGAGCACACAGTCCACCCGATGGTAAGTGAATACTGTGGCCCATAGACATCTACATCTATCCTCGATTACGAATCAAAATGCAGATGCGTCATCACCCGTGTGGACTAAGATGTAATGCCTCGTTTCCAGTAAAAAGGGTCTCCGGTTCTCTACACTCACCATACGAAACAGCAGCATTAAGATGCTATTTTACGCTAATATTTTGTGACAGCGTGGCCTGAGACATTCGTGCTACAACCATAATATAGCTGCAGCATGGCTCCACGTACAAATCTATAGATACATTGTTATCTCTGAAGACTAAACATAATCACAACATGTACATAATTATACTGACGAGACCGGAACATAATAGTACAAGCACTGATATGTGGAGGACGAACTAAGTAATATTATGTATGTATGAAATAGGAGGATGTATGTCCTCGTGCAATTTATGTGTGTAAACTGCCTCCACGACACAGAAGAAAATCCTAGAGGGGGTTAACGTTTAAAAAAAAGTAAGAAGGTGATACCTACCCAACGGACTCCTAGACACGAAACGAGTTTCACTGTCTAGGCATAGTGGGTTCACATCAGTTTAAAATCAAAACCAAACCCTTGTCACGTGTACTATAACATAGGCAACACAAGGAAAATAAAATTTATAAAAATAAAGAACACTTTTATTTCTATAAGATTAAATAACAATTTCAGATTGTATGGCACAAGCGTGAAAAGTATAAAATATAAAATTTATTTTATATTTGTATTTTATTTCCGTATAATCAAATACCAAAAACCATTTTAATTTCGATATTTTTAGATGCAGTTGCAATTAACAAAACAAACATTAAATATTATAATGAGAAAATATTTCTAACATTTATTTACTTAGACAATATTACCAAATTTTTATAAATAATAAAACCAAACATTGCAAGATTCTACTCATGTCTTCAAAAGACCAGAATGTAAATTTATTACAACAATTCCACAACTTTATATGAAATGACCTCTCAAAAAAGATAGACATTCGATGTTTGACAGTTACAGCCACAAAGAAAGAGGTAGTAAGATAAAACAAATGACTTATGAAATAGGAGCTGCCTTATACCGGTCCTATACGGATCGTCCAACACTCCAAAGCCTCCAACATTCATAACCAACCTCAGCGAATGTTTTAATTGTTGGACGATAGTGTAGTGCCAGCATTACCCTTGTACGAAGAACTTAGGGCACTTATGTTATATATATTAATAATTTATAGTAGGAAAGGTCTACGATAAAACTTAATTATGGCAGTCGAATCATCTTATTCCTACAGATCTACTTATTAAAAATATTTTTTGTATACATGAAAAAGCAACTTCTAAAAACCAACATGAAAACAAACCTAGAACGTTATAATGATAGAAAAATTATATTTTGTAATAATAGAATGAGTTTAGCGTAAATTCTAAATCACTGGCAATATACATAATACTATTATCATTTTACACTTTATAAAGATTAATAAAAATATAACTGAGCTATTTTAAATAAGCATAAATCAATTTTACTAGTAAACATTTATTTTATGAAATATAATATGCTCATGATATACATAAATATTACCTTTAACTACTAGTTTTTTTATCATTCATTAAATAAATTGATTTTATAACAAAATAATCGTATAAATTATGAATAAGTTCTAAACCTTATAACATTAATATAAATTTCTTAACATAATTTATTCTGTTTAATATACGTAATATATATTTCTATGTATACAATTTTATCATTTTGATTAAGCTACCGCTTATAAAGCTGCTAGTAAAACATCATAATTTATAATTCATAAATTATATAAAAAAAATTGATTTGGCAATTTATAAAATATCTAAATAATTCCTTGTTAAAATTGTATGTTATGATTTGTATTCGTAAAACAATATTACTATTTCTATTATTTATATGATAGAATATATATGATTAAAAACCCTACAGGTAAAAAAATATATCTATTTTACACTTAAAACTTTCTGGCAAGTGTTGTGCCATCACACGAAAGAGAGAACAGCTGCATTATCAAATCATACAACCATTAATAATAAATTTTCATTAATAATTATAATTTGAAATATATTATTATAAAGTGCATACTTAAACAATGTGTCAGTTTAAATTCTATTAAAACAGACCTAATGTAAGTAATTTTCTAACTTCATGCAAATTAAAGAACATTAAAATTCCAAACATAAGAATTGCATAATGAAAAAATATAATTAACACTACCGTTATACTTTACGAACCTTACCAGGAATTTGACCCTAAAGACTGCATCGTATATATATACCAATTTAACGATTTCTTTGTTCAGTTTTTTATATTATTTATAAATGGGTTTTTTCGATCTAATCACTTTCAACAAACTCAATATCAAATTTTTCAAATGTATTCTACTTAACAATTATTTAATGGTAAGCCCATTTTAGTTTTTTTGGACAGTGAATTTAAAGAAATGTTGATACTGTCAGCAGCAAGAGTATAAGGGTCAACTTCAGTAGTTGTTTAAGTATAAAAATTCTCACATCAATATAAATAACGCATCATTCTTTTTGTTGCGTTCACGAAATGATCGAATGATTTTCATCTTCGTTAATTCACAACTATTCATTCGCTAAAAATAAATACAATAAAAACATAAAATAACCTGACCGTTTCTCACAATTACCTATACCTTGTGCTTTTTCGGAAATAGACTTACAAGTTATTTTTATTTAGTCTACATTACATCGATAACTATTTATCAGTTATCAATATTATTTATTTATGAATAACCCTTATTAATCAGTTATTCTCAACTCCGCCAGTTCTTTCTCTTCATCGACCTCGTCTTCTTCATCAGAGCCGTGAACCGAAGCGGCTGGCGTTGTTGCTCCTATAAAAAATAGTTTATCTATGATATTTTTCTTAATTGGCAATAACCAAAGACCTGAGACACCCAAAACAAATTTAAAACACATTGGCACCATACTCAGTGATTTTTTAGTCTTTATTCCTTTATTACTCCTACACCCTTTAGACCACTATTACATTACATGTTATGTATATGATCGTAATATACGATTCATCGAAATATGAGAATACTATGACAGTGTGGTGTATGTACATACTCGTATTTGTCAAATGTACAAACTATTTCCCTAAAGGGGGTCGCTTACGATTCGGCAGAAAGGCCATACAGGCCAGTGCCAGTCTCACAGGTGGTGTTTAGTGGGTAGGCACTTCTTCAAAGTGAGTCCCACATAACCACACAGCCGGCTGCCGTGGTATACTATGAGCATTCACCACCTCCCTCCCCCGCTTCCGGAGGGTGCCTTGCATTGGGCGCAAAAAACTAAGCTGTTATAGGTTTACTTTGTACATTTGTCTCACTCACACACACTCCCTCTTTGTGTAAGAGCGGTCTAGATTTATAACTTAAGCTTGTGCATTAAAAACGCAAAGTGAAATGAAAACTCTACAATACTAAGTTAAAAACATAAATTTTTATGTTATTTATTTTTAAAGGTGGCAATTATTTTAAATTTTTAAAAGTGAAGTATGTGAAGTAAAAGTCGTAAATATCCGAGCATACAACCTACAACTCATGTGTACAACCTAATTTGTCTAGCAACATGTTTCTACGATGGTGGATAACAAACAAAGTCAACGAAAAGTGAATCAAATATACTGAAAAACTACGGCTACATACCGTGTACAACTATTCACACAATTGGTTCTCAGTTTGCACTAAACTGTACCAACTAAAACCATAACTAGCGTTGCCAGATGTCCCGATTTTTAGCCTAAAATTAACAATAATGAGCGGGACAGGCACAGTTCAGCTTTTTGGGAATTTCTCGACCGGCCGGAAACTGGCCGCCTTGTAATCCCTCTAATAGTGACTTAAATAAGTTTATCCACGAAGTTTTATACTTACAACAAGTTGACCGTATAGTGGTAGTACAAACCATGAGATGGGCAGCAGCGACTTCTTAACAACAACAAAAGTCCTGCGGCTGCCAAACCACCCACCACGTTTGAGAATATGAGGCAGGCAATCTATGGGGAGGCCCTATGTTCAGCAATGGACTTTTATAGGCTAACGGTAACGATAAGTTTCATAATATTTCATAACTTTTTTACGTGGTAGAGCCATGCTGCAGCTATATTAGTAGTATAGTTGTAGCACGAATGGGTCAGCTCGACCGGGGAAGGACCACGCTCTCACAGAATACCAGCGTAAAATAGCAGCTTAACACTGCTGTGTTTCGCATGGTGAGTATAGAGAACCGGAGACCCTTTTTACTGGAAACGAGGCATTCCATCTTAGTCCTCACGGGTGACGACAACGCATCTGCATTTTGATTCGCAAACGAGGATAAATATAGATGTCTATGGGCCACAGCAACCACTTACCATCAGGTGGACTGTGTGCTCGTTTGTCACCCTATCCTATAAAAAAAGCTGTTCTCATCTCTCAAAAGTCTCATCATCGACATGGTCCTCTTCCATATATTGCCCCATCGAGGGAATATTTACCATTGTCACCACTCTAGGCAGGCGGGTTTGCAGCCGCATTTTTTTTAATATTTTGAGTTGTAATCAGATGCTGTTGCACATCTTCAGTTTCATTTCCCTCTGTCCCACCTTACGACACCCACAGGACGGTATGGGGTAGTGGATTCTTTTACATTGCTACTACACGACAATTGTTTTGAAATCGATAATAAAAATAACTCAGTATTTTTTTTTACTGTGTCCCGCTTTCATCGTAATTAGTTTTAAGATCTCTTCTGGCGCATACATACACAAAGTATTCACAAATAAATAAAATCTGAATTTGAAATTTAAAATTAAAATTTGAATTAGCAATTGTAAGTTGAGATTTTAATTTTAAATTTGAATTTGAATATGAAATATGATTTTATTTATTTGTGAACAACCTGTATAGGAAGTATTCACAAATATTTAAAATTTGAATTTGAAATTTTAAATTAAAATTTGAATTGGCAATTAGAGATTTAAATTTAAAATTGAATTTTTTTAATTTGAATTTTGCATTTGAAACTTGAATTAGAAATTTGAATTTGAATATGAATGATTTGAATATGAATTTGAATTTATTTGTGAATAGACTGTATATATGAGACAGAAGATATCTTAAATGAAATTACTTAAAAGGTTTTTAAATCCCGCTTTGTATGAAAAATCTGGCAACGCCGATCTAACTATCACACAACCCAAAAGGGCATCAGTACAGAACCTAATCTCCACCACTCCGGTCCTCCGCGCAATCACTAAGTTTCGAGATCAGTTCATCGATCTGTTCTGTAACAGCTTTGTTCAACGGTTCTAGAAAGTTCTCATTCGGCGTCCGATAGTTCTCGTGCTCCGATTCGGTGAATGGTTTCTCGAAACTCACTTCCAATCCATCGTGAGCCCCTTCATCGGTTATTTCGAGTATTTCGAGCGATTTTTGTATGTTAATTGCGTTTTTCCTTTGCACGTCGACTCTGTGCTCGCCGTTCGTTTGGACTTCTTCGTCTTTTGTCTCTTTAGGTCGCGCTATTTCTTTTATGTATGAAACGGTTAGAAGATTGGTTGTTTCATGGCGGCGTACTGTCAGATGAACGAGTTTAAACAATATTACTACTTATAATAGTTAGTTACAGCCTACATACAACCGACAGACAGAGGACGGCTCCGTGGCGCAGTGGCTTAGCAATGAGTTGCTGCACTGGGGGCCGCGGGTTCGAATCCCGCACGGAACAAGTATTTGTACGGCCTACAAGTAATTGTTCCAGGTCTGGATGTTTGTCCTTGTGCAATTTGTGTTTGTAAACTGCCTCCACGACACAGGAGAAAATCCTAGTGTGGGGTAACGTTTTTTTTTAAAAAAGAAGAAAAAGAAGTTGGGCACAGGCCTCCATTAATTTAGAGTGGCAACGACGAGGCATTCCATCTTAGCTCTCAGAGGTAACCATCCACCTGAATTTTGATTCTTAATCGAAGATAAATGTGCATGTCTATTAACCACAGCACCCTATTACCATCGGGTGGTCTGTATGCTCGTTTATCACCAATGCGTATTGGTGCACCTCACATGTCTTTGAAATATTTTTTTATTTCTGAGACATGCGGGTTTCCAATGTTTTCCTTCACCGCTGAACACATAGTAAATCAGTACTTAAAATTACAATAAACAATTTCAACGGTCTCGGATATAATCCGGGCTACTCGTGTACTGTGAATTTACAACGAGCGCTTAGCTTAACTCAGGAGAGTTACTATACTTTTAGTGTGTAAAAATGATAAACGGTTCAGACTTCGTACGGTCAAGAAAAAATATAACTAGGTGTATATTTCTTTGATGTTTGATGTGTAACATCTTTGCTTTCGCTTTCCTACAATATGTGGGAGTTATTTCGTGAAAAGGGACGGAAGTGCGTAACAGGAAGCTGGGGAAGCGCGCGCTATATGATTTGACCAATGAGCGCGCGCGGTGGTAGTTAAGTTAAGTGCTATTATATAAACTAACTTATATGTGTAAACTATATTATTTACTGTTGATAATAAATACAATAAAAGCTCCTTATTCACGCTTCCTTCATTCGGGTTTTCACTATTCGCCAATAAAAAAATTCGACCCAATTCGTTAAATAATACATTCTCTATACTAAATATGATTTTTACAAGGAGTTACAACTTGCCAATCTGTACTTACTCGAATGTGTAGGACTGGGCGGCTCGGAAATTGGCCGAGGGTAGTTAAACCGTTTGCCCAGTTGCTTGTCCATGTGGTCCACGTAGTCTGGATAAACGATCTTCAGGGCTTGTGCACGCGCTTGCCTGTAGTACTGCGGACAGAATATGACCGTTTCAGTGGTTCTAAACGTTTTTTTTATGCATTTGATAATTTAATTATTATCAAAAACCAAAAGGACTTTTGTTTATACCCTATGAGAATTAACACATACATTTTTTACATATGGGAGAGCCATGCTGCAGCTATATTACGGTTGTAGCACGAGTGACTACAAACAAGGCAGAGAAAGCGTCGATGATGACTCGAGAAGCAGAAGGCCATTGACGTCCATCACGTCAGAAACCATCGACAAAATCCCCAAAATGCTTTTAGAAGATCGATGGTTGAAAGTGCATGAAATAAGTGGCACCTATAGAGATCTCAACTGAGCGGTTTCATATGTTAACGGAAGATTTAGAAATGAAAAATGTGTCAGCAAGATGAGTGCCGCGTTTGTTGACCGCCGAACATAAACTCAACTGGGATGAAATCTCAAGGTAGAATCTGGCGTTGTTCCGACCAAATACTAGCGACTTTTTAAAAAGATTTATAACCATTTGTGAAACTTGGATTTACCTCTTATTCCTGACACAAAACAACAGTCGAAATAGTGGAAACATAGCGATTCTCCGCCACTGAAGAAAGCCAAGTAGCAATATTCGGCGGAAAAGTGATGACATCAGAGTTATGGTTTATTATTTTATTATGGAGAATTATTTTATTGACTATCTTCCCAAAGGACAGGCTATAACAGACTAATACTATGCTAACCTGTTAGATAAATTAGCTGACAAAATTCGTGGAAAAACGGCCGGGGTTAGCTAAAAAGAAAACCATTTTCAAAACACAAGTCAAGTTGTTGCAATGGCTAAGTCCCAAAAACTCCATTTCGATTTACGTGGTAGAGCCATGCTTACGTGGCAGAGCCATGCTGCAGCTATATTATTAGTATAGTTGTAGAACGAATGGGTCGGCTCGGCCGGGGAAAGACCACGCTCTCACAGAATACTAGCGTAAAATAGCAGCTTAACACTGCTGTGTTTCGTATGGTGAGTGTAGAGAACCGGAGACCCTTTTTACTGAAAAAGAGTCATTCCATCTTAGTCCTCACGGGTGACAACGCATCTGAATTTTGATTCGCAAACGAGGATAGATGTAGATGTCTATGGGCCACAGCAACCATTTACCATCAGGTGGACTGTGTGCTCGTTTGTACACTATACACAATACACTACCCTATCCTATGAAATAAAAATAAACTTTTTAAATTGCCCTCGTATATCGTTATAAAAAACAATAATATAACGTAAGAGTGAATAATAGTAGTAAATCACTTACAATGCCCAGATTCCTCCAGTCCATGAGATCGGACAATCGTTCTGTTCTATTCCTCTGTATGATGCGCTGTCGGCGACTCAGCCTGCACATTGTATAAAAATTTATATAGTTCGAATCATTAAATTAATAGGTAAAATGTTGATTTATGTAGTAAGTAATACATAGGCTGCACTAAAAGTATCGGGAATGGAATATTTCCACTGTTCCTGTCATATTAAAATCTTTTTAATTGAAAACTCATTGGTTTTAAAAATTTAAAAATCTCGGTCTTCTCACAAGGTTTTGTCAAACTTGTTTAGTCGTTGAGAAAATGGAATTGACTCGAGAAAATTCAAGAGCGATGATTTATTATGACTTTCGAAGTGGTTTAACACAAAAACAGTGTGTTGACCGGATGATATCTGCATTTGGTGATGAAGCCCCATCCAAAACCACAATTTATCGATGGTTGCTGAATTTCAACGTGGACGTGTCAAGCTCAGTGATGATCCCCGTCAAGGTCGTCCAAAAACTGCAGTCACCCAAGAAAACGTTGATGCTGTGCGTAAGCTGATTGAGGAAGATCGACATGTGACATACCGCGAAATTCAGGCAACTTTAGACATTGGCATGAGCCAAATACAAATAATCTTGCATGAACAATTAGGTGTAAAAAAGTTGTTTACCCGATGGATTCATAAGTTCGTACCTATGGTTCATTGAGCTAAAACATACCTTATAAATATCGATCTACCTAATATTTACAAATACTGACATAATTAAATTAATAACTAAAGTAAAATAAGGCATAGGCGTCAATCTTGGCGCGTCACTATTCAACCACTCTCAACTATGTATCAGTATCTTTAGAACATCTGGTTACACTTGGCTTAATAGACAATGACCGATGTGCGCGCTCTATAGTTTACATATTTATATTCTATGCTATAACCAAATTAATGAAAGCATTTTGATCATGTTCACGGCTGTATGGACTAAGATCCCTATGCCTCCGCTGCACGGGAAAATATTACAAAAATGGTTTTGCAGACAAATACTATGGCGTTGTTTCCATACAATTGATCGAAGATAACTATTTACTAGAAATAAATTTTATAATATTTCTAGCTAGAATCACATATAACAGGGAAGTAACCAAGGTATGGACCTTAAACAAAGACTTTTATATACGTACTCAACGGGTTCTGCGACCTTAATACATTGCACACAAAGTTACGGTCAATTGTCCGTACTCCTCGACTACAAGCGGGCGAGACTAGTTCTCGAACGATGTTTTCGACAATCTAACAATGATTTTGTTCGGCTCCGTGGCGCAGTGGCTTAGCAATGAGTTGCGGCGCTGAAGGCTGCGGGTTCGAATCCCACACGGAACAAGTATTTGTATGGCCTACAAATAATTGTTCTGGGTCTGAATTAATGTATGTAAACTGCCCCCACGATACAGGAGAAAATCTTAGTGGAGTTAACTCCGTCAAAAAAAAGAAAATAAAAATAATAAAAAGAAAATAAAAATAATGTAAATAAAGATAATTAATGTAACTAAGAAAATGGTGCCGTTATTTATGGGCGCACTTTGTCAACATAGTTTGAAGATTATTTCAGGTAAGTATTTAACTTTATTTCGTATATGCCTAAAAACAGTATCTATCGTAAATGAAATAACAATCGCGCGCGCAATCCACGGCTGTGCCACAGTTTTGGTTCGGAACTGCAGATTTAGTAGTATAGCTAAGGAGTCTTTGGTCCCGAAACAATAACCCAGGATAAATGCCTCTTTCTTAAGGTCTCGTGTACTCACTTGGTGAAGTCATACATGTACTGAGCCAGTTGCTGCACGGAACCCTCGACGGAGATGTATCTTCGATCCACCACGTAGATACCGTACGACATGGGGTCAGCGATGTGGTCTTGCATGAAGCAGCCGAACCCTTTACATGGACAGACAGAACAATTAGTCATAATTTCAACGAAAAATAAACAAAAAAGCAATTATACATCCCACTGCTCGATTAATACCCATGTAGTGTTCAAGCTGTTTGCTTGTCCTAGAAATAATGCGTGGTCCATCCCAGATGAAGCAGACCAATTCGTGATGTATTCATATTTCAATTGCAGCATGGCTCTACCATGTATCTATATCTATACAAATAAATAAAATTGAAGTGTCAAAGGACAACTTTTTACTAAATGCATATGGAAGTATGTATATACGGTACTTATAACAAAAACACAGTTTTTAAAATTTTTGTCTGTCTGTCTCTTTGTACTGGTTAATCTTCGAATCGGCTGGACCGATTTTGACGTGACCTTGACATCATTGACAGATAGCTAATGTTATAAGGAGTAACTTAGGCTACTTTTATTTTAGAGAAGAAATAGGGGTTCCGCGAAAAAAAACATAAAATCCAATCGTAAAATTCCAGGCGGGCGAAGTCGCGGGGAACAACTACTCAATATATATATATTTGTCAAAACAATGGCTTGAAATCGTACATAGACAATGATGGTGCAGTCCGATTAAATGGACACCCACGACAACCATTCATCTTCTTCACTGCTAGACTTGGGCCTCTTGAGTTGTAGGGGCGAATTGCCTTTGTCCTTGCCGTCGCCCTTGGTAGGCAGAATGACAATCACAGTACTATAGAGGTCGTTCAACTTTGGCACTGCTGCATGTCGCTAGTTTGGTTATATTACGTCTGACATAAAGGATTATACCGCCACCTATACAATTTATATGCACGAATGTGTCGGCTTGACCGGGGAAGGACCACGCTCTCACAGAATACAAAATACTTGTACCGTGCGAGAGTTGAACTCGCGGCCCCCAGCGCTGCAACTCATTGCTAAGCCATTGCGCCACTGAGCCTGAGTTTAATGCTGCTATGTTTCGTTTGGTGAGTGTAGAGAACCGGAGACTCGTTTTACTGGAAAAGAGGCATTCCATCTTAGCCTGACAACGCATTTGCATTTTATTCGCAAACGAAGATAGATGTAGATGTTTATGGGTCACAGCAACCACTTACTATCAGGTGGACTGTGTGCTCGCTTGTCAACGTTATCCTATAAAAAACCAATGTGAAGCTCACCGGACAGATTGGTGGTGATGCTGGGTATGCCCATGACGGTGCACTCGGCGGGCGTGTAGCCCCACGGCTCGTAGTACGACGGGAACACGCCCAGGTGGCAGCCGCGCACGAACTCCTCGTACTCCAGCCCAAACAGCGGGTTCGTGGACGTCAGGAACTCCGGGTGGAAGATCACCTGCGTACACCGACAAATTATCGTCCCCATTGATTGCAAAGACTTCTATGTCTATACATACTATAATATAGTGGTTCTATTACTAAATACTGGCAATTCAGAACAAAAACTGTGTCTCAACTGTGGATTGCGCGGGGGCGGCCAGGTAGTTTTCACGAAAATATGCCACACAGTTGTATTTTCATTTACGACAGTTACTATTTTTAAGCAAATACGAAATCAAGTTCCACACTTATCTAAAACTAAACTTCCAATCACGTTCGCAAAGTGCGCACATAAATAACGGCAGCATTTTCTCAGTTACACTAAACAAAATCAGTGTTAGATTGTCGAAAACAACATTCGCACTATACAAAATAATTAAAAATTAAAAATTTTGTACAACCGTCTTCAATATAAATTATTAAGGATAACTCAAAAACTATTGGTCTGACCTTGATCAAATTTATAGGGGACCACACAAGAAGCACCAGCTTTCTAATAAAAAAAAAAGAATCATCGAAATCGGTTCACGCAGAAAAAGTAAGAACATACAGTCGAATTAAGTATCTCCTCCTTTTTGAAGTCTGTAGACAAACTAGCTCTCCGCTCACAGTCGACTAAAGGGGTACCGTAACTTAGGCCGCAGAGTATATCTAATAGTAATCATCTGATAAAAATCTTTGATAATTGTCGGTTTTTCGAGCAATATAACCAGCTCATTACCACTGCAGTTTACTAATCTGTTGGACTATGTCCTTCACTGCTGGCCGTATGAAGAAGCTCACAGTCGTTTAGGAGATCTATGGAGTTTCTCTATGCGTGATAGAATTCGAAATAAAGATATTCGTAAAGAAGGATCCGCAGTAGAAACAATGTAACCGACATAGCCCACATACCATAACAAGCCTCCCTTTTTTTATAACTGGCTTTACGGCTCTGGGTTCTAGCCCTTCTGAGCCTGAAGTTACAATGTATAATTATCCTTCATAGTACACTGCTTCACAATATGTTGATGCGTCACATTGTGCGGCCCATGGGAGATTTTGACGGCAACTTGAGCCAGCAGACACCTTATCTTGAGAATCACATCACCATCAGAGCACTTGTTTCACTGTTTCCACTAATAGTTCACATGCGTAGACACTTAATACACAATATCACATCACTTTTACATATCAAAGTCCACTTCAAACCATTATTTAAACAATAATACAGGAGCAGCAAACCACCGCCGGTCAAGTTTCCGCCAAAAAAAACAACAAGCCACAGATTACAATTATAGAGACGATATTTACCATAGTTGTCCCGCTTGACAAGCGGATTGAAAGCAGCTGATATCAGTGAGATCTGCTGCCCATCTCCTTGTTAAGCTTCCGTTGTACATTTTTTTAATTCCGGATACTATATCGACAACTAACAAGGGGTAAAATTAAAAATTTTGTACAACCGACTTCAATATAAATAAAATATACGCATTAAGGATAACCCAAACACTATGGTCAGATTTTATTCAAATTTATATGGGACCACATGTGAAGCAGCAGCTTTCAAATAAAAAAAGGTTCACATAGAAAAAATTCTGAAGTAACACACATAAAACAACATACAGTCGAATTGAGAACCTCCTCCTCTTTTGAAGTCGGTTGAAAATATCAAACTTCAAAATAATGTAACTTAACTTATTACTATATTCCAATCGCTCGTTAGTTTAGTTCCGGTTATTTCAAGCGTCAAATTGCCTCGAATTTAATTAACTCAGTATATTCCAAGAAACAAAATATTTTGTATTTTACAGGATTATTTTTCAAAGTGTAGCCAAATTTTAAGCTGAAGTTAAATAATAAATAAAACAATATAAAAATAAATAATAAAATATAACCTTTATGGCAATTTAAGAAAATACGAGTAAATAAGGCTTCTACTTTTATTTGAAACTATCCCAAATTGAAATGTAATTTTCGGGCAACAACGTTTTTGCCTATCGATCGACCTTAACTAATGTGCGCGTGCGCAGTAAAATCAGTTAAAATAATACATTACCACGCATTTTGAATTTAAAAGATGAAAAGGACAGAATGTTTAAGATTTTTTTTAAATAAATTTTTCTTCACCATTTTCCTACATTACTTATTCTGAACCTTCTGTGCAAAATTGGCCGGTTATTGCAAAATGACCCTGTATATTGCTATTTCGGATGTTTTTAAAAGTTATGTCCAGTAACCGAAATTAAGTAATACCGATAATACCATATTAGGTGTTTTAAATTAAGCTTTTCTGCTAGTGACAAAATAGTTGCCGTGTGATTGTGTCCTAAAAGAATGATAAGGATCTTTCTTTGTACAATCTTTGTTTAATGTTATTTTTAACTTCGCTATATGATATGTCCATTCCATTACAGCCTATAAAAGCCACTGCCGAACACAGGCCTGCCTCATAGAATACCTTATGTATAGGATTTCGTTATAGTGGCCACGCTTGGCAAGCGAGTTGGGAACAGCAGTTTTTATAATTTTGATTTATTTGGAATCTCCTGTTTCAGTTTCCCTGTAGCCTCTTACGGACGCCCACGGGATATGGGGTAGTGGATATTCTTACACCGCCACTACACGGTTAATATGTAATGTACTATACACAAACCTTGACTTTGTCGTTCACAGTGTTGAACAGATGACACCGTCGGATCGAATTCAACACTGGATCGCTCCAATCGTCGACCTGCAAAAAAAAACAAATCATATATCGATATGTACTTTTTGATAAAAATCCGTCAAATTCAGGGCATGATAGCAGAGAAGATGGATGCTATTATACAAATGGCTAAATCCCTATAAGTGTTTAAGGATTAACATAATAAGGGCAAATAATTTTAAGCTTACTAAATGACGCTAGTTGTAACTAAGGTGAACTTATTTATATGCTATTTTGGATTATAAAAGGGCACATTGTATTCTTCTCCTTCCACTCCAACTCTCCATAAGCTGCCGCAAACGTAAGTAGTGTATCTATGAATATACTCATAACAATGCCGCACAGCGCTGTATTCTTTAATTTTTTACACATTCATTTCTTGACGGAAAAACCATATCATTGATTTTGACACGACCCAGGATTCGAACCCTGGAGCACATGATCAGCAGTTGCGTTTACGACAAGACTAATCGACTAGAATCTTTGGACAGCTCGAATAGATGTGCCACTATTTTTTGTGACTTATCAAAGTCTTTGATTGCTTACGGCATGATGTATTAATATTAAAATTGCAGCATTATGGCTTTCAAGGACCTGAACTAAATATGATGAAAACTTATTTAAATAACCGTAGCCAAGTTGTTTCAGTAAATGACCAAACTTCTTCAGCGAGTTCTGTATCGATCGGAGTACCACAAGGTTCAATTTTAGGTCCTGTTTTGTTTTTTTGATCTATATTAATGATCTTGGTAATGCAATGCCAGACTATACATATTTAAGTTTATTGCAGATGATAAACATGTTGGTTTAAGAGACAAAAGTCTATCAAATTTAGAAAATAAAAATAATAATGTTATAGACTTGCTAAAAGAATGGTTTAGCGCAAATGGTATTATTCTAAATTACGATAAAAGCATTGTAATACATTATCAATCGAGGCTAAGCATTTATGGTAACTCGACTACAAAATAAAATGTATTTTTAGGGTATACAGTAGATAACACAATCAACCATAAATACACATTGAAAACATTTGTAAGAAAATAGCTAGCGGTAATTATATATTATTCAAACTCAAGCCATTATTAGATAAAATGATACTCATATCTGTGTACTATGCCTACATTCATTATATAATAAGGTATGCCATTATTATTTGGGGTAATGCTACGGATATTATAAAAGTTTTAAAATGTCAAACAGTCTATAAGAATAATCAATGGTCTGAAAAAAAGTAGCCCAGCAAGAAAACATTTTAAGAACGATAAAATAATGACAGTGGTTTCGCTTTATATAGGTATATAATAGTTTATTAGAGGTACACGAGGATAAAGAAATACCGAAAAAGAAAGAAAGACGTAAATCAATACAATCTGCGTAATAATGAAAAACGTTTTCTACCAATGAATAGATTAATCAAAGTAAAAAAAACAAGGGCGTTACTCAAAAATATTGATGTATAATAAATTACCAAAAATTATAACCAGCCTAAACTATAGCATATTTAAACGGAAACTTAAGTATTTTTTTGAAAATAACCCATTTTACAAATTAAGCGAATACATGTCAATGCAACTCTTGGAATCATCATTCTTGTGTAACGTGCAAACAAAATAACTTACCTAATTCTATGCTGTAAAGCGTCAATGTAACTAAATTAAAGTACAATAATGTAATTAAATAATGTAATTTAATCTTATAAATTTAAGAACTTTTGTAACCAATGACTTGCTTGTAGCGATTGTTATATTATGGCCAATAAATATTTCTCATTCTGATTCTAATTACTTACTTTGATTACTCTATTATTCTAAGACGGTAGTATAAAACAACTTACGACATTGTGCGTAGTGACTGGGGGCAGGCCGTCCCTTTGCAGCGCGTATATACAACGCTTCAACCGCACCGTGTCTTCTTTGTGCAGAAGGTCCGACGCCTCGGGAAGATGACCTCTGTGAAGTTAGAAATAACTAAGGAACTAACATTGATGATATATCTAGAAACTTGTGAATGCAGTTGTTAGGCCGGCGCCAGATATAGCAACAACATTTGAATACTTATTTCAAGGACTTTGCACACTTGTTTGAACACTTATTGGCGCAACCTGCCAGACATGCTTTGCAAACACATCTCTCCACAGTACGTTGTAAAACAACAAACAAGATGGACGACGATTTTGTGGATGCAGTGTTCCTATATTATTGTGCATGTCATTATTAAGTAGCGAAGCTTGCGAAGTCACTTATTGATTTCACGATGTCTGTCCGTCTGTCCGTCTGTCCCACGATTATCTCGAGAACGGTTTCGAATTTTCAAATTCTGTTTTCAGCAATCGATTACTGATTACCCAGGCATCTGAACCTCCTATTTTGAAACTGATTGCTCAACGGCAACCGTTAGAAACCGCTACAAAGCTGATTGCTTCGCCACTTTGCTATGCTGTTAGCTTGCTAGGTTTATTTATTTTAAAAAAATCAATCAAAACAGCCGAAAAGCAGACGCCAATGGAGGTGTTGTCAATATTTATTAATGTCATTTTTTATAATTGAACTTTGCGCAAGTGTGGCAGGCTACGCAAACATTTGAACACTGTCGACTTTGAACGCTTTGATGTGCGCTAAAAAACCGAAACCGCTTGGCAAAGTGCATTTCTTTGCGCACTTATTTAAACATTGATTTAAAGTCCCGTGCGAAACATAGCTTCAACAAGTGTTCAAATGTTTAAAGCTGTATCTGGCGCCGGCTTTAGATATTACAACTTGGGGCATAAAATGAGTTAATTTTACCGAGTACTGGCGGTGTAAGATTACCCACTACCCTATTATCACCCCATGGGTGTTGTGAGAGGCGACAGAGGGAAACTAAAACAGAAGATGCGCAGCACCATCCTGATAGCAACAAAAACCTGCTGTTGCCAACCCGTCTGCCAAGCGAAAAATTATGGCAAAAGTAGCTGATAAAAAGAAAAGAAGAAAGGTACTAAACATAAAAATGAAGAGTGACACAATTCAGGTGCTCAGGAGTGTATGTATTTAACAGCTACCGGGATCTTGGACTTTATTACCTTAGGCATATGTCATACATCCGCTTGCCGATCTTCTGCTGTATATCCTGTATGGTGTCACGTAGCGCCTTCGTGACCGCATGGCCACGGAGACTCTCCACGTTGAAATTGTTGGTCTTCGCCGGGAAGATCATGAAGGCTACCACCGTTACCTCCGAATCTGAAGACTGAACAATTTGTTAGATTATTGTTGCTGTCCTTCTCACATGTAGACATGTTTTTATTATTAGAATTAGTCAACTCTTACTATAACAGCCAGTGCCAATATGTAAGTGAATAAACAGCTGATAATACAGGACCAACTCCAGCAGAACAGGATGTGCCATACGAAACTGTTAAAGCCATATAGTCTAACAGCACTAACATCACAGAATAAAAATGTAAGTGAGAGACAACCAAGAGAAATGCCAATAAAATCGCAGAGAATCCGCTAGATGGCGTTACAATCATCTCGAAAATGAACCTGAACTTGCGGCGAACGATTTTTTTTGCTTTATATACCTAGAAACAGACAAACACACAGCTACCTCTTTATATACCTCTCACCAAATAGAGTTCTATACCCACTTGTGGGTCATACATAGACCGTTATTTGAATCATTAACAAAATATTCTTATTCTTCTAAAGAATTATTATCATTATTTCACTTTCACAATATGTGTAGTAGTACGTTCGTTAATCTACCTGGTTGACGATCGTAGTACGTATAGATGTATTGTATACTTATTTTTGTATAGTATAACGGGTACAATCCATTTGATGGTAAGTGGATGCTGTGGCCCATACACATCTACATCTCCTCCATCACCCTCAGTTAAGAATCAAAATGCAGATGCGTTGTCACCCCTGAGGACTAAGATGGAATGCCTCGTTTCCAGTGAAAAGGGTATCCGGTTCACTACAGTCGCCCTACAAAATACAGCAGCATTAAGCTGCTATTCAACGCTGGTAGTCTGTGAGAGCGTAGTCCTACCCGGGTCGAACCGACCAATTCGGCTGCAACCGGAAGCCATATCGCACTCTATCGGAAGCCATAGGAATTCCGGCATTTACCATAAACACCTAGAGGACGAAATGGGATGATAGATCACTCTAACGCCACCACCATACCTTTAAGTAATGATTGAGTCGAGCAAGAGCCTCTATAAAGATGTCGGCCCCTTTATTGCCGAATTCGTAGCGGCCGGCGATGAAGAAATACAGCGTCTTGTCTAAGTCGAAGTTGAAGTGTCTGTTGGAAAATATAAAAAAGTAATATATAATTACAAACATATAACTACGTGGCGCAGAGACTTAGCAATGAGTTGCAGCGCTAAGGGTCGCGAGTTCGAATCCCGCACGGAACAAGTATTTGTATGGCCTATAAATAATTTTTCCTGGTCTGGATGTTTGTCCTTGTGAAATTTGTGTGTATACCTCGATACAGGGCAAAATCCTACTGTGGAGGTAATGTTTTTAAAAAAGGTGGTTGTCTGTATGTCGTGTTACATACCGGGCATGGTGAATATACCAAATAGTCTCTCTCTTCAAGTGGAGAGGTCTACATCCCGTAGTGGACTTTATGAATAAATTAAGAGTATCCTTAACCGATGAGATGTATATGGATGTGGAAGATGCGAGACAGACGTGTCGGAATTGTGCCAAAACGACGTAACAGACGTAAGATAACGTATGAAAAATGACACCACTTCGAAATCCGTCATAAAAATACACACAAACATGTCTAGATGTTTAAAAATTACAATCAATGTCAACATGCGAGGTTATCGATACAAGCAAGACTCAACCTTATGTCTATGAGTGTAAAGAATTTTTTTTATAGTATAGGGTGACAAACGAGCACACAGTCCACCTGATGGTAAGTGGCTGCTGTGGCCAATAGACATCTACATCTATCTTCGTTTGCGAATCAAAATGCAGATGCGTTGCCACCCGTGAGGACTAAGATGGAATGCCTCGTTTCCAGTAAAAAGGGTCTTTCCCTTTCCCTTTCCCCTTTGGTTACATAACATACATAAACACTCCCGCATGTCACCCAGAGGGGTAGGCAGAAACTACGGAATTCCATTTTGCACGATCCTGGCACACATCTCTCGCCTTCTTTGCGTCTATATCTATGTTACATGCTCGTCGTTTAAGGGTACTCTTAATCTGGCCCAACTTCAATATATCGCCAATTTGTTCAATAAACTTACGTCTAGGATGTCCCTTCCCGACTCTGCCGTTAACTTCTGCAATATAGATTTGCTATGTCACTCTTTCCTCGTTCATTATTTCTACATGACCAAACACTTTGGTTAATCGTGATTATTCTAGCATTTTTAAACATTCCAATGTTTAAAAATGCTAGAATTATAAAAATAATTAGCTAAAATAGCTAAAAGGGAACGTTTGAACAAAGCGAATTTACCTATAATGTTCTACTCTTATCTCATTATTAAGTTACTTTGTGCGTAGAAGAATACACCGATATCTCATCGACATCTGAACACAGGGCCTCCTCCACAGATTGCCTCATAGGTGGCCATAGATGGCCATAGATATCCATAGGTGGCCAACTTGGCAGGCGGATTGCTAACCGTAGTTTTTTCCATCCTAAACGACATTTTACTAACCCTCCACCACCACAATACAAAAATACAAAGGTACATCCGAAAACAACCCCCCTGGTAAGCCTTGGTGAGCCTTATTTTTATTAAATTAAAGGTGATAAACAAGCACGCAGTCCTTCTTATGAAAAGTGGATGCTGTATATACACCTACATTTATCATTGCTTAAGAATGAAAATGCAAATGAGTTGTCACCGCAGAGGACTAAGATAGAATGCCTTAATTACCAGTAAAAAATGGTCTCCAGTTCTCTACACTCAACGTACGAAACACAGCAGTTAAAACTACTATTTCACGCTGGTATTCTGTGAGAATTTTGAGAGACATTCGTGCTGCACCCATAATACAACTGCAGCATGGCTCTACCAACCAGTAAAAGAAGCAAATAAAAAAAAACAATAAACATATAATTAACAATATACATATTCGCATCAAGCAGCTCGGTCGAAAACATAAGTTCAAACAATGTTGGGTTCGCCTACGTTGCCATCTTGCGTTTTACGAAGTGCACCAATACGAACCCATAAAAGTGACCCCTCGCGAACTCGTGTATCTTATCCTTAGCGAGTGCGTGCAAGTTTTGGAACTCGTGCAGCGCGGAGAACTTCTTCACGTTCAGGCCATTCGGTGTGATGATGTCGGGTTTCCTTTTCAGGAGGTGTTCCGCCTCGAACCCTGGAACAAGTATTTGAATTTAAATTCATACGAATACAATGCTCCAACATCATCATGATCATCATTACAATCTATTATAAAACCAAAGCTCAACATAGGCCACCTCCAAAGATTGTCACATAGGAGGATATTTACCATAGTTGGCAGCTTGGCAGGCGATGCGATATATATAGAATGATAACACTTTAATTTTATTTATATGTTTAGATAATTAATTAGTACCAGTGATGTCGGAGACTGTAGTGAAGATGTGCGCCATGTGACAGGCGGCGCGCTCCATACAGTATCGGTGGTATATCTGTCTCTTTCCCGCCTCCTCGTCCACAGAAAACTAGAACGAAACAAACGATGCATCAATAAACATGTGTATCGCCGACAGATTTACGAGTCACAAGCAACATATTATATTCACATGTTAATGTTAGAAGTAATTTCGAAGTTTTCAAATGTTACCTTATCCAAGTTGTTGTAAAAGTCAGTGTTGCCAGCACACAAATATCTTCCCAACAATGTAGCGTGAGTTGTGAACACAGTGGCGACATCTACGTGACGTACTCTAAAATTGAACAAGTATGTTTTAGCTATATCACAATAAATGTTGACGATCGTCGTAACGCTGGGTTCAGTATGCGTATGTAACAGTATGCGCTGGGTTCTAGATTCAAGTCGCAGCTGAAGCCAAAACAAATTATTAAATTATACCTGTTTTAATAACGCATAGAATATAACCATCATTGCAGTGAGGCAATAAAATAAATATAATTAATTGCCAATGAATATGAGCCGTGGTAGCTCAGATGGTTAGCGCTCGCTGTAAGCTTCACAGTACTGGAGCAACCCGGGTTCGATCCCCGCCGGCACCAATGAAATTGTTAATTGTAATTTTAAGTGCTGATTTACCACGTGCTCGGCGGTGAAGGAAAACATCGTGAGGAAACCTGCATGTCTGAGAAATAAGAAAAAAAAATATTTCGAAGACATGTGAAGTTCATCAACACGCATTGGGGCAGCGCGGTGGACATTTCCTTGCCCTAAAACCCTCTCAGAAATGAGAAGTGGCCTGTGCCCAGCAGTGGGACGTAAATAGGCTGCAACTTTACTTTTACTTTAATGAATATGATAAGACAACAGCCGTGGTGGCTCAATGCTCGCTGTAAATTTCACAGTACGCGAGCAACCCGGGTTCGACCCTCGCCGGCACCAACGAAATTGTTAATTGCAATTTTAAGTGTTGATTTACCGCTTGCACTTCGGTGAAGGAAAACACCGTGAAGAAGCCTGCATGTTTGAAAAGACTTGATTTTTATAGGATTTAATGGAAGAATGGATGATTTTTATACGCTACTTACAGGCACAATAATTATTTCAATGGAAATTAGATTAAGATCTACGGCATGTTTTTTTTTTACCTTAAAATAGACATGATGTGTCAATTGTGAATGATTCGTTCACTTGACTCGGCTCGCATCAAAGTATTGATGATTGCAATTACATTTTTTTATGTTCCGGATCAAACGATTGATAGGACCCACAACCAGAGTATAGAATTGTCCGTCGACCGACATTATCGAACGGATCTCACAGATCACAGAGTACTGAAACTCGAAAAGATCCATTTGAATAATTGACCCGATAGACCCGGTTCGTAAGACGGATTAATACTTCAATGATCGGGTCACTGGAAATAAAGGAATGACCGTGTCATTCCTTTATTTCTACTGCTTGCACCGTTGTGAGTTTACGATCTAGCACGAGTTCATAGTCATAGATCTAGCACGAGCGAGACGACCACACACTAAACTAAATCATCCACTCTATGAGAGCGTCTTACTTCACATCCTTTACCTGAGAACAATGAGTCCGATGCCCGCTTGCCACTCGTGGAAGTGTGCCACGACACGTGGCGGAGTGTCGCTGTAGCTCTCGACCGCTTTTCGAAACTGTAAGTAATCATTATTTTAAACTCTAGAGACAAAGGACTTTGATAGACTTGGGCAAAAACATCGATGTTTTTAACCGCGATATATCGATATTCGATATTAATTTTGGAGTATCGAATTCGTTCCCCTGTCGATATATTTTATTATACACAGACAACAAAAGCATTAATTTGCTGTTGTTTTTTTTTCGTCGTCAAATCGTCCAGTTATATAATTTTGGCCCTAATCCTACTACATCATGCAAAACATGATGATATATCAATATTTATCACGTGATAATTATCGATGCTGTTTAAAAATATCAATACGATAAATATCTATATATTTTATTCACTTGCCCATCCCTAGAGCTTAGTGTGCTAGCATTAGCCATCCACTATTCCCCCACCCCTTTACTTAATAAGCCAGTGTTTAACTACAATCCCACCAGTTTAGTAATCTAATACAACTGGTGATCATTTCTGGTTCTAACAACTTAGTGCTTTCTCTCCATTACTCCAGTGCTACTCAGTCCATTACTAGCACTCAATAAGTATGCTTTTTAAAAGTAGGTACATAATCATCTATTAAAGACAACGCTTCTTAAATGTTACGCTACTTATCTTCTTATACTCCATGACTTCATGTCATATTATGTACTTCTAAACAGACGAACATAGTCATAATTATTTCTATGTACTAATAAAATATATATATATATATATATATATATATATATATATATATATATATATATATATATATATATATATTCTCTTCTTAATACTAGCAATCCTATTAAACATTACTAATATTCCCTTTAACCACTCCGAGCGACAGTAATCAAATGGTGGATTCCAACTCACAACCTTTTGAGTTTGCGGTCCGCATCCTGCCATTTTTTTATAGAATTTTATAGAATTAACGAGCACACAGTCCACCTGATGGTAAGTGGTTGGTGTGGCCCATAGACATCTACATCTATCTTCGATTGCGAATTAAAATGCAGATGCGTTGTCATCCGTGAAGTCTAAGATAGAATGCCTATTTTCCAGTAAAATAGGTCTCCGGTTCTCTACTCACCATACGAAACACAGCAGCATTGAGCTGTTATTTTACGCTGATATTCTGTGAGAGCGTGGTCCTTCCCCGGTTGAGCCGACCCATTCGTGCTACAACTATACTACTAATATAGCTGCAGCATAGCTCTACCACGTAAATTAGGCTACTGTCGCCTCAATACACACACACACACGCACGCACATATAAATATTTAACTATGTGTACTGTATGTATGTACTATTTACATATATTTTTAATATATGTACACTTTAAATAAGTACTAAGTTTCGCACCTGCCAACAATTGTCTTTAGCACCCAGGGTTGACTGGCAAAGAATGCCACATGGCAATATGTCCGTCCTATGTACCCTTTACTTCACGGTGTTACATGTAAGTTTTTAAATAAATAAATACAATTGCTTTCGAGAACCTCGCCTATCAAAAGCGGAAATATATTCCTACTATACTTTTTTTAGGGTTCCGTACCTCAAAAGGAAAAACGGAACCCTTATAGGATCACTTTGTTGTCCGTCTGTCTGTCTGTCTGTCAAGACCCATTTTCTCGGGAACGCGTGGAGGTATCAAGCTGAAATTCATATCAAATACTCAAGTCTACTGTCCCTTAGAGCTGTGAAAAAAAGCCTAAGCCTAAGCCAACGCAATCAAAAGATACAGCCGTTTATGCCGTAAATTTTCGACATTCGCAAGGGAATCAAAACCTACAGGGTACTTCCCGTGAACTCAGAATCTTGAAATTTGGTACGAAGCAACGTTTTATAGCACAGATAAAGGAAAAATTGCGAAAACCATAAATTTTTAGTTACATCATATAATAAAAATATTTTTAATAATTTTAAAGTTATATACCTACAGATTTGTTCGGAACCCTCGGTGCGCGAGTCACACGAACTTTGCCGGGTTTTTTTTAAAAGGACTTACTTCAGTTATGAACTGCGCGACCATGAAGCCAAGTATTACAGCGTCGTTGGCCTCGACGTCCAAGTGTGGGATACCCAGCGAGCAGGTGTCCCACAGCTCTTGTTTGAAGCTGTCCATCTGCCAAGCCCCGGAGCCGATGTCGAACAGGATGATCTGAGGGTTGCCGTCCACTAGCCACGTGCCTGTATGTAGCTGAAAATATATGCATCATTCAATGATGTAATCTACATTTTTTAAACAATTAAAAGACCGTTAGGGGTCGTTCTTTAAACACGTGAGGTTCGAACAGAGGGGATCAGAAATGTCACGATAGGATGAGATTTTATACGTGGTAGAGCCATGCTGCAGCTATATTAGTAGTATAGTTGTAGCACGAATGGATCAGCTCGACCGGGGAAGGACCACGCTCTCACAGAATACCAGCGTCAAATAGCAGATTAACACTGATGTGTTTCGTATGGTGATTGTAGAGAACCGGTGACATTTTTTACCGGAAACGAGGCATTCCATCTTAGTCCTCACGGATGACAAAGCATCTGCATTTTGATTCGTAATCGAAGATAGATGTAGATGTCTATGGGCCACAGCAACCACTTACCATCAGGTGGACTGAGTGCTCGCTTGCACCCTTTTCCTATGAAAAAGGTATAAAAGTGTATAACCCCTTATATAGACACATCCTGGTCCTGAATGTGGTTGATGTCTTCTCGCCCTCCACAGCCGAAATGAAGAAACGAAGGAAGTGAGGAGTGTACTTGTAGGTGTCATAAGAGGCGGCTATGGGAAATATATAGGACCAGAAAAGTCTTACTGCTTACGACAGATGGCGGTATTACCATCTCAATGACACCAGACAGTGTACTCAGAGCGGGGAAGAGCAGCATCGTCAAAGCTAGTCAAGTCTAGTACTGCCAACGTCCATCCACCTGCCATGATCATCATAGTTAAGGCATGTCCTTCATTTCGCAAAAAAAAATCGCCGCAATTCGAGTTTAGGAGCCCTGCTTTTTTTATGCACTCTCACGGAAAATATCTGTTCTATTCTTTTTTTTTATAGAAGAGGGGGCAAACGAGCATGCGGCTCGGTGATTACCGCCGCCCATGAACAACCGCAACACCAGGAGATTTGCAGATGCGTTGCCGGCCTTTTAGAAAGGTGTAAGCTCTTTTCTTGAAGGTTCCTAAGTCGTAACGGTCCGGAAAATTCGCTGGTGGTAATTGATTCCACAAGGAAGTTGTGCGAGGGAGAAAACTTCTTCTAAATCGCACAGTGGTGGACCGCCAATCATCCAGATGGTATGGATGGTAACGCGAGTTTTGTCCCGATGTGCGATGGTGAAATTGAGCGGCTGGAATTAGTCCAAACAATTCCTCAGAGCACTCCCCGTTATAGATGCGATAAAATACTCAAAAAGATGCAACATCTCTACGCAGTGCCAGTGTATCGAGCCGATCAGAAAGAACTCGGTCGTCGACGATTCGAACCGCTCTGCGCTGGATGCGGTCAAGTGGAAGGAGCTGGTACTGGGGTGCCCCGGCCCAGAGAAGAGAACAGTATTCCATGTGGGACCGAACTTGCGCTTTGTAAAGTTGCAAGCGATGTGCCGGCATGAAATACTGTCTCGCTCTGCTGAGCACGCCAAGCTTTGTAGAGGCCAATTTGGCCTTCCCTTCCAAGTGACCACGAAACTGCACACTATTCGATATGTCGACGCCAAGGATTCCGATACTAGCTGAGGCAGCAAGGGGAGTGCCTTGAAACTGAGGAGATACGACAAAGGAGTTCTTTTTAGCGGTAAACGCGCAAACTTGTGTCTTCTGGGGATTGAACTGGACTAGATTTTGTCGGCCCCAATCCGAGACTTTGTTAAGCAAAGACTCGACTTCAGACAAGTTCCCGCTACTCGGCGACGTTTTTCCGAGAAATAATGGCACGGCCGGTATATAAGGCATCACCAGTGCTGTCGTTTGCATAGCAATGAATGCTACCAGTTAGCAACATATCATTGATTTGCAGGAGAAACAGCGTTGGTGATAGCACGCAGCCTTGTGGAACACCAGCTTTACTCGTAATAGACTTGTAGTCGGAGCACGTCGCGCCGTCTACAACGCCCGTGATGCTCCAATCTGCAAGCAAGCTGGTGATCCAATTGCACAATCGCAGTGTCCAAACTAACGGCCAATGCCTCCCCCTTGGACTCTACTGCCTCCGCCCGTCTATGAGTCAGATAAACTAGAAGATCACCAGCTGATCGACCCCGACGAAAACCGTATGGCGGTCACTAATCAGCTGGTGATCCTCAAGGTACCTCATGAGCTGGCAGTTTATAATGGATTCCATTATTTTGGAGAACAAGGAGGTGATGGCGATAGGCCTGTAGTTGGACGGGTCTGAGCAGTCGCCTTTTTTAGGGATCGGGTGGACCAAAGCTGTCTTCCATGAATTCGGGGCTACGCCTTGGGAGTAGGAGTACCGGAAAAGACGCGTTAAAACCGGTGCCAACTCCGGAGCACACGTCTTCAGCACAATGAGAGGGACTCCATCGGGCCCACTCGACTTGCTGACGTCCAGGGAGAAGAGTGCTTTGCGAACCGAGCGCTGTGTAAACCTCACATGTGCCATGGAGCACTTACATCGCGGCATGGTCGGCGGTGTGTTCCCCCCGTCATCTAGAGTCGAGTTGGACGCAAAAAGAGAGCTCAACAGATCGGCTTTCTCCTTTGCGGCATGGGCCAATGAGTCGTCCTCTCTGTGCAGAGATGAATAGAATAGAATAGAATAGAATAGAATAGAATAGAATAGAATAGAATAGAATAATTTTTATTCAATATAGATCACATGTGTAATTCTCATTGAAAGTCATTTTTTACTTTACCACTGGTTCGAAAAAAAAAACCTCCGTCCTGGGAAGAACCAGCAAGAAACCCAGAGGGACTTTTTTTTTAAAGCAAATTTTACAATAATGGTTATACAACTATATAAGTACAAAATTTATTTTAGAAACAGCTTGGAAGCGATCACCTCATTCCCAGGAGTATTATCAACCATGTATTCATTTATACTATAATAACCCTTTTTATACAGTTTCAACTTAACAAAACATTTAAACTTGCTAATGGAGAGAGCCTGTACACTTTCCGGGACCTTGTTGTAATAGCGTATACATTGCCCCAAGAATGAATTACTGACTCTGTGGAGTCGAGAAACTGGTATCACTAGCTTGTGTTTGTTCCTAGTGTTTACAGAATGCACATCACTTTTTTTACTAAAACTACCTTTGTTTTTGTGAACATACATTAAATTTTCGTAAATATACTGTGAGGCCAAAGTTAATATATTTATTTCTTTAAATTTATCTCTAAGAGACTCTCTCGGTTTTAGGTTGTAAATAGCTCTAATGGCCCTCTTCTGTAAAACAAAAATAGTTTCTGAATCAGCCGCATTTCCCCATAGCAAAATCCCATAAGACATTATGCTATGGAAATAACTGAAATAAACTAATCTAGCTGTCTCGACACAAGTGAGACCTCTTATCTTTTTTACAGCATAGGCTGCAGAACTTAGTCTGCTTGCTAGTTTGGATATATGGGGGCCCCACTGAAGCTTTGCGTCGAGAGTGATGCCAAGAAAAACAGTGGATTCAACAGGGCTCAGTTCTTCCCCATTTAAAAACACATTGGTTCTCAGATTTTTAACATTCGTTGTTGTAAATTTAATACATTTAGTTTTATTTCCGTTTAAATGTAAATTATTAACGTTAAACCAATGCACTAATTTTGATATAGCATTATTCACTTCGTCACATTTAAATGATTGACGTTTAAGTTTAAAAATCAAAGAAGTATCATCAGCAAATAATACTATATCATGATTATCCTCTACAATAGAAGGTAAGTCATTAATATACACTAGAAATAGGAATGGGCCGAGAATTGAGCCCTGAGGGACACCCATTAGTACAGGTGAGCCGGAAGAACTTTTACCATTGATAATAACTTTCTGCATTCTATTACTTAAATATGAAATTATAAGTTTAAGCGCTGTGTTCTTGACACCATAGTACTGTAGCTTCCTGATTAATGTCTCATGGTGAACACAGTCGAAGGCCTTGGAAAGGTCACAAAATATACCCAAAGCATCCTCTGAATTCTCCCATGCACAAAAAATATGTTTAATAAGCTCAACTCCAGCGTCAGTTGTTGAGCGACCCCTTGTAAACCCGAATTGATTTCTATGTAGCAATTTATTAATATTAAAGAAACTTAACATCTGATCTAAAATTATTTTTTAAAAATTTTACTAAATGTTGGTAGTACAGAAATTGGTCTAAAATTGGCGGGGTCTAATGTACTACCAGATTTAAATAAAGGTATGACTTTACTGAGTTTCATTAAATCAGGAACACACCAGATTCGACGCTTGTATTAAATATAGTGGCTAGATAAGGTGCTATTATATCTATTATAGATAAAATAACTTTAACGGAAATCCCCCATAAATCTGCCTTTTTCTTAACATCAATAGTTTTAAAATATTTAACAATATCTTTTGGCAGTACTCTATGGAATTTAAAAGTATTTGAACAAGCCTTTACATTTTGTTTGAGCAATGATTCAGCGACAGTAGGAGAAGAGTTTAATGATTGATGGAAGAGATGGCTGACAGAAGTTCCCTTGGACAGCCTTGGCGAGAGACCAGAATGCACGGGTTCCCGAAGGAAGGCGAACTAGCTTCTCGCCAATTCTGCCGATGTGCTCAGACCTTGCCTTGGCAATGACGCTTTTGTGTTATTCTATTCTATTATACCTTTCAGTTACCTTATAACCTTGGCTCCTCATTGCGTTGACAGCGGTGGTGAGTGGAGAATTTTGGGGGAAATCGTCTTCTTCAACTTCAGTCCGAGCACAATGTTCTTTGTACGGACCTACAAACATAAACCATTACTATAAAAATAAACACTCAAGTAAATACAAGGCAATTTCACTAAAGGAGTTTCTGTTTCTTGAGGTTTTGTTGTTTGGTTACTGTGTTAAATCACTAGGTGGTAGGACTCCAGGATTACTGTTCTACGTAAAAGTGCATCTCGGTAGGTAACACGTATTTTTATACGTGATAGAGCCATGCTGCAGCTATATTAGTAGTATAGTTTTGGCACGAAAAGGTCGGCTCGACCGGGGAAGGACCACGCTCTCACAAAATACCAGCTTAAAATAGCAACTTAGTGCTGCTGTTTCATACGGTGAATGTAGAGAACCGGAGACCCTTATTACTAGAAAAGAGGCATTCTATCTTAGTCCTCACGGATGACAACGCATCGGCATTTTGATTCTTTATTGAGGATAGATGTAGATGTCTATGGGTCAACACCATCAGGTGGACTGTGTGCTCGTTTATCACTCTATCCTATAAAAAAAACTGCTCCAGGGTAATCTATGCAAGTGCGTTATATGTTATATTTTAATGCGTTATATATTTATTTTTCACGAAACACAGCAGTGTTAAGCTGCTATTTGACGCTGGTACTCTGTGAGAGCGTGGTCCTTCCCCGGTCGAGCCGACCCATTCGTGCTGCAACCACAATATAGCTACAGCATGGGTCTACCACGTACAAGCAGACTAATTAATTAATATCTCTATCATTACAACGGCTCGCAGTGGCTTAGCAATGAGCAATGAGACAGTTCGAATCTCGCACGGAAAAAATATTCGTATGGAATACAAATACTTGTTCCGGTCCTGGATGTTTGTCCTCGTGCAATTTCTGTATGTAAACTGCCTCCACGATACAGGAGAAAATCCTGGTGTAGGAGTAACGTTTTTTGTATAGAAAAATAGGATAGGGAGCCCTTTTGCCCAGCAAATGGGACACATTAAAGCTACACCTTTAATTAAAATACAATTTTATGTCGTACGTACCTAATAAGCAATAGTTCTCTCCCATTTCCTCGACGGAGACATACGCCTTCGATCTTATCACAGTATAGATACCACCAACTGGAACAAAAAAATCACACATATATAAATAGCTAGCGGTCCGCCCCGGCTTCGCACGGGTGATTTCTGGATCTCGACAACAGCGCCACCTACCGGGTCCAATTGTGAATCCAAACCATGTAGGAAATTCAAATACACAAAAACTTTCATCAAAATCAATTGAGCCGTTTTTGAGTATTATCGAGACTAACAGACGGCAATTGATTTTTATATATAGAGATTTTTTTTATCGGCAATGCGGCTGCCTTTTCTGCCGACTTCCAAAAAGGAGACGGTACTCAATTCGAGTGTATGTTGTTTTTTATGTGCGTTTCCTTATAACTTTGTACTGGGCTAACCGATTTGGATGATTCTTTTTTTATATGAAAGCTGATAGTTCTCGTGTGGTCCCATATGAATTTGATCAAGGTCAGACCAATGGTTATTGAGTTATTCTTAAATAACCTATATTGAAGTCGCTTATATTGTAGTCGGCTGTACAAAATTTTTAATTTTAAATTATGTGAATGGAATTTCATAAAATCCGTTCTTGGTAATTTTCAACACACCTAAAAGAATATTCTGGCCTAGTTTAATACCTATAACAGCTATGGTTTGAAAATGTGATTATTTTTTTAATTAACGCCGCCGCAACCCCCCGGTGGTTTAATATCAAAATCCGTTCTTAGCTGACCTCTACTCGGCAAAAAAGTGTCTAGGCCTTATGATTCCAGAGATATCGTGATGATATAGGTATATATATATACTAACACAAGCATTTTAAGCTTAAAAAGTGGTTAAAGGAAATATTACTAATGTTTAATGACATTACTAGTATTTAAAAAAAAAAACTATTTTTTAAATTTTCGTCTGTCTGTTATCCCGTAATATACTTATTATAAGCCAGTGCTTGACCACAATCCCACCTGGTGGTAAGTGGTGATGCAGCCCTAGATGGTAAATCGCACTGTCTTGACGTAACAAAAGCCTATTCACTCTTGCCTTGAAGACGCCCAGATTGTATTCGGTCGGAAAGATAGACGCCGGCAAATTATTCCACTCCCTTGCTGTACGCATTACAAAAGACGAAAGCTGAATTAATTGTGATGAAACTTTACGAACAGAGACAGAGAGCAGTGTGAGAAGGGATATAGGCTATATTTTAACCCAAAAACCTTCAATGTTTTTTCTTGCGATTAGGCTTGGTTGTATCCTATTTTTAAGTTAACCCTTTCGCTGTCCCGTGCTGCACGTAGTAAAAGTAAATAATAGCAATAAACTATATATAGTGCACGGGCCGTGCACTATATATAGTTTATTGCTATTATTTATAGATAGACAGACCTACAGATAATTAGATATACCTACAGATTTTTTTAAACTGGCGTTATGGCTCTGGATTCTAGCCCTTCTGAGCCTAAACCTACAGAGAAAGATTAACAGGATAATTAATATAACCATGTGTTACTTTGCGGAAATCTACAAGTACGGAATATTATAGGTGTGCAAAATTAATTAGCAAAGACCTAATAAAAAATAAACTAACTCTGTGATCACGATGCCCCGTTTAGAGGCGAAACACGTGTCCTATTCTCGACTGTGGTATCTTTCCTAATGTAGTGGTGTAGTAGTGGTGACGGAGATCATCATCATCATCATCATCATTACAGCCCTTCACAAGTCTACTGCCGAACATAGGCCTCATCCAATTAATGCCACAAAGCACGGTCCTGAGCCACCTGCATCCATCGACTTCCTGCATGTCTCACCAGGTCGTCACTCCATCTAGTGGGGGGTCGCCCTACACTTCGGCTACCGGTACGAGGCTGCCACTCGAGAACCTTTTTTCCCAAACGGTTGTCGGTTCTTCGAGCTATATGGCCGGCCCACTGCCACTTCAGCTTACTAATCCGTTGGGCTATGTCGGTTACTCTGGTTCAACTGCGGATATCCCCATTTCTAAGTTAATCACGCAGAGACACTCCGAACATAGCCCTCTCCATAGCTCGCTGAGCGACCTTGAGCTTCCTCATACGACCAGCAATGGAGGACCACGTCTCAGAACTTGTGACGGGGATACTGCAAACAATTGAGAGAGGGTAGGAAGTGGTCTACAAACTAGTTAAGACACATTTTTCTATAGGTTAGGATGACAAATGAACAGACAGTGCATCTGATGGCATGTGGTTGCTGTGAACCATATACAATCTACATCTATCCTCAATAAAGAATCAAAATTCAGATGCGTTGTCAGCCATGAGGACTAAGATGGAATACCTTTTTTCCAGTAAAAACGGTCTCCAGTTCTCTACACCCACCAAACGAAACACAGGAGCATTAAGCTGCTATTTAACGCTGGTATTCTGTGAGAGCGTGGTCCTTCCCCAGTCGACCCGACCCATTCGTGCTACATGTATGCAATTAATATAGCTGCACCATGACCTACCACATAATTAATATTATATAATAAATATTTTTTTGCCTTGTGGTAAATTCCTTAACGTCTGCCACATAAACGCCCAGAGCATTCCGGGTCATTTTTCTGAATTTGAACAATCATTCTCACTTGATTTAATTCATGCTATATTAGTATCGGAAAGCTGGCTAAAGCCATCCTTATTGTCTAGCCTGTATCCACTCAGAGATTTCGTGCTTATTCGTAACGACAGGATAGGAAGGGGAGGTGGAGGTGTTGCAATATATCTACGAGCAACAATACCTTATAAGATTGTTCTATGTTCTCCATTCCCCTATTCTGCCTCTGCAGAGTTCTTATTTCTTGAAATTGACATCAGGGGCATTAAGGCGATACTAGGGGTAGTGTACTGTCCGCCGGCTGTAGATTATTTCCTTGATCTCGAAACTGCTCTTGACAAGATTGGGTCCGAATATACACACCACATAATAATGGGTGACTTCAACACCAATTTATTATTAAATAACTCTCGCGTCCAAAAACTTCGGTCAATCTTGGAATCAGTCAATTTCTGCATTCTTCCGTTAAAGGAAACCCACCACAACATCGACAGTGATGATTCATGGATTGACCTTATTATTACCTCTTCTCCCGACCGCGTGGTTAAGCATGGACAACTTTCTGCTCCGTGTTTTTCACGTCATGACTTAATTTAATTTTCTTATAGATTGAAACCTCCAAAACATAAACCCTCTATTTTGCATTTACGCAACTTTTCCAAATTGAACATTGATCAACTTAAGAGCGACGCTTCCCGTGTTGATTTAGAACCTCTTGGCTTAGCATGTACAATAGATGATAAAATCTCAATCCTTAATAGTATTGTTCTCAATTTATATAATGTTCATGCTCCTGTACACCAAATAAGAGTAAAGCGTCCTCCTGCACCTTGGATGACCAGAGGCGTAAGGCTGGCAATAGCGAGACGAAACCGAGCTTTTCAGAAGTTTAAGAAGCAACGCACTATGGAAAATTGGACTAGTTTTAAGGCTTGCAGAAACAGATGTAATCAGATGGTGCGAAACGCTAAACGCCGCTACATTCACGATAATATCCTTAATAATTCGACCGCAGGTATGTGGAAATTCCTTGGATCCCTAGGTATTACCAAGCCTCCGTTAGCAGAGCTAGGTCCTTCGCTTAATTTAGATGACATTAATCGTCATTTTTCTGTCATTGTTCCTATTGATCCTAGTATTAAATCCCAAACGATACATTCTATCGCTTCTATGGAATCACTCTCCATTCCCTTTTTTGAATTCTCTCCTGTGACCCAAGATGATGTTGCTAAGGCGTTATCAGCTATTAATTCCAAGGCTCTGGGTTGTGATGACATAAGCAAGACTATGGTGAATATGTTACTTGAGTTTCTTCTCCCAGCAATAACACATATTGTAAATTACTCCTTGGACTCAGGTCAATACCCAACTTTGTGGAAACAAGCTTATGTTCGACCTCTTCCCAAAATTCCTAATCCTACACTACCCTCTCACTATCGACCAATTTCTGTTCTCCCATTCCTGTCCAAAGTTCTTGAAGCCTGTGTGTATAAGCAAATCTCTTGTTTCATAAAAGAACATAACCTATTGAATGTTTTTCAATCAGGGTTTCGGTCTGGTCACAGTACCATCACTGCACTAATTAAGGTCACTGATGACATAAGAAGAGGTATGGATGAACAGAAAGTGACAGTGCTGGTGCTTGTTGACTTTTCAAATGCTTTCAACACAGTTGATCACGACATCCTCCTCTCTATTCTGACTCATCTTAGATTTTCATCCTCAGCCTTGGAGTGGATCTCATCCTATCTTCGCGGCCGCCAACAGTCCGTCCGCCTTGGAGAACAGTTCTCTGGCTGGGCTGACATCGAATCTGGTGTGCCGCAAGGCGGCATACTTTCTCCTATAATGTTTTCTTTATTCATTAATTCCATATCTTCTGTTATCAAGTGTTCGCACCATTTGTATGCAGATGATCTTCAACTATACGTACAATCTAGTATCGACGACATCAATAACGTCATAAGACTGATGAACGATGATCTTGATGCTATCCGAGTTTGGTCGTACAGGCATGGTATCTCGGTAAATCCGTTGAAATGCAAAGCAATGATTGTAGGCAGTTCAAGGATGCTGGCTAGGATTGACTATAGAAACCTTGAACCTGTGGTTTACAATGGTATATCGATCCCTTTCAATGAATCAATAGTTAATCTTGGCTTGCATATAGATCAAACTATGAACTGGAGTTTGCAAATCTCTGAAATAAGCCGTAAAGTTGTTGTTGCCTTGCGTTCCCTGTATCGTCTGAAAAATTTCTTGCCCTTCAAAACTAAGCTTATGTTGGTAAATTCCCTCATTCTTCCCATTATTGATTATGCTGATGTGTGCTATCCGGATCTATCGCAAAATCTTCTCAACAAGTTGGAGCGCCTTCTCAATAATTGTATAAGATTTATTTTTAATTTACGTAAATACGACCATATCTCTGCCTATCGTTCTAAGCTTAAATGGCTCACTATACGTCAAAGGCGTTGCTCCAGAATTTTACTGACACTTTTTTCTTAAATGATGCTAATTCTCCGCCATATCTTAAAGAAAACTTCAATTTTCTCTACTCTATTTCCGGCCGTGAACCTCGTCCTTCTAACGCACTTAAAGTTAGTATTCCAGAACATAGAACAAAATTTTTTAATTCTTCCTTCACAGTTCAGGCTATTCTCCTCTGGAACGCTTTACCCGCTGATGTCAAGAAAGTTACGAATAAGCTTTTGTTTAAAAGATTGGTGCGACAACATTATTTAGAGGTAAAGTACAATTAATTGCCTTCCCCGTTTTATATATATAATATATTATATATATTAATATATTATATGTGTATTTATAATTTATATATTTATATTTATTTATGTATATATGTGTGTGTTGTGTGTATGTGTATATATATTTACATATGTGTGTTGGTTATGTATACTGTATTTATATAATGCAATTAGGTAGTTTTTGTATTGTGTAATCTATTTATTATAGCTGAACTGTCTTTTATAACTTATGTTTTATTATTGTCCTTAACTTGCACCTGCCAACATCTTTATTTATTCCATTTTTCGTCGGGTTGACTGGTAGAGAATGCCATAGGGCATTAAGTCCGCCCTTTGTAACCCCTAGTTGGTGTGTTGCAATAAAGGATAAATAAATAAATAAATAAATAAATAAATAAATAAATAAATAAATAATTTATTTTAATACGCAGATCATAACTAATAAATTTTTAAATCTTTACGCCAGGCAGGAGACCTACTGTCGACTAAATTCGAGTTTCAAATTCGTACTCCCGAAACGGAAATTATCGCACATTCGAATGTTGGTTCAAATTGGAATTATCAGAAATCTTGTAATTCTTCAGCTATCCGCTACTAGATGGCGCTCGTACGACGAGAAGATAAGTTTGTATAGTATAATATTGTATCCTATTTTAGTAATAAAATTATATTTATGAAGTGAATTTTAAATTTATTAATAATAATCTCCAGATAATCTTTATTAATTGGTAAAATATCATTAGATCTGAATAAATTTCTCCAGACTGTATTTCGGATATGACGGCGTCTCACCGGATACCAGCAGTCTGCGCAAACAACAAGTGACACGTAAACGACCTGACTCCGGGCCGCTATTGAGAATTTCTTCACAAAAAACCCAAGAACTAATTTTGCCCCAAGTTCGAACGCGGGGCCATATAAGTCTCCTAACAACTAGACTAACAAGGCATTCGAGAACATATTAAAATCTACGAATTAAAACCTAAACCAATATTCGCAGTTGTGAATTAGTTCATTTAGACCTAACACAGTACACAATTGTTGACATCGTAAAGAAAACTGGTGTAACTGGTTGCACGTAATTCAAGAATTCTTAAGCTACCTACTGTCGTAGAGATTGAACAAAAAGGCTTTGTTATGCCTCGGCCTTGTAAGAATCAGAGCATAATGTTGTAGTGTCCTATCTTGGACAGCTAAGACCACTCTGAAGAATGAATGTTAAATTTCAAGGTTGCCGTTAGATTGCGCTTTTTTATAAATAATCCAGTGCTTGTGCACGATCCCGTCGGATGGAATGCGATGATGTAGTCGAAGATTGTAAAGCGCACCGACTTATACCCGTTTGCTACTTATATTCAAAGAACGTTTAGTTCTCCTTAACGATGCGTTTTATTACACACGAGGTGCATGTAGAAACTTACAAACTATTCATTCAGCACAAAGCTGCCTTTCTATGGGCTTCCCGAGAAATTGTACAAATGGATCACCAGTTTCCTTGCTGATCGGAGCATCAAGGTCGTAGTAGACGGTGCATGCTCTGATTTTAAGCCTATCAACGCTGGTGTTCCACAAGGCTGCGTACTATCACCAACGCTGTTTCTCCTGCATATCAATGATATGATGCAAACTGGTAGCATTCATTGCTATGCAGACGACAGCACTGGTGATACGTTATATACCGGCCGTCCCCATATTTCTCGAGAAAACATCGCCGAGTACCGGGACAAACTTGTGTCTGAAGTCGAGTCTTTGCTTAACAAAGTCTCGGATTGGGGGCGACTAAATCTAGTCCAGTTCAATCCCCAAAAGACACAAGTTTGCGCGTTTACCGCTAAAAAGAACCCCTTTGTCGTATGTCCTCAGTTTCAAGGCACTCCCTTTGCTGCCTCACATATCGAATAGTGTGCAGTTTCGTAGTCACTTGGAAGGGAAGGCCAAATTGGCCTCTAAAAAGCTTGGCGTGCTCAACAGAGCGAGACAGTATTGTGCCAGCTCCTTCCACTTAACCGCATCCAGCGCAGAGCGGTTCGAATCGTCGACGACCGAGTTCTTTCTAATCGGCTCGATACACTGGCACTGCGTAGAGATGTTGCATCTCTTTGCGTATTTTATCGCATCTATCACGGGGAGTGCTCTGAGGAATTGTTCGGGCTAATTCCAGCCGCCCAATTTCACCATCGCACATCGCGACAAAACTCGCGTCACCATCCATACCATCTGGATGATTGGCGGTCCACCACTGTGCGATTTAGAAAAAGTTTTCTCTATTTTTTTTTTATAGGATAAGGATGACAAACGAGCACACAGTCCACTTGATGGTAAGTGGTTGCTGTGTCCCATAGACATCTACATCTATCCTCGTTTGCGAATCAAAATGCAGATGCGTTGTCACCCGTGAGGACTAAGATGGAATGCCTCATTTCCAGTAAAAAGGGCCTCCGGCCACCTGCACTCACCAAGCGAAACGCAGAGGTAAACCTCTACTTCACGCTGGTATTCTGTGAAGTCGTGGTACCACCCCGGTTCGAGCCGGCCTATCCGTGCGACAGCAAAAGCTGCCGCGTGGTTCTACCACTGTTAATATTTAAAAAAGCCCACATTGCAATCGGATGGGAAGACAGATGCTGCTCTGTAGAAAGTTTGTTTAGCTCGTAAGTAGTGTCCTCCAACTTGGCTTCAGTCTTTGCTCCGCGGTGATGACTGGCAGATTTGAATAAGAAAATAAATATCTTCCCAACGTTTTGGGTGCTTTACAGCATTATGGTCACGGGGGGAGGGGGGGACTGAGGTGTTTTACGTACCGATGTCATAGTTCCTCAGCTACCTTCAGTTTATGAATATTAATTTCTTGCCCGACCTACGCAAAATGAGCTTACAGTATCTTGAACTCTTGCAGTGGTATGCTTGGGTTTGTATTTAGTTTAATTAATTATAGGATCATCTCTATTGAAATTAGGATGTTTTTAAATTTTAATAACCTCGCGAATCATCCTTGGTAGGAATTGGTGTTCTTTTGCGAGGATTTGTAGTCTATCAAATCTAATGTAACGGACGTAAAGCACCCGAAACGTCGGGAATTAAGAAGTTAAATTAAACGCGATAAAATCCGTAAAAATTAATTTCATTAAAATTATTCCCGTTAAAAATTTAATTAAAATAGCATCATCTACCTTTATTCGCCGCCTCCCAAGCAGTCTCGAACGTCCATCGGTTCTCCTCGTTCGCGGCCTGACCCCGGTCCATATAGGACAGCAGATCGTGTGTGGAGTCGGCCCTATAGAACCGCCGGGAGCTCCTGTCGCGCGACATTGTGACCTGTAACAACGGGAACAAAGTTCAAATATGAAAAAAACTGGAGGCACGTTGTAGTGTACTATCTGCAGAACGGCCGAGTCGGCAAAACCAATGAAGGACCACTCTCGCATAGAATACCAGCGTGAAATAGCAGCTTAACTCTGCTGTGTTTCGTATCGTGAGTGTAGAGAACCGGAGACCCTTTTTACTGAAAAGGAGGCATTCCATCTCAGTACTCAGGGGTGACAACGCATCTGCATTTTGATTTCTAATAGATGTAGATGTCTATGGGCCACAGCATCCACTTACCATCAGGTGGACTGTGTGCTCGTTATTTTTTTTTATAGAAGAGGGGTCAAACGAGCATGCGGCTCACCTGATGATAAGTGACTACCGCCGCCCATGAACAACCGCAACACCAGAGAAATCGTAGATGCGTTGCCAGCCTTTTAGAAAGGTGTAAGCTCCTTGCTTGGAGGTTCCTAAGACGTATCGGTCCAGAAAAATCGCTGGTGGTAATCAATTCCACAAGGAAGTTGTGCGAGGGAGAAAACTTCTTCTAAATCGCACAGTGGTGAACCGCCAATCATCCAGATGGTATGGATGGTATCGCGAGTTTTGTCGCGATGTGCGATGGTGAAATTGAGCGGCTGGAATTAGTGCGACCAATTCCTCAGAGCACTCCCCGTGATAGATGTGATAAAATACGCAAAGAGATGCAACATCTCTACGCAGTGCCAGTGTATCGAGCCGATCAGAAAGAACTCGTTCGTCGACGATTCGAACCGCTCTGCGCTGGATGCGGTCAAGTGGAAGGAGCTGGCACTGGGGTGCCCCGGCCCAGAGATGAGAACAGTATTCCATGTGGAGCCGAACTTCCGCTTTGTAAAGTTGCAAGCGAGGTGCCGGCATGAAATACTGTCTCGCTCTGCTGAGCACGCCAAGCTTTTTAGAGGCCAATTTGGCCTTCCCTTCCAAGTGACCACGAAACTGCACACTATTCGATATGTCGACACCACTTGTTTGTCACTCCTATTATATTAGAAAAAAATGTTTATGTTTATCACCACATTTCGGCCCGTGAGTGTAGTAAGACGCCACTATTGGTAATACCATAAAGATTTCATAACTTTCGATAGATGGCTCTTAAATTCTGTCTCAAAATACACATTTATGATGTGCAAAATACACCACGTCAAAATGCATATTTTTGCATAATGTTCCATTTATATAACATAGTCCACAGATCACGAGACCGGACATATTCCAAGCTTGGAGCCTGTCCAAATATAATTTACCGTCTTATTTGAATAGTCGTCTGTGATCGAAACTGGTTTTGCGATACTTTTGAAATAGAAAAAAACTGATTATAGCCCACCATATAGCCTTTCCTAAGCATTTATAAAAAAAAATATGAAGTACAAAAATGTTCTTTCCCGTGAAATTTTTCTTTTTTTCTGATTTGTTTAATTTTTGTCATTTCACCGTTTATTTTTTTTTTCCACGGTTGCAATTTTAAAAAGCAAATTCCAAATTAATATAGGTACTTAATTGTCGCAAATATTTACAATATTTTGTTTTATACACACTTCTGCATTCCTCTAAATTTGTCCATTAGTATATATAATGATAATGACATAATAGTTGCAAAATAAATTAAAAAATTTAGGACACGTGTACCCTTAACATGTGGGCGTGAATGAAAAATATGATAAGAGAGTGAAGGCGATGTGGGAGTAATCAAATAGATGATTTTTTTTTCGTTTTAGTAGTTAAGGCACCTGCTTAATGATAATCTTAAGGATAATCCGCTACTGCTCGTGAAGCCCGCCAACGCACACGCGACAGCACGACGGACATTTTCTTGCCCTAAAATCGCATTCCTGTGCCCAGCCGTGGGACGTATATATCCTGAAGTTTACTTTTTAGGGTTCCGTACCCAAAGGGTATCCAACGGAACCCTATTACGAAGCCTCCGCAGGCCGGTATCAAGGTCTACAACATTAATATAGGTGTCGCTGGACTGCCACACTTAAGTAACCCCTATTGCTTGGTGTGCCATGTGGAGAAGTACGGTCTCTACGTCGTCTCAGTATATTTCAAATGTAACCACAACATTGAACATCACTTGCAACATCTAGAGACCGTACTTGACCAGTTGAAAGGCAAGCGCGTTGTTATTGGAGTGAATTGCAAAGCGCACTCGCCACTCTGGTTCAGTGAGGCTTAACAAGTCGTAGGTAGGGGCCATGACGCAGCTTACCGTCGAAAAGCCATGGAGGACTTTATAATGTCGCGTATAAATTTATGGTGGCTAACGTGGAAGGCCAACCGAGCACCTTTTCGGGAGCAATGGGGGAGTCAAAAATAGACCTCACTCTTTAATCCAGAGGAGTCCTGATTACAGAGTGGCGAGTCTTGGATTGCATCAGCTCGAGTGACCATCGACTCATAGTTTACATGGAGGAGTACCCCATGCGAAGCCCCCGGGGCCGGTGCGAGTGAGCTTCTTTCGCGGAACTATTCATGTAAGAACAGGTGCATTGAAAGTTAGACAGCCGGCTGACCGTCTTTGTGCGCAATTCACGGACATTGTGGTTCGATCTACGGAGGATGTCATGGGGAGTGCGCGCCCTAGACGGGAGAACTAGGACGGCTACGAGTGGTGGACGCCTGAAGTTGGCGGAATGAGGATGAAAGTATGTAATGCGAGAAGGGCATGGCAGAAGACTAGAAGAAAGGGAGGCAGGTCTGAGGAATTAGCTATGGAACGTTACCATAGTGTGAGAGCGCGAGATACAGTTGATGGGGGATACGGAGCAGGCCCATTTTAGAAAATGGAGGGGGGGGGGGGGGTAAGAGAGTCATGGGACATGTGATTACCATCCAAACATCGAAAGAAATTGATATGGTGTTTTTGGTGTTCATTTTAAGTCTTTCTATGTTGCTGAGTTAATAGTTTGTTATATAAACAGTTTTTGCACCTCGAATGTAATAAAACGGATCTTTCAGGAGAACGAGACGTTTCTTGAATATTTCCTAAATATATATATATATATATATATATATATATATATATATATATATATATATATATATATATATATATATCGGGTATAAGACGGAATGCCTCACATTCTGGAAGTGTAATTGTAGGTTCCGACCTAAACACAGCAGAACACGAACTGGTGTCCGACTGTAGAAATAATCGAAATCAACATCATCGTGAATGAGTAAATATTTACTATTACGCAAGATAAGATTATTTAAAATCGAAACACTTAACACGTTTTATCAAAATAAGGTCAGCGGCCATGACAGATAAGTTACTCGATCGGTCAGTTACTGTGCCACGACTTTTATTTTAGAAGAAAATATGACAAACGAACACACCGTTCACTTTATGGTTAGTGAATGCTGTGCTCACATACACCTTATCCACGAATAAAAACGAAAATGCAGATGCGGTGTCGTCCCTGAGGACTAAAATAACTATTTTACTAAACTAATCATACTTACTTTCTTTATCACGCTCGTATTCTGGACGACCATGGTCATTTTCTGGTTCATACCCATTCGCCATTCGTATAATGGTTCAATCTTATTTATGTGTCGCCAGCCTGCCCAGCCACCCAGCCCGGTAATTGAATGCCGCATTTTTTTTTATAGAATAAGGGTAACAAACGAGCACACAGTCCACCTGATGGTAAGTGGTTGCTGTGGCCCCATAGACATCTACATCTATCTCCGTTTACGAATTAAAATGCAGATGCGTTGTCAGCCGTGAGAATTAAGATAGAATGCCTCTTTTACAGTAAAAAGGGTCTCCGGTTTTTTACACTCACCATACGAAACACAGCAATGTCAAGCTGCCATTTTACGCTGGTATTCTGTGATAGCGTGGTCCTTCCCCGGTCGAGCCGACCCATTCGTGCTACAACTATACTACTAATATAGTTGGCGCATGGCTCTAGCACATAAAACATAACAGAATAAAAAAAAACAGAACATAGCAGAAATACATCCATTACTTCCATATAAAAATAATACTGATTATTTATATGGAACTTTATTTAAAATTGTAAGTTTTGTATTTAATAGAATATTTACTTATAATACATTCACCTTAAACAGTCGCAAATCATTTAATGAATGGGCGACAGTAGGAATTTATAAAAGTAGACGAAAGTTATACGAGCTTTATAATGAAAGATAATTTTATCATAGTGATATATTTATAGAATATGTAAAGAAAACATTCTAAAGTATTTAAAAAAGTGTGCTCCAATGCTAAGACTTTACATATTAGCAACAAAATTAAAACTGCCTGCTAAAAAAGTTAAAAAGTTAAAATTACAGCCTATATACGTCTCAGTGCTGGGCACAGGCCTCCTCTCACATCTGAGAGGGTTTTAGGGCAAGGAAATGTCCGTCGCCCTGTCCCAATGTTCATACATTGGCGAACTTCACATGTCTTCGAAATATTTTTTATAATATCAGAATAAATTACATAATCAGTTCAAGCCTTTATCATTTTCTCATCACATGTTGCTTGGTCAGCAATACATGCGCTCGACACGCCGGCGCGGGCTTATCAACGGTGTCGGGTATCTAGCGCAGAGCTTGTTCGGTGGGTTAGACGACGAGTTCGCTCAAAAATACGAGAAAGACATCAATCTAATCAGGATGAATCAAAAACATCTCACTCTTTTATGGAAAAATCAAACATCAGTAGTTAAAGCTTTTGAGTCGAATCGAGAAGTCTATGAACAAGCAGCACAAGATCTTCAATGACCATATCATAGAGCTAAAAAAAGAAGCCATCATCATAGCAAAAGAAATTCAGACCGAAGAAATCATCAATTAATTTATCCTCTCATCCATGATAGCAAACAACGTTTTGACCAATCTAAAAAACATTCATGAAACCTTGGTGGAGACCATCACAGACATCCACTATGGGCAGTTTAATATTTATCTATTAACGCTTTAACAACTGAGTGAAGAGGTAAATATTACTCTGGCTAATTATCAAAGGAATTAGCTCTGCCTATAAACAGCATCCAAAACAACTTAAAACTAGACTAATATTTACTGGAAGTAAAAGCAAGGATGACAAGTTGACAAGCCAATATTTTTGAGATCAAAATCCCATTGGTAAGCAGGGATACCTACGAGATTTACAGACTTATCTCTATCCGTCAACAAGTATAAAAAGAGATGGTCCGCATCACACTTATCGCAGAACATATTGCAATCAACATCCAAAAAAAACTCGTACCTACGTAAATTATCAGAAGAAGAAGTTCGAAGATGTACACAGTTCGATTATAATATAAATGAATTCATACTTGATAATAACCCATGGTTATGTTTTTCTTTATAGGATAAGGGTGACAAGTGAGCACACACTTGATGGTAAGTGGTTACTGTGGCCCATAGACATCTACATCTGTCCTCGATTACGAATCAAAATGCAGATGCGTAGTCACCCGTGAGGACTAAAATGGAAAGCCTCATTTCTAGTAAAAAAGGGTCTCAGGTTCTCTACATTCACCATACGAAACACTGCACTGTTAAGCTTCTATTTTATGCTAGTATCCTGTGAGACCGTGGTCCTTCCCCGGTCGAGCCGACGCATTCATGCTAAAATTATACTACTAATATAGCCGCAGCATGGCTCTGCCACGTACAAAGGTGGTAGCCGTTTTCAAGCTGTTTCTTAAATAAGCTTTGTAAGTAGTTCGTACAACCAATGTTTTATTGTAAAATTTTACGTTCCACTGGATTTCATGCTGGTTCTTTCCAGGACAAATGTTTTTTTTGAACCAGCGGTAAAAGGAAAAACTTTCAATAAGAATTACTAGTATGTAATCTATATTGAATAAAATTATTCAATTCTATCCTCTATAGATTGCCTCATATATATGCCAAAGTGACAGTGGTCGGCTTGGCAGGCGGGTTGGCAACCGCAGTCTTTTTTTTTTTAGTTATTATTAGGCTGACGCTGCTGCCCAACTGTTATTTTCTTTCCCTCTGACACCTCTTACGACACTCACGGGATGATATGGGGTAGTAGATATTCTTGAACCGCCACTAAAGCTAAACGCACATTTGTCCACACCGTACACGCCGTACGCGCCGAATTTCACTGATGGCCTCGCACATTTGCACGTACGCACCGTCCGCGTCATATGCAAATCTTTTGTATTGCCAACAACTTTTGAAGTTTTTTCCAACCACTGGTGTGATACGAAAATCACTATGGAAAAAAAATTGTAATAGCCTGCTTACAGGCAGAGGAAGAAGAAACTAAAATTCGAAGAAAAAGAAGATTCTGGATTCATAATTATATTTAAAAAGACAATTAGAATTAATTAAAAGTTATAAAAATACAAAAATTATGACGTTAGTCGAAAGCGCCAGTTTTAGTGGAAAATTCACTAAGTTGGCAACATTAAACAACACTGAGTATCTGCACGCGCCGAACGCGCCGCGTTATATGACGTCATCAGCATGCGTCTTTCAATATTCGGATACCTACCGCATTTTATAAAAAATCGGCGCGTACGGTGCGGGTGTAATGTGCGAGTTTTCATATGATTTTAACAACTAATTCTAAAATTCGGCGCGTACGGTGCGATCAGCTTTAACGTTCAAGACATTTGGTTGAAGGTCTAGCAATCCAACAGGTTTATTAAGCCATCGGACTCTGACTTCATACAGATGATATGTCGTTTTTATCTATCATCATCAACTTACGTATTTTCTCATAGAAGATACATCTGGCATTTATTGTAAATACCTAATTGTGTAAATTTATATTATAATGCATAAATGTTAGATGTAATAAAAATCATAAACGCTAATTTCTATATAGTATAAAACACAGTCGCTTCCCGCCGTCTGTACGCTTAGATCTTTTAAACTACGCAACGAGTTTGATGCAGTTTTCATTTATTTTTTATAGGATACGGTGACAAACGAGCACACAGTCCACCTTATGGTAAGTGATTGCTGTGGCCCATAGACATCTACATTTATCCTCGTTTGCGAATCAAAATGCAGATGAGTTGTCACCCGTGAGGACTAAGATGGAATGCCTCTTTTCCAGTAAAAAAGGGTCTCCGGTTCTCTAACTCACCATACGAAACACAGCAGTGTTAAGCTGCTATTTTACGCTGGTATTCTGTGAGAGCGTGGTCCTTCCCCGGTCGAGCCGACCCATTCGTGCTACAACTATACTAATATAGCTGCAGCATGGCTCTACCACGTATAAAATTATAAAATTTCATCAATAGACAGATTGATTCAAGAGGAAGGTTTATATGTATAATACGAGTACATGCATATTACATATTATATAATTCTTTTGTCAGTGTGTATGTGACTAACTCCTCTTAAATGGCTGGACCGATTTGAATGAAATTTTGTGTGTGATTAAGGTGGAAGCTCCAGGGGGACCCGCGAAATTCAAATTTTCTTGCGTTTTTTGGTATTTGCAGGTCAGGGTTAGGTTGTATATTTAACAAAATATAATTCGCGACCGTAGCGATTATGTGTTTACAGAATTATTATCATTAAAATCACCAATACAACCCTGTAAGTTCATATTAGCCCTTTGAATGAGTTTTTCTGGAAATAGCCATACAAAGGGCTAATATGAACAGCGATTCCGAAGATTAGCCCTGACAGTCACACAGACATTTTTCAAATGGTAGTTTGTGTCTTAGTATAGTATATAGTATAGTACTTAGTATAATATAGTAGTCGCGGAATCGAACAGATAGAGGACCAGGAGGGACTGGTTTTTTTTTTTTTTTGAAAACAAAGAATTATTTTGAAAAAAAAACGAAAAGTTGTTAAATTAAATTGTCTTTGATTAAATCTTAATAACGCCACATGAATCGATCCTATCCAGGAAAAGCCGGGGCGGGTCGATAGTGTATAATATTTGACACAATATGAGTTTTTATAACATTATAATACGCGACCACTACATGCCACGGTAGTGGAGTCAATAAACCCAGAAAGCTAACAGCGAAGCAATCAGCTTTGTAGCGGTTTCTAACGGTTGCCGTTGAGCAATCAGTTTCAAAATAGGAGCTTCAGATGCCTGGGTGATCAGTAATCGATTGCTGAAAACAGAATTTGAAAATTCGAAACCGTTCTCGAGATAATCGTGGGACAGACGGACAGACGGACAGACATCGTGAAATCAATAAGTGACTTCGCAAGCTTCGCCACTTAATAAGTGACTTCGCAAGCTTCGCCACTTAATAATTATTGTAATTAAGGCAAAAGCAGTTATTATGCTTCAAACCGAGGAAATTACTAACTTACTTAACTTTTCAAGTAAAGTAAAGTAAAGTAGCAGCCTATATACGTCCCACTGCTGGGCACAGGCCTCCTCTCATTTTGAGAGGGTTTTAGGGCAAGGAAATGTCCGTCGCGCTGCCCCAATGCGTGTTGGCGAACTTCACATGTCTACGAAATTTTTTTCCTATTTCTCAGACATGCCTGTGCTTTCCTCACGATGTTTTCCTTCACCGCCGAGCACGTGGTAAATTAGCACTTAATAACACACAACATAACAACACTTAAATAACACAATTACAATTAACAATTTCATTGGTGCCGGCGGGGATCGAACCGATCTTTTCAAGCAATCGGAGAAAAAGATTACGTATACCGTGGGTATGGTAAAGGGCGACAGATGGAAATAAATCATGGGATAGGCAGCAGCATCTTCCTGGTAGCAAATCAAAATAATAAAACACTGCCGTTGCCATTTGCCAATACGCCCGCCAAGCGTAGCGACTATAACAATTATCCCCCCTAATGACTGATATAATGACTGCCTTGTTAGTCTGGTGGCTGTAGTAGTGCGACTGCTGATCATGAGGTACCGGGTTCGAATCTCGGGTCAAGCGAAAAAAATCATTTATTGAGATTTTCCATCAAGAAACTCTCAATAGCTGCCCGGAGTCAGGAAGTAGTCGGTGTCTCACCCCGTGCCTCGGAAAGCACGTAAAGCCGTTGGACCTGCGCCTGATCGCTCTCCGGTCGTGTCGTTTTACCGTCCCATCGGACTATGAGAGTGAGGGAATAGAGAGTGGATCTGTGCTTGCACATACACTTGGGCACTATAATCCTGTCCTGCGCCGATGGCTAGTCTCCGTTGAGGCTGTCCGCAGTGACCGAAATTCCGTCTGGAGTACATTATTATTATCCCCCTATCCGCCATGAAGCAATCTATGGGAATACCTATGTTAACCATTGAAGTAACACGCACGGCGTATTAAAAGAGACGTCGAGACTTGGTCAGTTGCAACACGCTTTAGAGCCCACGGGCTCAAACTTACTTAGTTTGTGCCATAATCACTTAAATTGAAAATTTAAAAAAAAAAACCGGAAACAAAAGTAGCTAATAATCTTGAAACGGCTAAAAAGATTTTCTTGAATCATAGCTACAAAGAACCCTCTCAATCAATTCACCTTTCAAACAAGAGAAACTAAACCTAAATCAGTTCATCCGTTTGGGAGCTACGAGGCCTTAATAAACATGTGTGCACTCGTGTGCCTCGCACGACGCGGCCCGCACGCCACACATATTTTGTTCGCGGTGTCTGTTATAGTACGTAGTAAGTACATATTAGAATACTTCAATGATGTTAGCAGTGAACTTCTGATATGAAGTTCAATAAATGGAAAAAATGGAATGGAATGATGATCTTTTTTATATTAATATCTTATTTTACTATTACAGCCAATGAAAAGTCCACAGCCGAACATAGACCTGCCCATAGATTGCCTCATTAGGGGAATATTTACCATAGCTACCACTATTGACAGCTGGGTTGGCAACCGCAGTTATTTCGCCAACTGTTATTAGTATGACGCTGCTGGCCATCTCCTAGTTTGTTTCCTGTCACCTTTTACGACACTCACGGGGCGATATGGGGTAGTGGATATTCTTACTGTTGTAACTACCACTACACAGTCAATATCTTAACTAAACCAAACTATCTTATCTTAGGTTTTTTTTATTATTCTAAGCCAGTCCTTAACCACGCTCCCACCTGATGATAAGTGGTGATGTAGCCTAAAATTGTGAAGCGCACTGATTTAACAAAAGCCTATTCAATCTTGCCTTGAAGACACCCACATTGTAATCGGATGGAAACACAGATGCTGGTAACTTATTCCACACGTTTGCTGTATGCATGATGAATGATGTAGCAAAATGTTTGGTTCGAATATATGGTAAGTCAACAACGAAAGGATGGAGACTGGCCGAACGTCTGGTTGTACAATGGTGGGGGAGAGGAAGGAATTAAATTATGCAATTCCTGTGCACACTCTCTGAAATGCATCCTGTAGAAAAACGAAAGGATAGCTACTTTGTGTCTGTGTTCAAGACTGCTAAAGTTGGATTTAACCAAATCCGGGTCACAATAAGCCTCTTAGCACGCCATTACACTTGGCATTACACTAATATTTTGTAAAATCTTAGGTTAAAAAATTTTAGCATAATAAAAAAACAATGCAGTTGCAAAGTGATTCCTACCAACACAAATGGACTGCCGCTTCATAAGGCTGATAAGTTGCAATCAAAGTTGGCCTGTGTTCATCAGTGAAGAAATATTGTAGCTGTTACTTTCTTCTCGTTTTTTTTATAAAGTAATAACCTGGACACCCATTTAAATAATCATGGTCAACCTATCCTTAGACATCTTATTATGATAAACATTTTATTTATCACACATTCAAGAAATATACAGAATTACATAAACCTCTTTATCTTGTAAATAACAGTTATTAGCTATTAATAACGAGTAAAATGGCCTATGTGATCATATAATAAATAATTGTTACTAATCACACAGTTAGGTTTACAGTTTATTCTATAAACATCATACTATATTTACAATAAACAGTAATATGGATAGTAAAGGTTAGTTCCTAATAGTATTTATGAAATCATTTTCATTATGGACACACACTGCAAAAGACAGGACAAAATGGAAAGTTTTAGAGGAGGCCTTTGTCAAAGGACAAGCTCTAAAAGAAAAACCAGTTGCAGAAACAATTAGTTAAAAGTTAAAATTGTAAAACAAAATTAAGTAATATATAGTCTACTAAGTGTTATAATAATCAAGTTAGCGCAAACAAAGGCTTATTTTGTTTTATTTAGTATTTATGAAATAAAATAACTTTATTTATTTATAATTAACTACAACGGCTTGTGCCAATGACAGTAATTAATAGGTAAAACTAAACATATAACATAATTAACATAATTCAAAAACAAATAACAAGTCAGAGATCAAACATACTTAACAATAACTAGAAGAAATAAAATAAAATAAAACAGAATAAAGTGATAACAACATACAACTTATTTACCTAACAAACATGGCTTTCACATAACATGAGACAGTTTGACATGATCACCTTGAGTGTGTCATTAAAGATGTCACATTCCGGGACTGTCTCCATTAAGGAGTTTAAAGCACCATGCATGCGACACAACGGGGATTGCGCGCGCGACACAGTGCGGCAATGGGATGTGGCGAACAGCCGGTGTCGTCGAGTAGGCCTATGACGCAGGTAGTTGTTAGGCACATAAAGTGTACACAAAGTATTATGCAGCTCTGGAGAATCTACCATGCTCCTTAAAATTTTTATGGCTATTAGGATCTGATCTCTGGCTCTACGCACTGAAAGGGAATTATATCCTAACATTCCCAGCAAGAAAAGAGTAGGATACATAAATGGATAATATCCGTAAATCTTCTTATATAAAAAACGCAGGAAGGCTTTCTGAACCTTTTCAATCAACAATTCATATGTGGATTCATGGGGATTCCAGACGGCTGCAGCAAATTCTAACTTACTTCTAACTAGACAGTTAAATAATAATTTGAAGACAATAGGATCATTGAAATCACGGGCATTGCTTAGGACAAAACCTAGGCGTCTGTAAGATTCTGAAGCTAGGGCAGACATGTGTGCATGGAAAGTCAATGCACAGTCAAATGTCACACCAAGATCTCTAATGGTTGACACGCGCTTTATTTCAACACCTGCTAAGGTATAGGTGGCATGTGTAGGTTGCAACTTGCGGCTAAAGGTCATGACGTAACATTTGCCGGCATTAAATATCATTTTATTATCTATACTCCACTTATGGATTCGGTCGATGTCACTTTGAAGATGTTCGGGAGTTACATCCTTATCAATCACTTGGACTAATTTCAAATCGTCAGCTATATGCTGACGATGCCAAATGCCTCCTATATGGAGGCATTTGGCATACTTTACTACTTTAATGAGATCGTTAACCATAATGAGAAAGAGAAGGGGGCCTAAAACTGAACCCTGGCTTACACCTGAGCGTGTATGATATGACTTCGAAATAAAGGATCCATGGCTAACATACTGTTTTCTATTTGAAAGGTAATCAGCAAAAAATTTTAGAAGTTTTGGGGTGAAACCCATGCTGTATAATTTATTTAATAGAATATCGTTATCCACTACATCGAACGCCTTTTTAAAATCTAAATATACCACATCTACTTGTTGACCTTTATCCATGTGATGAGATATATAGTCAACGAGGGATAACAAGTTAGTCTCTACTGATCGACCCGGTCGGAAGCCATGCTGCTCCTCACAAAGCAGCGTATTTACCTGCGCGTATATTTCTTTGTGAGCAATATTCTCAAATAGTTTTGCTGCGCACGATAGTACTGCGATAGGACGATACTCTTCAACCAAGGTTTTATTGCTTGTTTTAGGTATCGGAGTGACTTTCGATATCTTCCACTGTTCTGGGTATACGCCGGTGTTTACAGCCAAGTTAAAAATATAGGTAAGTACAGGAGCAAGAATCTCCTTGCATCCTTTTAAGATGTAAGCTGGGACTTTATCTGGACCCACAGAACTATGTGGTTTTAACTTATTTATTCCTGATTTTACTTGTGATAAGGTAAAAAAGCTTATGTTGATATGTCCATCGCATGACAAGGGAGTACTAGATATATTGTTGAAATCCAATATGGGACTATTGGGTAGAAACACACTAGCAAAATAATTTGCAAAGGCATCTGCAGCTTCACTATTGGAAAAACTACAGCCTTTGTAAGTCACAGTGGGCTCAAAGCCACCCTTAGTTTGAACGCTACTAATATGATTCCAGAATTTTTTTGGATTATTCTTAATGCCATTTTCAACAGCTGCTAAATAGGCATTGTATACTGACTCGATGCGTCCCTTGAGTTCTAACCGCAGTATGGAAAAGGGCTTGTAGACATTCTGATTATTACGAGGGTGGATTGAAAAGTACTCGGCCTAACCAAGAAAATAAACACATACTAAATCAGTTATATTTTTATTTTTCTACATAATCACCATCAAGTTCAATACACTTTTGCCACCTCCCCTTCCAAGCATTTAGACCGTTGAAAAAAAAATGATTCTTCCTTAGAGTCAAAATATGCGTCTACAGCTGCTTTGACCTCGTCGTTTGTCGAAAATCTTTGACCTCCCAAGTGCTTTTTTAGGTTAGGGAACAGAAAGAAGTCTGATGGTGCCAGATCAGGTGAATACGGCGGATGCGGTAACAGTTCAAAGCCACAGTTGTGAATTTCAGCCATTGACTGTACTGACGTGTGAACACGGGCGTTATCTTGATGAAACAGGACTTTTCTTCTGAGCATTCCTCGACGTTTTTCTTTTATTTCCTCTCGTAAACGACGTAGTAAGGTGCAGTAGTAATCAGAGTTTATAGTCTGACCCCTTTCAAGATAATCAATCATAATCACACCTTTCGAGTCCCAGAATACTGAAGCCATCACCTTATTTGCCGACAAAATCGACTTAGCCTTTTTAGGGGGTGGTGAACCAGGTCTTCTCCACTGTTTTGATTGTTGTTTTGTTTCCGGTGTACAGTAATGAACCCATGTTTCGTCTATAGTAACAAAACGATTCAAAAAATCATCTGCATCGGCTTCAAATAACTCCAAACAGTCGCGTGAAATAGTCAATCGCGTCCTTTTTTGTTCAACTGAAAGCAGTCGCGGAACCCACCTCGCAGACAACTTGTGGAAACCCAACTCGTTGACAATGATGTTTTGAGTTCGTTCATAAGAGATGCCTATAATCTCGGCTATCTCTCTAATTTTTAATCTGCGGTCTCCCATTATTAAATCAAGTACTTTTTTAATATTTTCGTCAGTAATTGACGTCGAAGGCCTTCATGAGCGGGGTTCATCTTTCACACTCTCTCTACCACGCTTAAATTCTGCTATCCATTTTTTGACGGATGAATATGACAGAGCACAATCGCCTAATGTACTGATCATGTCATCATGGATGGCTTTTGATGATAGCCCCTTCTTATGGAGGTACTTAATGACGGCACGCTGCTCGATTTGCTCCATTCGCGGAAATTATGTCCGATTACTTTGTTAATAAATTTATAAAATCACAACTAATTATCGCACACGTTTCGAACTTCACACAATGAACTAGTCTGAACTGAACTAAATAATGTGGGTAGATTTGATTTTTAGAATTGAATGGATCTGTGTTAGGCCGAGGCCGTAATTTTGCGATTTACATCTTTAATTATATCATGTGAAAACCAGACAGGATAGCGTTTCCTGTTTGAAGCTTGTCTGCTTTTCTTAGGTACGCAAAGATCAATAATTTAAAATTAAAAATTTTGTACAGCCGACTTCAATATAAGCGACTTCAAGACAGGTTATTTAAGAATAACTCAATAACCATTGGTCTGACCTTGATCAAATTCATATGGGACCACACGAGAACTATCAGCTTTCATATAAAAAAAGAATCATCGAAATCGGTTCGCCCAGTACAAAGTTATGAGGTAACACACATAAAAAAAAAAAAAAAAAAAAAACATACACTCGAATTGAGTACCGTCTCCTTTTTGGAAGTCGGCAGAAAATATTATATAAAACTTCATAAAATTGACCAGTCGCAGATTGCACATCTGAGGCATTAAATACACAACCCCAATCCACTGTAGACATCATCTCATATAAAAGAGAAAAGTTAGCTTTATTAAAACTCCAATCAGAGGTTGAGTCAAAGTTACTAGGCTTAATATTTTCGTTACAAGTATTTGATAAGATGTTAATAGCAATATCCAAAGGAGGATGGTAGGAGTCCACATTAACAATACCCAAACAATAGTGTCTGAACTATTTACTTGCACTGCGCAACTAGAGCCCTTTATAAGGACAACATCTAATTTACCGCCAAACTTATTATAAACGTTATTCCTGTCAGACAAGGAACAAAATGAGAGGAAATAACCATAATAATTACATACATTTTTGGAAGCACTATTTAAATTAATATCACCAATAATAAGTACGGTTCCTTTAAGGTCATTTATAAAACTCTCAACTTTAAAAAACCAATCAAAATATACAGAGTCTGTAGCGGTGGGAGTTATGTACACTACACACACTGCTCTTCCGGTAGGAAAATTTCACCCAGAGATCTTCGCCATTAAGAGTTTCAAACTCACGTACTCGGGTAGGTGTGATACCTTACTTAGATGCTAATAGGACACCACCGCCGTAGCCGCGTCTGTCTCGGCGTGTGACATTCCATCCGCTGAGGACTTTTTTTTTTATAGGATAAGGGTGACAAACGAGCACACAGTCCACCTGATGGTAAGTGGTTGCTGCAGCCCATAGACATCTACATCTATCCTCTATTACAATTCAAAATGTAGATGCGTTGTCACCCGTGAGGACTAAGATGGAATGCCTCATTTCCAGTAAAAAGGGCCTCCGGCCACCTGCACTCACCAACAACTCAGAATCCTCAACAGAAGAGTCTAGGAATGTCTCAGTGGCTCCCAAGAGGTCATGTTCCATGAGCAACAAATTAGTTCTCCACAGATTGAGTTTGGTCTTAATGCCGCGAACATTCTGATAAAAGATGCCTAACGAGGTCATTCTTTTCTGGACTGTAAACTGGTTAGATGGCTCAGAATGCAGAATGTTGACGTAGTTATAGAAAAAACTGCGAGTTTATCTGTTGCGATTCTTTAGGTAATTCATTTAGGCTTTGATTTTCTAGGGAGCAGTCAACCTCCTGGTGCAAAGTATTCAGGTTGCCTAGATCAAGAATTAGGTCTTGCAAATCTGATACGACAATCTTTAAACCATATTTATTTAAAGAGCCATAGCGTTTGTTGTACGTACCATGGTCATGTGGTAGGTTAAGGTTTGAATCTAGGATGTGCGCGTAATTAAATGAGTTTACATCTAAATAAAGAAGGTTGTTAAAAGTTTCTATGCGACTGTTAAACATTATGTTAACATTCTTCATATACTTAAAAGTGGGTAAGCAAATTATAAAGTTTGTGTGTATTAGGTTTAACAATTTTCCTCTGAGAAACATGACAAGCTCTATGTAGTTATGGGTTGCACGAAAATCTTCCTCGCCAATAAAAATAATGCAATAAGTCCAAATAATTAAAATCTTTCACTTTCCCCTCAATTCCGTCTAAAGATTGACGTAGGCCACATTTAGGTTTCCGATAATGACAGATATAATTATTTAAACTGGTTGATTCGGCCATAGTATATAGTCTGTTAGAGGTTTCACTGCTTATGAGGCATATTTTCTGTTTTCTGGACCGATATTCTGTTGTTTGCCTTGCCTATATAAAGTTATTAAGGTTGGAATTAAATAATAGTTACTTTATTTAATTCCAGAGCCTTATTCAGTTCTTTATTCAGTTCCAGGGCCGTGGTAGCTCAGGTGGTTAGCGCTCGCTGTAAGCTTCACAGTACTCGAGCAACCCGGGTTTGATCCCCGCCGGCACCAATGAAATTTGTTAATTGCAATTTTAAGTGCTGATTTACCACGTGCTCGGCGGTGAAGGAAAACATCGTAAGGAAACCTGCATGTCTGAGAAATAAGAAAAAAAATATTTCGAAGACATGTGAAGTTCGCCAACAGGCATTAGGGCAGCGCGGCGCACATTTCCTTGCCCTAAAACCCTCTCAGAAATGAAAGGAGGCCTGAGCCCAGCAGTGGGACGTAAATAAAAAAATTTGTATGTGGTCGAGCCATGCTGCAGCTATAATACTTGTAGCATGAATGGGTCGGCACGACCGGGGTAGGACCACGCTCTCACAGAATACCAGCGTAAAATAGCAGCTTAACACTGTTGTGTTTCGTATGGTGAGTGTAGAGAACTGAAGACCCTTTTTACTGAAAAAGAGGCATTTCATCTTAGTCCTCACGGGTGACAACGCATCTGCATTTTGATTCGCAAACGAGGATAATTGTAGATGTCTATGGGCCACAGCAATTACTTACCATAAGGTGGATTCGGTGCTCGTTTGTCACCCTATCCTATAAAAAAAAATGGGTTGCAACTTTACTTTTACTTTACTTTTATTTAATTCCAACCTTAGTAACTTTAAACTGTCGACAGCATCCTAAAGACAGGATGCAGGCCGCAAACTCAAAAGCTCGTGGGTTAGAATGCACCATGTGATTACTGTTGTGAACCACTCCTAACACGAGCAATTTAAGCTTACCAGAAGTAATTACAGGGAATATTAGTAATGCTATTAGCATTGTAGGTATTAGAGAAAACTAGTCAAATGTTTTCAAGGAGTAGTCAAGGAAAAAAGCATATTCCAATAAAACAGGATATTGAAACAATGACGTGTGAAAATGACTTGTCTGTACTTGCAAGTCCCCTGTTTACTTATATAGTGTTAAAATTGACATATAAAAAATATTTTTATAATATACATTTGAAATTGTAAACAAAAATTTTAACATGGCATTGAAAAAGAAATCAAGGTCCCCCAGAATTTCTTACCGATTCTTCTCTGAAATCTTGTTTCCTGAATTGGTGTACATTTTAATATTCATAATAGCTTTCAACAAGCCTAAATAGAATAAATGTTTTGAATTTGAACTAAAGACTCTTTTTACTGGAAATTAGGCATTCTATTTTAGTAGCCCTCAGTGGTGATAATGCATGAGCATTTTGATTTTTACTAAAGAATAGATGAAAATGTCTTTGGGCCACAGCATCCATTTACCATCAGGTGGACTATATGCTCATTTATCACCCTTATTCTATAAAAAAAATATCTGTCTTAGGCAGAAATACAATTAAGGTACTGTTTTATTACAAAAAAAGTACAGAAATTAAAGAAGTTTAGAATATACATATAGTATGCTCCTAAAAATATTGCTCCGAGAAATATTGCTCAGTCCTTCATGTTTTCTATCATTAAGCAATAAAGAAGCAATCAAAATTCATTGGATGAGTGAACATAACTTTCACATGAACATTCTTCATTAAACTACTTTTACAGAAACACAGATATGGACAAGACAGTGGCAATCACACATACACCATCACAATACTTTTTTTTTATTAAAACTCATTAATCACTTCAAGTAAACTTTAATTACTTGTGTTAGGAGAGGTTCACAACAGTATTTAGATGGTGGAATCGAGCCCATAACTGTTGAGTTCACAGTCTACTACCTACCATTAACCATTAGGCTACTATGAATCCTTTTCCATACAAGACCCACTCACGTCCATTGATGGACTTTTACAGACTGATGACGAGGAATAAATAACAAAAGCGAAATATTTAGGGTTTGAGCAATAGGACAGCACACAATAATACAAGATTACAATGTGTGTCTGTCATGGAAGGCTGACTCTGCACAAAAATGGACACTTCAGGATAATAGTAATGATACCATGGATGGACAATGAAAGTCTATAGCAAAAATTAAAGCCAGAAAATAACCTGAAAAGGCTTAATTTATAATAATAAATAAACCTATCTAAATGTAGACACTTAAAAAATAATAGTGATTGCTGGTAGATACAGTCAATATTTTGGTTGAAAATAAGCCGCACTTAAAATATGCTCCGAATATTTTAAATGCGGCTTATTTTTAACGCGACTATACTACACTATTATTATTTTACAGGGGCATGTAAAGCACAAATTTTACATGTTATGACAGAGGATATTAACTAAATAAAACTATTTTTATCCACACGCTAGTATGAACAATGCAGAAGCATTGGAGACCGATGGACCATAAAAAAAGTTAACTTACCAATTATAAAAGTAGAAAAGAAAACGCCGACTTTCGCAAACCGCAATTTGTAGTTTTATCACTTAAAATTAACTTTATACGTGGCACTTATCGCAGCTTTCATAAATTTCGCCACTTCCGTTTTTTTATTTTAGACGATAAGAATACATAACTCAGGACTACGCGGGTAGAAAATTCAAATGAAAATATTTTTACAGGTTAAACGTCAAGCAATCTGAGGAGATGAAGGTCACCTTCAGGTGACAGTGACAATGACAAAATATTTTCATGTTTGCTAGCGTTATAAGAACTTACGAAAATGGTAACTTTTTCAACAAATTAGTGATCAAAAAATTTGCAACCTCAAGGTAAACATTTAACTTTTCTGGTAAATAATATAAAACTATTGTAACTATAAAAAAAAATCTGATGTATAAATTACATGAAAAACTTCAAAACAAAGTCATAATTTGCATTTTATAATATCATGAATTAAGTAAGTAAATAATCTAACTGAATAATATACTTATTTTTTTAATTAAAATGCAAACAACAAGTAATTAGGGGAAAATGTTAGATTTTTTGAAAATTCTTCTTCATTTAACACCAACTAACATTAAGTTACGAATAGATTAAACTGCTGATTTTCACATGGCATACACCTTTTTTTAACATGGGGAAATGCCTACGCATACCCGCCTCGCGGGGGCAAAGACGGGTTATGTCGGACTCGCACCGACTAAAACCCCATGGTGTTCCACCCTCGTCGCATACTGGCAGGGCCACGGGAACGCTTTCGCACACTTCCGCGACCCCACCTGCGCTGGCCGCCCCATGGCGGCCCCTCCCCGGGAGAGGACCACTCCTCCCCCATCTCCCTCTCAGGTAAGGCGCACCAGAACACATGGCACGCCCTCCTCCTCGGCCTCCAATTTCACATGCGCAACGGACGCCCCGCGTCCGATGCGCGAAGGCCATGGGGCCAGGAAAAACTAGCACTCAGAAGCACCAGCCTTCCCGACCCCAGCGGCGGATCTGGTCTATGGCTCCGCCGCCAACCAAGATTCGGCTGCGGAGGGTAGGGAGAGCGGCGCCTCACAATACCGACACTCCTCTCCCCCCGCAGCCCCACCACCACCGCATCAACGGTGCGGCCCCGTTTGAGTCGAGGAGGATAGGGCGAGTGGCGCATCGCCATACCAACACTCCTCTTCCTCCGCGACTCCACCTTGGCTGCAGCGGTAGAGTGTGCGGACTCCCCTCTCACCGCAGCCCCCCGACACACATCCGAAGTGGGCTCGCCAAGCCCACTCGGAGTGGCCACCTCGGGCCAGCCCTACACCTCGGGCAGCCAAGGGGTTCCTCTTTGTTCACCGTGGTTGACCAAGCCACGGCTACTAAGCCCCCCCGCCACGACAAGGCGGGAACCCGTTCGGGGGGGGACATGGCATACACCTATTGAAAGAGGAAATTAAAGGGGCCGGGAGTATAATTAAATTTTTTTGTTATTCAGATATGCACCTAAAGTGGCGTGCCTTAGACGGGCCCTGTATCAATTTATTGGGGAGCCCAAATGAAGAGTAAAGATTTATCCCAAAAGGAAAAAAAAATAATTATATAATTATGTATTGATTATAAGATATTACTAACAATTGGACCCATTTACGCAAACAGGAACCAACCCACAGCAGATTGATTTCGAGAAAATGGGACTTTTGTAAAAAGAGTGTGCAAAATGTATATGAAGCATATTAAAAAATAAATATTTACTAAACTTGTGTGGGACATCGAAGCCTTTCTAGGAATACATAATTCACATATATTTTATAAGATTTTACTATAAGTAATAACAAAAAAACGGGTTGGTTCTTTCTGGCAAAAAGCAAATTTGTGACTTGGTTCCTTTTCAAACTGAACGTGAGTTTCAATTTCAATAATATTTTTAAAAATGAAAAGTTTTCTTTACTTTAAACACTTTTTATTGCTGTGAAATATCTATCTTATCATTTATTTTATATCTAACCATGGACGTATAAATAAGGTAATAATAATAATCTTATTTATACGTCCATGTATCTAACATACAAAAGTCATAAAAAGAATACAATGAATTTAGGCTAGAAATCTCCATTGTCATCTTCTACCTCAAAATCAATAGCGCCAGTATAACCATTTATATCATCTTCGTTGCTGTCTTTTATTTATTTTTTATAAAAATCCTGTGCATCTTTCGGTTTATACCGGTGCATAATACATTTTAAATCTCTTAATTTTGCCTTGGAAACCGGTTTCCCAGTGGGCCAAAGCAAGTTCATGATGACAAAGGTGATGATGTCACACTTCTCAGTTCCGGTGAAGCGAAATTGTGACTCTCTTCTACGGGCTTCCCGAGAAATTGTGCAATTGGATCACCAGCTTCCTTGCTGATCGGAGCATCAAGGTCGTTGTAGACGGTGCATGTTCTGACTACAAGCCTATTAACGCTGGTGTTCCACAAGGCTGTGTGCTATCACCAACGCTGTTTCTTCTGCATATCAATGATATTTTGCTAACTGGTAACATTTATTGATATGCGGATGACAGCACTGGTGATGCTCTATACACCGGCCGTGCTAATATTTCTCGGGAAAACGTCTCCGAGTACCGGAACAAACTTGTGTCTGAAGTCGAGTCTTGACTGGACAAAGTCTCGGACTGGGGGCGACTAAATCTAGCCCAGTTTAATCCTCAGAAGACACAAGTTTGCGCGTTTACCGCTAAAAAGAACCCCTTTGTCGTATCTCCTCAGTTTCAAGGCACTCCCCTAGTTGCCTCAGCCAGTATCGGAATCCTCGGCGTCGACATATCGAGTGACGTGCAGTTTCGTGGTCACTTGGAAGAGAAGGCCAAATTGGCCTCTAAAAAGCTTGGCGTGCTCAGCAGTGCGGGACAGTGTTTCATGCCGCCACACTGCCTGCAACTTTACAAGACGCAGGTTCGGCCTCACATGGAATACTGTTCCCGTCTCTGGGCAGAGGTTGCCAGTGCCAGCTCCTTCCACTTGACCGCATCCAGCGCAGAGCAGCTCAAATTGTCGACGGCCGAGCCCTTTCCGATCGGCTCGATTCATTAGCACTGCGATGTTGCATCCCTTTGCATTTTCTTTCGCATCTACCATGGGGAGTGCTCTGAGGAATTGTTCAGATTAATCCCAGCCGCCAAATTTCACGAACGCACATCGCGGCAGAACTTCCGATACCATCCACACCATGATGATTGTTTGATTGATGATGATTGACGGTCCACCACTGTGCGATTTAGAAGATGTTTTCTTCCTCGCACGACTTTCTTGTGGAATCGATTACCATCAGCGATTTTTCCGGACCGATACGACTTAGGGACCTTCAAGAAAAGAGCGTACTCCTTTTTAAAAGGCCGGCAACGCATCTGCAATTCCCTCCCTGGTGTTGCAGTTGTTCATGGGCGGCGGTAGTCACTTACCATCAGGTGAGCCGCATGCTCATTTGCCTCCTCTCCTATAAAAAAAAAGACCATGCTTATTTTTAAGGCAATTTGATAAGGATAACAAGGGATCACACAGTCCACCTGATGGTAAGTTGTTTCCGTGGCCTATAGACATCTATATCTATGCTCTTCAGTAGATATCTTCTCTTGACATTTTTTACACAATTACATCTATAGTCGATAAAAACCTTGGAATCGATGATTTGCTTCTTATAGTTCACATAGCTTTGGTTATTGTATTGCCGTTTTATTTTTGTCTTCTCTTAGCACTCCATAATGTAATATTTTTCTACCTCTGGTTGGTCTTGCTTGGTATGGAGATTCAGTTTCATTTTCTTTTTTTTGTAATATTTCACTGGCACTAATTCTTTCAAGTACCGTCTTATTCAGTGTTTAATGGACTTCCGTTAATGTTGTTATGAATGACATAGAATTTTCAGAGCTTTTATTACCAAACATACTATTCTCATCATGACACGAAATTATCATCGCTATTCATCATTATATTTGTTATGTCCGACGAAACCGGTAAATTTTGTTTAGCGTGTTTATCATGATTATTATATAATTTGTCAAGAGATTCAGCTAGAATCTAAACATAATTGACAAGTGAAGCTGGCTGCCTGGATCGCTCGCTAAGACGAGACTAGACCGCAACGCATATAATATCTTATTTACTTTTAGTATTTGTACTGATTTTAAAGATAACATGTGTGGAGTGGGCTAAGCCCACGCTGGCCTTTTTATACTTGTATTAAATAAATAATTAATTTGTCTCTGGCGACATCGGTCCCAACATGGAAGTTGGACAGTCAGTGTTTGGGATATTTTTTTTATTGAATCATGTGATTTTGGAGATTAAAGGACAAGACACCCTAGTAATTTGATGCTTTTTTTTGAACTTTCGTAAGGCAGCGCGATGATTTCAGTTAGCTCATTGTCATTGGATATAGAAATGTTCATGTATTGTTTACCATCATTTGTATCTGTAACATGCTAGCAAGCGATTGTGACATTCTATGTGTAAGTGGAGAACAGGAAGGCGGCACTATACTTTTTTCCCAATATTCTCAACAGTATTTTCATTTCAAGCTTTACGTTCTCATTCCCTTGCGTGTTGTTACACGCAAGAGGTCTAGGCGTTAAGTGGGAACATGATAGAGGGCTAATGCTTTTTCCAACTGATTCTTTTTCATTGTTAATTGTCGAAGCTAGAAATAAGCACATTTTCCAGACAAAAGTGGTTCGTCCTCAGCAACATGCAAAGCTGCAGAAGAAACTAAAATGTTATATTCTGACATAGTATATAATAAAATAGTTAAATTGCAACCTAACTGTAACCTGTAGTATACATCTTCATAATTTAAGATGCAGGGATTTTTTAATTACAAGGATGTGTCTCAATTAATCATCAAAATATTAATTTCGAATCAGAGTTGACTACTTTTTTAGGGGAAAAGAAAATTATTAGTGTTTAAGTATCAATTTACCTAAGTTAAGAAGTAGTTAAAACATTCTTATATATACTTGTAGTTTTCCGACGACCAAGCTAAAAACAGAGGAGAAACACTGTCGCTTGTGGAACCAATTCACTTTGCCCAACTTTAAAAAAAAGAATAAAACTATGTTGTATGGTTCCACTATACAGTGCTGAATTTGAACGATTAGAAAGATCATGCCACTTGGTGCCTTCAGGACCAAAGCATTTCCAATATATAAACAAGAACCAAAGTTAGTTAGTTCCGTTTGGCACAAAAAGTTACAATATTTTAGTAACTAAATAGGACCAACCAACTTTGGTTCTTGTTTGCATAATGATAATACTTAGGTCTGAAAGGTATCAAGTGGCATGGGTCTTTTTAGCGCTTATATTCGATACTGAATAGTGAACTATGCAGCATAGTTTTATCTGTTTTTTTTTTTAAAGTTGACCAAAGTGGGTTGATTCTATATGTAACAGTGTTGTTTTTATTCGTCGGAAAGCTATATTTTTTTTTGGGAAGATAGAAAGTGTCATTTCAGCGCCATCTATGTACCAAACTCAATTTCACTCAGACTGTGGGCTGGTTCTTATTTGCGTAAATGGGTCCAATTAATACTCGTAGGAACTAAACTAGCCAAACAATTCAAAAACAATTAAACTCTTTTGCACGCCTCCTAACGCGAAGCGTTATTAGGTAGTGCTTTACTCTCGATACGTCAAGGTCAAGCGATTTGGATTTTTAAAATGCCTCTATCATAACCATATTGCACTTATACTACATAATAATGCTTATACGATAATATGAGTAGCCGTTTATCAAGAAAATACTCTAATCAAAGAGATTTAAAATATATATACTACTACTACTTAAATGTCTTTGACTCTAATTAATCCATGTTATACCTATTTTACTACTCTATATCTCTACTCACATTATTCCGATGATATCCCGGACGTCAGTCTGAGCGAGATTAGAATGGCTCTCCAGCACCTTAAAAACGGCAAGGCCCCAGGCAAGGATGGAATTACAGCGGAGCTTCTGAAAGCGGGTGGAAAACCGGTACTTGAAGTCCTTCAGAAGCTCTTTAATTCCGTCCTCCATGGTGGCATTACACCGGAGGCGTGGAGCAGAAGTGCGGTGGTCTTGTTCTTCAAGAAAGGCGACAACGCTCTCTTGAAGAACTACAGACCGATTTCCCTTCTGAGCCGCGTCTACGTGCTGTTTTCGAGAGTCATTACGAATCGTCTCGCGCGCAGACTTGACGACTTCCAGCCTCCCGAACAAGCCGGTTTCCGAAAGGGCTTTAGCACCATAGACCACATACATACCCTACGGCAAATTGTACAGAAGTCCGGGGAGTACAATTTGCCACTATGTCTGGCGTATGTGGACTATGAGAAAGCCTTTGATTCCGTCGAAATTTGGGCGGTGCTGCAGTCCCTTCAGCGGTGCCAAGTTGACTCTCGGTATATCGAAGTGTTGAAGTGCTTGTACAGTAGGGCTACGATGGCTATCCGAGTACAGAACCAGAGTACGAAACCTATCCAATTGCAGAGAGGTGTAAGACAGGGTGACGTCATATCCCCGAAACTCTTCACCGCTGCATTGGAAGACGTTTTCAAGCTTCTGGACTGGAAAGGATACGGTATCAACATCAATGGCGAGTACATCACTCACCTTCGATTTGCCGACGATATAGTCCTTATGGCAGAATCGCTGGAGGACCTAAGCACTATGCTCAATGACCTCAATAGTGTTTCCCAACGGATAGGTCTTAAGATGAACATGGACAAAACAAAGATCATGTTTAATGTCCATGTCACACCTATGCCGGTAGTTGTTGGGAACACTAAGCTCGAAGTTGTTGACGAGTATGTTTACCTGGGACAAATAGTCCGACTAGGTAAGTCCAACTTCGACCGAGAGGTCAATCGACGGATTCAACTCGGCTGGGCAGCGTTCGGGAAGCTACGACACATCTTCTCGTCAGACATACCTCAAAACCTTAAAACGAAATTGTACAACCAGTGCGTGTTGCCAGTGATGACTTACGGAACTGAGACGTGGTCCTTCACTGCTGGCCGTATGAGGAGGCTCAGGGTCGCTCAGCGAGCTATGGAGAGGGCTATGCTCGGAGTTTCTCTGCGTGATAAACTCAGAAATGAGGATATCCGCAGTAGAACCAGAGTGACCGACATAGCCCAACGGATTAGTAAGCTGAAGTGGCAATGGGCCGGCCATATAGCTCGAAAAACCGACAACCGATGGGGAAGAAAGGTTCTAGAGTGGCAGCCTCGTACCGGCAAGCGAAGTGTAGGGCGTCCCCCCACTAGATGGAGTGACGACCTGGTAAGATATGCAGGAAGTCGATGGATGCAGGTGGCTCAGGACCGTGCTTTGTGGCATTCTTTGGGGGAGGCCTATGTTCAGCAGTGGACTTGTGAAGGGCTGTAATGATGATGATGATATCTCTACTCTACTCTACTCTCTATATTGCTACTCTTAAAAAAAAACAGTTTGAATAAAATTTTACATGGACGTCTGGATTTTGATTTAGTCTAGTCACGATAACTCACGAAAAAATTGACTAATAGTAGTAGACGAATTAGCTTCAGAATTACATCAACTAGTTCCCTACTTCCTATCACAACTAGATAGAGAAACTAACCTTTCTTCCTATCAATAGCCTAGTAGCCTAGTACCCGTAGTTTGTTAATAATATACATAGAGGTCAGTGGTCAGTAAAATGATTTTCAAGTTTATGTTTTATTGTATGGAGTGTTGGAGTGTAGAGTAGAAGGAGAACCATCCTATAAGGTGCGAAAGTTGAAAAAGTGACCGACAATATACTGAAAATAGAGGTTCCAAAACCTACCACAATAGCGCTGGCGTCTGAAAAACTACGATATGAATATAGCTGTTGTAGACGGAGTGAAGTCAGCCGAATTCAAATATTTAAAAAAATTCATGACTAGAGTAGTTAGTAAATGCCAGTATACAAAACCTCAACTATTTACGTATTACAAAACCAAGCGGATCGGTCGGGCCTTGTTTATTTCTCCATCTTATTCTAATTAATTTTAGCGCTTTTTTTTTTAATTTAGCCTATGCTACTGCAGCGCCACCCTTATTGGACACGTTTTTAGGGACACTTTTCATATATAGAGATGGTCCTCCTTCTACTCTACACTCGTCTACACTCCATATTTTATTGTTATTAAAAATTTAACGGTGCTTTCATATTTTTTTAAACCTTGATAGACAAAAGACACATGTACCATACAGCCTATATCGATTTTATAGTTTTTATAATCGATTTATTTTAGTAAACATTATTTATTTTTCCCTGTAGGTGACACTACCTCTTAAAATAATAGAGCGCTAAATTTAAAACCGTGCCGTGTAGTGGCGGTTAAGAATATCCACTACCCCATATCTTCCCGTGGGTGTCGTAAAAGGCGACAAAGGGAAACAGGCAGGAGATGGGCAGCAGCATATTCCTGGTAACGGCAAAAATACAATAAAAAAACTGCGGTTCCCAACCCGCTCGCCAAGCGTGGCAACTATGGCAATATACCCCCCATGATGAAAGTTACGAAGAGACGGCCCCCAGTCCCCGGCGGCGCCGCTATTCCTGGCTACGGTGGCGACCATGGTAACGGCGGGGCAGGGGGTGCTAAGAATCTCTGGTGGAGGTTCGGTTGCCACCTACGACGACTCGACCTGGCAACATACAACGCACGCACCCTGAGGACTGACGAGAAGATTGTGGAGCTGGAAGAAGAGACGCACCAACCTCGGCACACCCCGATGAGGAGGTGGAGGAAATGTATGAGGATATCTCTAGAGCCATGCATTCCTCCAAACCCCAATATACGGTGTTAATGGGAGACTTCAATGCAAAACTAGGCACAAGAGAGAACGGTGAGCTTAAAGTGGGGAAATTTGGAATAGGGCAACGGAACCCAAGGGGCCAGCAGCTGGCCGACTTCATGGAGAAAGAGGGACTCTTTATGATGAATTCTTTCTTCCAGAAGCGGCCCCAGCTCGAGTTACAAAACCGTTTTCAGTGCCTAGAAGACTGCAATGAAGTGAACGATTTGAATGACAAGCTCGTGGAAACTGTACATGCGGTCGGAGCTAAGTTCTGCAAGATCCACCGCAGAAGATCACAAAAACTCTCCGATTACACTCTTAATCTCATGGCTGTTAGACGGGAGATGAAGCTACATTCTTCAACAGATTTGACAGCATACAGGCAACTGAACGGACAGATCTCCAAATGCATGCGGCAGGGACTTACGCAACTTCAATACAGCTCGTATTGAAGAAGCGATCGAGCGGAACCAAGGCTCCAAAGTCTTTGCCAGAGTTCTGTCTGCCAGAAAGAGCCAACTGTCAAAGCTGAAGACCGAATGTGGCAGCATCGTTTCCGGGGCACCTGAGATTTTGAGTGAGATTGAGAGGTTCTATGGGCAGCTGTACACGTCTTCGTTGGAGCCGCACGCAAGTGTGAGTAACGATCCATGTGAGCGAGATTAGAATGGCTCTCCAGCACCTTAAAACGGCAAGGCCCCAGGCGAGGATGGAATTACAGCGGAGCTTCTGAAAGCGGGTGGAAAACCGGTACTTGAAGTCCTTCAGAAGCTCTTTAATTCCGTCCTTCATGGTGGCATTACACCGGAGGCGTGGAGCAGAAGTGCGGTGGTCTTGTTCTTCAAGAAAGGCGACAACGCTCTCTTGAACTACAGACCGATTTCCCTTCTGAGCCGCGTCTACGTGCTGTTTTCCAGAGTCATTACGAATCGTCTCGCGCGCAGCCTTGACGACTTCCAGCCTCCCGAACAAGCCGGTTTCCGAAAAGGCTTTAGCGCCATAGACCACATACACACCCTTCGGCAAATTGTACAGAAGTCCGAGGAGTACAATTTGCCACTATGTCTGGCGTATGTGGGCTATGAGAAAGCCTTTGATTCCGTCGAAATTTGGGCGGTGCTGCAGTCCCTTCAGCGGTGCCAAGTTGACTGTCGGTATATCGAAGTGTTGAAGTGCTTGTACAGTATGGCTACGATGGCTATCCGAGTACAGAACCAGAGTACGAAAGCTATCCAATTGCAGAGAGGTCTAAGACAGGGTGACGTCATATCCCCGAAACTCTTCACCGCTGCATTGGAAGACGTTTTCAAGCTTCTGGACTGGAAAGGATACGGTATCAACATCAATGGCGAGTACATCACTCACCTTCGATTTGCCGACGATATAGTCCTTATGGCAGAATCGCTGGAGGACCTAAGCACTATGCTCAATGACCTCAATAGTGTTTCCCAACGGATAGGTCTTAAGATGAACATGGACAAAACAAAGATCATGTGTCATGTCCATGTCACACCTATGGCCGGTAGTTGTTGGGAACACTAAGCTCGAAGTTGTTGACGAGTATGTTTACCTGGGATAAATAGTCCGACTAGGGAAGTCCAACTTCGACCGAGAGGTCAATCGACGGATTCAACTCGGTTGGGCAGCGTTCGGGAAATTACGGCACATCTTCTCGTCAGGTATACCTCAAAACTTGAAAACGAGACTGTACACTCAGTGCGTGTTGCCAGTGATGACATACGGAACTGAGACGTGGTCCTTCACTGCTGGCCGGATGAGGTAGCTCTGGAGGAAGCACTGCTGGCCGGATGAGATATGGAGAGGGCTATGCTCGGAGTTTCTCTGCGTGATAAACTCAGAAATGAGGATATCCGCAGTAGAACCAGAGTGACCGACATAGCCCAACGGATTAGTATTTAGTAAGCTGAAGTGGCAATGGGCCGGCCATATAGCTCGAAGAACCGACAACCGATGGGGAAGAAAGGTTCTCGAGTGGCAGCCTAGTACCGGCAGGCGAAGTGTAGGGCGTCCCCCCACTAGATGATGTGACGACCTGGTAAGATATGCAGGAAGTCGATGGATGCAGGTGGTTCAGGACCGTGCTTTTTGGCATTATTTAGGGGAGGCCTATGTTCAGCAGTGGACTTGTGAAGGGCTGTAATGATGATGATGATGATGAAATTTAAAACACTGTGAAAATTAAATAAAACGCTCATAAGGCGTACACTTTTGAATTTTCCAAACTATTCTTGTCGTTGTTCGGTGGACTTTTTTATTACCATTCATAGCCGAAGAAGATTTCAGGTGTTCTAAATTTTCTGCCTATATAGACAATAAGTACGAGTCTGATAGCCTTTCCTTTCCCATAGAAGTCCTTAGAATTTTTTCTTATACACGTTCGGGGCTCCTGTAGCCCCGGGGGCCCGTATCATTGTTACGGCTGATACGGCGGTAGTTACGCCCCTGCACCTGTACTTGTTTCACAATATTTTTTTAACAGTGGTAGAGCCACGCGGCAGCTTTTGCTGTCGTACGGATGAGCCGGCTCGAATCGGGGTGGTAACATGACCTCACACAAAACCAGCGTGAAGTAGATGTTTACCTCTGCGTTTCGCTTGGTGAGTGCAGGTGGCTAGAGGCCCTTTTTACTGGAAATGAGGCATTCCATCTTGGTCCTCACGGGTGACAACGCATCTGCATTTCGATTCGCAAACGAGGATAAATGTAGATGTCTATGGGCCACAGCAACCACTTACCATCAGGTGGACTGTGTGCTCGTTTGTCACCCTATACTATAAAAAAATAACGTTATAAACAACAACACCTATGCATCACTACGCTTTTCTTCAAGGCTTGTAAGTACGAGCGAGAGCGCAGTATAATCAACCTGCGTTGTTTGTCTGTGACATGTGGTACTGATACACTCTTGGGTGTAGAATATGTATCAGCGTATTTTTCACCAATGTAGTAGGAACCACGAAAAAGTTTATGCCAATGAGCACTCTTACAATATAGTCCATAGTGAGAGACTATTAGCTTTCCTCGTTGAAATAATAAATGAAATTATAATTTAAATAATAAAAAACGGAAATTAGTAAAAATATATTCAAATCAACAAAAATGGTAACAACACTAGATGTTTCAAAATACTGATAGCGTTTTTTTTAGTTATAAACTTAACCAACTTATAAAATATTTTTAAAATATGATCACTATGCTAAGCTTTAAGGCACAAAATATAAACTTAAATAAAATAGTAGGTTGTAACTTTAAGAATGGACTTTTTATACAAAATTCACCATAAACAATCGTACCAGCATCATAAAATGTAAAAATATACCATGTTGTCATTTGTGATTTGGCGCTCGGCTTATCATTGGGTGCCATCAAGATCTAACATGAAAAGAAAAAACTAATATTTTCTGGTATATAGGTTGTTCTTTGGGTTTGAAAAAAGTACCTCATATTAATACAAATTGTATTTAATCTGTCAAATCTTTGAAATCCACATGAGATAATCCAAGGTCACCTTTGTAGAACGCTCCAAAGAGTATGGTTATATTTAGAAAGGACCCCTCAGAACCAAAGAGTATATGATCACTACATTTAATCAGAACCATAGTTGTGCTCAGAACAATTATTTCTTAAATGTTATTTATATGAACTGTAAAACTAAACATTTATTAGAATTAGTTTAGTTACTAAATTACGCTTTTTAAATTAACAGAATTTACTTCAAATGACGAGTTTCCGCCTTTACCTACGCGTCGCGTTTACGTCACATACTTTAGTCTTATTTCCTTTGCCGCGTGAATGTAAGAGGCAACTACAAATTAAAAAAAAAATTAAGTGGGTACAATAGAACGTTTTTTGTTAGTATTATATAAAAGGTAAGTAATTACACTGTTTAAAAGTTAATTCCTTATAAAATAAAAAAAGAATCACTATATTTAATAGCCAGAATTAACTGAAAATTAAATATAAAGTGTGAGTTATCACAATGAATCATGTAATAAACACAAATTTTCATATTCCTCAAAGTCCAATGTGCGAAAATGACGTTCTATGTTATAATTTCGATGTATAGTGAACATTATGGCAAAGTTGTTTTCAACAAATTTTAAAAATTTTGTTCAACCAACTTCAATATAAATTATTAAGAAAACATTATTATTCAGATCTTGATCAAATTTATATGGGACTACATGTGAAGCACCAGCTTTCAAGTAAAAAAGAATCATCGAAATCAGTTCACCCAGAAGGAAGTTATGAGGTAACACACATAAAAAAACATACAGTCGACTTCCTCCTCCTGTTTGAAGTCTGTAGAAAAATTGCGTTGGTCAAAGATAACGTAATAAAGTATATAACTATGTATTAATTTCTTTTGAGGCTCCTACTGAGTATATCGATATAATTATATTATATATTTCTTTTCTTTATGAAAATCGAGTATCTCTATGTCCTTGTTTCTTTCTTCATAGTATTTATTTCATTTTAACATATAGCGATTCATTAGATTTGCCTTAGTTGTAGAAGTGACATAATATTTATTTTTTCTTTTCTTTTCAGTAGAATTTTTTGGTTTTATTATTCATTATTTTAACCATTGAACTTGTTTACGCTACTTTTGTTTAATAAATTGTTTGATGATGTTTGATGACTTTTTTACACACAAAAATATTTTTTCAAATAAAAAAATTAATCCCTCCCTCTCCTTACAGTTTCCTTCCACTGCTGGTCATGGGCCAAGGAAATAAAGAGGAGCACAGAATTTTACTGTCACAAATACTACCCACCTTTGCAACGCTGCCCTAAACATCGCACAGAGTATCCGCGTTCCACCGAGATTAAATTAAGAAAAAATGTTCGCCTTTTTTCTCCCCACATTTATTTCTTGTCATTATTACAACAAACACCGTTACATCCTATAAAAATCTCCACTGAACATAGGCCTTCACTATATTCCTCCTAGAGGGTATACTTGTCACAGTTGCCACTTTCTGTTCCAGGAACTGAAGAGTGGATCAGTCGCCTCTTACGAAACTCACGGAATAATATGAATATTATTACACCGCCACTACACAGTAATTGATAATTTCTCGAAACATTTCATTTATCGACAAATCGTCTTGCAATCGTCGTTACTCTAGCGCTCACTTGACCTTCATACAAATAATTCGATATTTTAATTGTTGATATTTTTTACTTTTGGATAAGAAAATTAGTAATGACTCTTTAAGTTATATTTACCATCTTTTAAAAAAATTGTCTGACCTGACCTACTATACTCTTTGGCTTGACCATAGTTCTATGCATGAAGCTAATACAAAGGGGAGACGGCATAATCAACTGTGCACTGTGATTCTAAGTAGGTCCTGACGTCATCATAGTGGGCGTGGCTTTAGTTAGTATACTGCAGGGGGGGTACACTTTCATACTGTAAGTAGGGATCCAATAATCTGCAAAGACACTAGTGCCATCTTATACGATATCCGCATAAACTTTCGAACATCAAATTCTAAAAGGTGCGCTAGATGGCGACTACACCAATTCTAGTTATTGGGTATGGAGTTTAATGGAGTTCTCTAAAGTTCTAACATAAATATAAAAGATTAATAATTATACGGGCATTCAAAAACCTCTTTAAAAATATATTGAATAAAAATATTTATTTTGTCGGTCTGAGATGCAATAAGTTTCTCGTTTTGGCAAGTGGCAACTTTATTACTTTATCACATGGCTATAATGGCTACCGGCGTGTGAGCAAGTCGTTGTTTTCACGAACGCTTTTGCCATTTTTGTAATTTTCGGTTGTTGTTGCTACTCGTATTTACAATAAGTTTGGTTGAGTTGAGATTAGCCCTCATCCCGTCTTATCGTTTAGTTTTTCATGCTGGAACCACATTGTATGTACATATGTGTAGTGTTGTGCGAAATATCAAATATTTAATTAGGTTTGGTGCTGTATTGTGCGGAATAGATGCTTTTACATCTTGTTTGTTAAAATGCCGAGGACTTGTGCTATTGGATGTACATAAAACAAAGTTAAATCAATATTTCATTGATGTTACAAATAATATACGTTTTCACGAACTATTTTGTACTTTATATAATTTTAGGTTGTTGTAAATAAATGTTTAAATGTTTCAAATAAATGTTTAAATTACTGAAATCTGTAATACTTATTTAATAGAACCCTAATACCTTAAAATATAAATATAACTGCCTATAGTATAAATAGCTGTATATGCATAACTACATATAACTATCTATAGTCAAAATATTGAGATTAGTTCAACGGATATGGTACCAGACGGCGACACTGTGCCACTATTTGTATTGGGTGACAAAAAATCGTAGAAGCTGGCTCTCTATTCCGGTATATATTACTCTACTCTATGGTATACTGTCAGCATTCGTCCTGTGCGCTTATGTGTTGAAAAAATTGCAAATCGGTGTATTTTCGTAGTATTAAGAAGAAAAGGATGAAGTGTTGTTTTATTGTGTAAAAATTACTTAGATAGACGCTCTGATGTTATGGATAGCATCACATTTCATTTGTAAATAATTTTACACCTAATTTATTAAAATAGGTCTAGAAAAATCTCTTTGCGTCGGCTTTCAAATATAATTAAATATATTCGACACTAGATGGCGACACTTTGTGTCATGTGAACTAAAAATATAAAGGTCCGTAGAGCTCAGTATTGGTAAAATAATCATACGAAGGTGCTGAAATTTGTTTTGCATTCAGACATAAAGAAATTTTTGATCGCAAAATATTCTTTTTATAGTTTATAGTCATTTTGAGAACAGGCCGTATTCTCGTCAAGTAAACCTCATAAAAATAACCAAAAGACAGGGCCCTAATTAGAATTCAATTATTTTTCCCACTAATCCAAATTTTAATACTAAAATGCAGGAAATTGTACCTGGGCTGATTTTTACGAAATGTTTAAGTTATATTTAAGTGACATTCTAGATGCAAAGAATCACTTAAATACAATTTAATGTTCTTAGATTGGCATTCAAAAACTGCATTCGGATGCCTAATTTGGAATAAAATTTTTATATTTTAATTGATTTGTAAATAAAATTATATTAATTATAATAATTTGTCTATTATTTGTTCTTCCTCAGAGCCCACACATAAATAATAGTTCAGCCGTTACTACGTGAAAAAATTACACATACACAGTACATACTTAGGGTGGAATAAGCTCAAGGAGACAGAAAGAACATACAAAATTTCGCCTTTATAATATTAGTGAGATAAGTAGGATATTTAGTTCAATATTAAAAATCCTACTTAACATTGAACATAGAATATTTAGTTTCAAAGAGACTTTATTTTATGGATAAAATAAATATTTCTTGAAGGTTGACTTTCACGAAATGATAAACATATTTAAATTGTATTTAAGTGATTCTTTGCATATAGAATGTCACTTAAATATAACTTAAACATTTTGTAAAAATCAGCCAAGTACAATTTCCTGCATTTTAATATTGAATGTCGGTAAAATAATTGAATTTTAATTGCGGCCCTGTCTTTTTCTTATTTTTAAGAGGTTTACTTGACGATAGATGGCGGCTTGTTCCCAAAATTATTAAGAAAACTATGAAAATATTACTTTGGCGATTAAAATTTCTTTGTCTGGATGTACTTGCTTCATGAGGTAGACGCTCCGATGCTATGGATGGCATCACATTTCATTTGTAAGTAATTTTACACCTAATTTATTAAAATAGTTCTAGAAAAATCTCTTTGCGTCGGCTTTCAAATATAATTAAATATATTTCACACTAGATGGCGACACTTTGTGTCCAGTGAACTAAAAATATAAAGGTACGTAGAGCTCAGTAATGATAAAATAATCATACGAAGGTGATGAAATTTGTTTTGCATTCAGATATAAAGAAATTTTTAATCGCCAAAAGATTATTTTTATAGTTTATAACATTTTGTGGACATGCCGTCATCTGCCGTCAAGGTAGCTAAGCTACATAGCAACATCGATATGGAAAGATTCGAGTAGTTTTACTATTTATCGGTAGATGTAGATAATGTAAAGGGGGCGGGGCTTTGCACCCCTCACCCCGCAAATTGTCACGCGTTGTTACATAGTAAAATTTAATTACAACGTCTCCTCTTTATATTTGCTTCATGGTTCTATGTATGTCCAATAAAATGTCAAGGTCTGAGAGGTTAATAAATATTATTATAATATGGGTTAAATAATGTGTGTAACATTATTTTTTAATATAACTGTGTTTTTAATTCTGCCATTTAATCCCTTAATAAGGGGGTTTGGTTACAAATCATTACTTATCGGAAATTGTCTCTCTTCGTATGTTTTGTTCTTTTTTTTATTAAGAATACTGATATTCACCGTGTATCAACGAAAACAGATAATTAGTATCCGTTGAAACCTCTGATATATATATATATATATATATATATATATATATATATATATATATATATATATATATATATATATACGCAGCGAAAATTTTATTTACAATTAATCATCGACACATTATAGTATTAACAATATTGCACATACATATATTTAAAATGGATTTACAATATTTACAATAGGATATTTAGTAAATTATACATTCATCAAAAAGTACTACAAATACAAATAATAAAATAGCGCAGTATATTTACAGAGGAATTAATCAACATTAACTTTTTTTAAGTTTAGTCTAAGCTTAAAGGCGGACTACCATCGAACTCTTCTGCAAAGGGATCAACGACTTGGCTTCCTTTATTTTCTTTTTCAGGAACATCACTAGGAAAGTTTAACTTAATGGGATTAGCACTTTTTCTTTTTACACAATTATTTTCACCATATATAACATGGCTTGATTGTTTATTCCTAACGATAACATTTGTATTGTCTTTGGATTTTTCGTTAGCAACACTATTAGAAGTGTCATTCTTTGAAGATAGTGGACTTTTAAAAGCACTCGTGGCGTTTTTAGATTTATTAATAATATGTATGGGATTCAACGGTGGGGGCTCTCCATACATTTTTAATTTTGCAATTTTTTCCTCCACTTTCTTTTTTCTTGATAGGACGCTAGGACTTATGTCTTGTGTATCAATTTGTCTGAAAGTGGACTCAAAGTCTAGTCCGCTAAGGTTTAAAATATCCTCAATGGGATTTGGTTTTCGCGTCAGTGGTGAATCTATAAACATTTTGTGTTTTGATACATTATAGTCACTATAATTTATTCTATACGGTGATATTTTTTCGCAATTATTTCTTAATACTGAACAATTGTTTTTCTTTTCTACACACTCTTGACAAAAGCTTTTTATATTTACACAAGATAACGCTTTGCTTAATTCCTCTGTCATTTTACGCACATTCGCTAGTTTTGATGTTTTCGTAAAATAAGAAAACTCTGTGGCGCGAAACTGGGGTATACTTTTTTTAGTGTTGCCAAACCTCTTCTGCAAATTCATGCACGCCACTACCTGACATGTGTGAAGAACATTCTCATAACCAATTTTTTTTAATCCTCCCCAGAAATATATACAAATTAGGTTTTTTTCTCCATCCGTCAAATAAACATTTTGAAATTGTGCTTTTACTGATTCAAATTGTTCACTTGGTGGATCAATTAAAAATATAAGCCCTACAGTGTCGACTTCATTGTAGTCTGTAGTAATCATTGGATTCATAGCTAAATCTTTAGTGCTGTAACAGGTTCTCTTAAGATTTGTAGCCATAGCTTTTACCTTATCATTTTCCTTGAAGATTGTTCTACTAAAAATTGTTTGCCTTCCAGCAGACAATTGTATTTCAGAATACCTGAAAGTAAAATATTTTCGGTATTCAAAACATACCTTATACATTTTGTCGTATACACATCACACATATATATAAAAAATATTTTTCTGTGAATATCCCATTTTTGAAATATAAGAGTTATTTACAAGTAATGATGAATGCTATGATCACTGTTTCCCTGGGCTTGCTTATAAAATCAGTAAAAAGAATATTTGCAATATAACAAGAGTAATTGACAAATTATTAGTAAGCTAAATTCGCAATCAAGAAATCGCTCAAAAAATTTACAACTTGTGATTAAAAAAAGAGGTTTTAGTGTGGCAGTCTCGTACTGGCAACACAGTGTGGGGTGACCCCAAGTGAATAAAATGACGGTTCAATGAAACATATGGGTCGTGTTTTATGGCTAGGAGACATATGATATACCAGCAGAGGTTTAGTTAGTATTGAATGGTATACATAATACATATTAATACTCTAAGAGGGTTACGGAGGGTAGGCAGAGACTACGAATTTCCAATGGGAGCATCCATGACTTTTCTTCCACCAGGGCGGCGCAACTTAAAACTGAGGTGTAATATTTGACAGAATTCATAGTGGGGAAGTTAATTTGTTCGAAAAATGTAAAGATTAATGTTTATTTCTGTACTGTGTAAAAATAAATAAATGAAACCACAGGTATTCATAAAAGTAAAAAATAGAGTTAAAAATATGAAAAAATTAAAGAGCATACCACTGCGGCATTGTTTTGTGTATTAATGTAACACTCTAGAAACTGATAAACTTTTATTTAAAACTAACTTCTCAATTAAGTGACATTGTGTAACAAAAAACTTCACTTCAATGTCAAATAGCTATCTGGTGAGCGGTAAATTATTAGCCCTTAATGACACAATCATGACACATCTTTCTCGCTTCTTTTGCATCATTCTCGAATCTTTTACATCCTTAAATTTAAGAATACATGTTCGTAAGTTAAATGTACTCTTAAATTGGTCTATCTTATATATATCTGTACTGTTGGTAATAGAGTTACAGTTTGCAAAATAATTACCTCATGGCTGTTGGAACAATATTGTACACATTGATCCATGACCCTTCTTGAATTATATCTAATATTGCATCATTTGGCCTCCAAACTGACATCATAGCTGAAAAAAAGGTATCTTATTAAATTCAATATTTAGTGTCATCTTTTAATTTTCTTTGGAATGTGATGTGAAATATATTATTACATAATGTAAAAGAATCTAATTTACATTCTCTTAAAGTCCAGTGCTGACATAGGACCCATAGATTGCATAATAAGGGGGATATTTGCTATAGATGCCACCGCAATTTTTCATTTTCTTATTACCAGACGATGGGCAACACCGTTTTTTTTTTCATTTCTTATAGAATTAGGGTGACAAATAAGCACACAGTACACCCGATAGTAATTGTGGTCAATAGACATCTACATTTATCATCGGTTAAAAATCAATATGCAGGTGCGTTTTCACTACGGAGGACTAAGATGGAACGCCTCGTATCCAATAAAAAGGGTCCAGTTTTCTAGACTCACCATACGAAACACAGCAGCCTTAAGCTGTTATTTCACGCTGGTATTCTGTGAGAGCGTGGTCCTTCCCCGGTCGAGCCAACCCATTCGTGCTACAACCATAATATAACTACAGCATTGCTCTACGTATAGACAACCCTTAAGCCCACTAGAGTCCGGGGACCAAAAAAAATATTTACTACTTTTAGTAAATTCCCAAAACTTGATAATGTTTCCGATTTAATTTAAATTCCGTTTTTATTATTTAAGAATTGACTAATAAAATTATTATTGACTACAAAAAAACTATGACGTCATTTACTGGTATCCCAATATCCATGGATATATTCCATTTTAGTAGCTCGTAAAAAGTTTAACAATGGATATGAATATCAACTAACTACCCTCTTTAATCTTTTATAATCCCTTTCATTCAAAAGTGAAAACAAAAATGTCTATAATAAACCATACCTTTAGAAATTTCACCATTTTTACCAATATCAGCGATTCTAATCTTTAGAACTGGTACCACATTCCTGCCGACGTGCAAGCCTTTTGCTTTTAACCTTTCTTCAACTCGGGTCTGTACGGATTGAAGCAATTTCTCTCTACGTTTGTTCGTGTAATCTTGCAGCAGAGCACATTGGGAGCTTGTCAGGTGTGCCTGTAAATAAGGAGTTAGGATGACATCATGGCCAATAGTGCGACAAGCTGCCAAATGTAGTAGCCTATAGTCCGTTCGCGTTAAGAAAATAGTGAGTCATCAGTGCAACTACAGGGTAAAGGTGTATTCAGAGTGGAGTGAAAATTCCTTTTTTTCCAACATTTAATTAGTTTTAATGGAAACAAATTTTCTTAAAATTACTTAAATCACTAATCAGTATCGCTAGATTCTCCAGTTACATTAATTATGAAAGAATTTTGTTCTGCAAGTTCCATGATGTCATCCAAATTCCACATGGTATTTTATTCGCGTATCACGTGGTCGCAGCACTCCTTCCAACGATTAGCGTCTATTAATGCTATTGCGTCATCTAATAATTTTTTTATGTCACTTATTTTGAACGTGAAGTTATTGGCACCAACATAATTTTTTATTTGGGCCCAAACCAATTCAATTGGATTAAGTTTGCAATGGTAAGGCGGTAGGCGAAGAATTGTAATGCCATTACTTTTGGCAGTCTCATCTATTAAATATTTATTATTGTTTTGTTCGAAGGCCTGACTTCAACTGGTCACTGTGAACTCGACTTTCTAATTTCTTGCATTTTAATTGGCTGCGGGGCGTGACCAGGCCGGCGGACAACAATGACTCACTATTTTCTTAACGCGAACGGACTATAGTTCCTTAGACATTTTGAAGTTGGAAGAAAAATAGCCGTTTCTTCTTACAAGGCAGGGACTTCTTGAAACGATGGCGTAGCTTTCTTGACGTTTAAACAGCGCTTTGTGCAGGCCAATTTTGAATGTTTGTTTTTACGTGACTTGTACAATATATTGTGCAAAAAATGTCAAAGACAATCACCACAAAGTGTGTGTCCAAAAATATGGAATAATAAGACTGAGACTGATTTGAACCTAGGTCACACAGTCGCCATTTATTATTACATATTAACACTTATATAATTATTTCGGATAATAACAATATACACTGGTTGGAAAATATATTTATTATATTTTCGAATCATGTTAGTTCCGGCTGAATCATTTTAATAATCAGCTAGGTGTGTCTTTTAACACTTCGGGTAACTTTTCATCCAAAGCAAAAAATTTAAACTATTTGCACTTCATAGAAACTACAAGATCCGGTCACGGTTTCAAGATTTCATCACTGTAATAAATTCTTAAATTGTAATGCGTACAGCAAAGGAGTGCATCTTTCCGTCCGATTACAATATGTGCGTCTTCAAGGCAAGAGTGAATAGGCTTTTGTTACACTAAGACACTGCGATTTACCATCTAGCGCTGCATCACCACTTACCACCAGGTGGGATTGTGGTCAAGCACTGACTTATAAAAAGTACATAAAAAAAACTCTATATGAACGTAGAATGGTTATAAATTTTGCTATTATATTATTTCAAATAGAAGAATCGCTATGGTATTACGTGTGTACTTGGTCCCTCGAGCCGACCCATTTCATAGAACCATTATTAGCGTAATATTATTACAAAAGAAAAATTACGAAAACTGTGGAAGATCAATGGATAAGCACTCGTAGTACGAGAGAAATCTGAGTCCGATCTCCTCTAGCACCAATGAAATGGTCAATTGCAATTATTTTAAGTCCCGATTAATGAAATGTACACGAACATGAACTTCGCCAACATATACAATTGGTGTAACGTAGTAAACTCTACTTAGATTAATTGAGCAAGCTAGGACTCACCGCACCTCTAAGTCTAAGCGGGTATTTTGCGTGGTCAGCAAGACTTCCTAAACTATTCGAGCCATCCGAGCTCCTCGAGGACTGTTAATATTACCAATGACCTCGGTGAGCGACCTCGGGGATCCGAGATACTTAGCTGTTTACCTGGTAACCATTTGACAGTCAAGTAGAATGCAGACTACGGTTTCTTCATACCCCAGGCATAGTCTGTACGTACTCTACGTTGCTTTATACTCTCTCAGAAATGTGAATAGGGATGTGTCAAGATGTAAAACGTATGCAAGCTGTTCCATCCATCTATTACACAGCCTATAAAAGTCCACTGATTAATTGACCTCCCCCAAAGATTGCCTCATAGAGGAATTTAGCCATAGTTGTTAGGCAAGTGGGCAATCACATGTTTTTTAATAATTTACAATTGTTTTCACAGTAAGATGCTGCTGTCCATCCCCTGTTTCAGTTTACCTCTGTCGCCTTACCATTTTACGGTTATGTAAGCTGTTATTTTACTTTTATCTTTTATTTTGAAAAAAAACAAAATGGAACATACCCTAAACTCTCCGGGATCTTTGCATTGTTTCATAAATCTTTTAATTTGCGAACCGCTGTTAAGACTTGTCCTGACTTCGGAATCGCATTCCGAATCCTGTGATTCCTGTGACAACGAGAATTGAACTTAGTGATATTATTAATGCTATTACATTATCATATATCACAATCAATTTAAAAAGTTTTATACGAGGTAGAACTATGCTGCAGACATATTATGGTTGTAGTACGAATGGGTCTACTCGACAGGGGTAGGATCACGGTCCCATAGAATACCAGCACGAAATTGCAGCTTAATCCTACCGTATTTTGTAAAGTGAGTGTAGAGAACCGGAGACCCTTTTTACTGGAAAAGAGGCATTCCATCTTAGTCCTCACGGGTGGCAACGCATCTGCATTTTGATTTTTTATTGAGTATAGATGTGGATGCCTATGGGTCACAACAACCACTTACCATCAGTTGGACTGTGTGCTCCTTTGTCACCCTATCCTATAAAAACAGATAACCGAAAACCTCTTTTATTAAATCCGAGGCATCTTGATTCTTAGCGGTGAGAACGCATTTTATTTTGTTTTTATTTTGATTTTCAACCGAGGATAGTTGTAGATGTCTACGAGGCTATTGAACCTCCTACCATCAGGTGGACTGCGTGCTTGTTTGTCACCCTTATTCTATAAAAATGGGTAATGTAAAAGTCGCATACGCGGTTTTCACTTTGACGATTTACGGATGTCTATATGCTTTAGGCTTTGAGGTATTCCCGCGTATTTCTAAGAAACTACAATGCATCCGAATAGCGTTTATATACATTTAAAAGAAATAAATTTTGTAACTTTACGTCGTATAAATGAGAGTAAAAAAACCAGAGGTAAGGCAATACCTATTGCCTATTCGAAATTAAAAAAAAGTGCATGTACCTCATCTGCAAATTCTTTCTCAACTTCCTCGTAAATCTTCTCCAGCAGTGCTTGTCTTTCCGACTCATATTTCATTTGGTGGAGTTGTTCCAGACGTTCAGAACGGGTCACTTTAAAAAAAATGGAAAACAGTGAGGATAAGCCTTACCATTTTTGTAGGTCGTTTTAACTTAGCTTTAACTTAGTTACATAATAATATACGGTATAATATAGTAATACAAATAAGTCATGTGAGATCACTCAAAGTCACTTAACAAACTATGAAAAGACATACAAGGAGGGCCAATAATTTTCTGCTCACCAGATATCGCTAGCTGACATTCAGGTAAAGGTTTTTGTTACAGTGTCATTTAATTAAGATGTTAGCTTTAAATAAAAGTTTATCACTTTCTAGAGTATTATATTAATACACAAAACAATGCCTCAGTGGTTTGCTCTTTAATTTTTTGCACATTTTTCACTTTTTTAAAAATTGCCTATTTTTATGAATATTTGTGGTTTGGTTTATTTATTTTTACTATTATCAATATAGAATATAGCTAATGGTACAGAAAAAACATTAACCTTTACATTTTCCGAACAAATTAACTTCCCCGCTATTTAATCTGTCAAATATTATACCTCACTTTTAGGTGGTGCCGCCCTGGTGGCAGAAAAGTTGGCATCCATGACTTTTTCATTGGGATCCCTCTGCGTTATATAATCCTTAACGAGGATATACACAGGAGAGAAAGATTAACTGACATAGCCAGGACTGACAATTTATCTCAATGAAATGCTTATGGGGATGAAAGACATTGAGCGTCAGACACATACTGCCAAGCGCAGAGTTGGACCAATAGTAGCAGTGAAAAAATTGATGGAATATGGTCCCTGCATGTTTCACTATGCAACTACTTAATACTTACTACTTAAACGCGGTCAACTAAATGTGGGTTCGAACTTCGAATCCACGGGATTCGGTAAACGGGAGTAACTAAAAGTATTTTAAAAATGAATAAAAATACCATTAGTTTTTTTTTTTGTTTTAATTACAACTTGAAACTATAAAAATTAAGAAAACTGTCTGTAAACTAGTTTACCTGTACTTCCATCTTCAAATTTTTCCACATAAAGCGTAGGATACACTCGTGTCACGAGTGCGCGCAACTTTGACACTTTCCCGCCTTCCAGCTCGACACATGACAGCGGAGCCAAGATGGCGCCCGCACCGTGATAACCAAGACGCGCGTCCCAATGAGCACGTCGTGTAGAATTACCAAAGAGTTTTAAACGTACTGATGACGTGTCCTTAAATAGAGAAAAATTGTTGTTTAACAAAAGCTATCAAAATTGTATATACATATGGGTTGCAACTATGGAAAGTATCTTTTTTTTTTTTCTATTTCCCCTAATATGAAGTAATTTATGGAGGCCTATATTCGGTATCGGATTTAGCAGCTAGCTAAACCAGAAACTAATAAAATGGAACAATTATTTTACTCACTTGGGTTATAGCTTCACGTTACCTTTCTTTTCGGCTCTATACTGCTATATAAGTAAGTCGTTGGTTACTGTTGTAAAAAAAAAACTTTTTGTTCTTGGATGAAAATGTCTAAACTTTTTTTATTATGGCCTGCGATATTGTAGTTAAGTCAAAAATAATTCTGCCAATGTCTGGTCTTTCTTCTATCACGTCTTGTTTTGAGGCTTGGTGAGAAAGTAAAGGCGCTTTTTAAGAGAAAATGTTCGCTTTACTATTTTCGTAAATATGTACGTAGTTGCAATTGACTTTATAAATTTAAATAAGTTTGTCTGTATTTTTTAGTTTCATATGGGGTAGAGCCATGCTGCAGGTATAATATCGGTGTAGCACGAATAGGTCAACTCGCGGGGAAGAACTTCGCTCTCACAGATTACTAGCGTAAAATAGCAGCTAAATTATGAGTGTAGAGAACCGGAGGCCCATATTACTCGATACGAGGCGTTCTATTTTAATAATCAGGGGTGACAATGCATTTGCATTTTGATTCTTATTTGAGGATAGATGTAGATGTCTATGGGCCACAGCATCCACTTACCATAGAGTGCGCTGTGTCTCGTTTCTCACCTTGATGTTATAAAAAATGGCACAATACCGTAGCAGTGTAGCCCCAACCGATTCACAATTTGATCTTTTACATATAAAATCAATTGAGGGAAAAATGATGAAATCACACTATTCTCATGAATTGAAAATGAAATAGTATATTCCCATACAACTAAGGAAATACGTACAGAAAAATTGATTAATAAGAGGCTGGTGAAGACAAGACTGAAAAGAAAGTTTAAAATTTACCTCCCAAGGTGCTTTTCCTTGTTCGCAATTCAATAATTCGGCGCCATGTGTTGCCAGCTTAGTCCCAACACGTATCTTATGATCACGGACAAGTTTTATTAACATCTGATCCAAACACGCTTTGATGCAGTACCATCCGTCCGTTACTAGCAACTCTACGTTATTCCCGTTGCTTATGCTGTAAGGTAACATCTCTAAATAAAATTTACTCCTTATTTTCAAGGAGTTCGTTCGAGTACCACCGATTCACCAATATCAGTAAAGCAGCAGTGTATGCACTCTTGTGTTCCAGTCTAAAGTGTAAGAGCCAGTTTATGTAAGGGTTGTAAGGCATTACACATATTATGTGTAATGTCTCACAGATATAGACAGATTTGATACGACTTAGGGACCTTCAAGAAAAGAGCTTACTTCTTTCTAAAAGGCCGGCAACACGCCTGCAATTCCCCTGATGTTGCAGTTGTTCATGGACGGCGGTAGTCACTTACCAACAGGTGAGCCGTATGCTCATTTGCCTCTCCTAGTATCCTCCTATTTTTTTTTATTATTGTGGCTTAAAAATAATTGTTCTTGGTCTAGATGTTGATCCATGAGCGAATTATATGAAATAGATTTCTTTTTATTCAATATATTATAAATAATACTTATTGAATGTCACTCTTATGTTTAATATACCACTGGTTCGGAAATTACCTCTGTCCTGGGAAGAACCAGGAAGAAACCCAGCAGGTAATTTTATTTTAACCTATCAAAAGTATTTATGTGTTAGTTATAGTGTTAGCCCTACCTGTGTGTTAAATTAAAGTCACCATTGTAGCAGCACGTTGTATAAATTGATGTAAGATTATTTAGCATATATTTAAAACTTTATTGCTAAATTTTATTGCTACGTAGTAGACCCATGTTGCAGCTATATTAGTAGAATAATTGTAGCACGAATGGGTTGGCTCGACCGGGGAAGGACCACGCTCTCACAGAATACCGGCGTAAAATGGCAGCTTGACGCTGCTGTGTTTCGTATGGTGAGTGTAGAGAACCGGAGACCCTTTTTACTGGAAATGAGGCATTCCATCTTAGTCCTCACGGGTAACGACGCATATGCATTTTGATTCTTTATTGAGAATAAATGTAGATGTCTATGGGTCAGAGCAACCACTTACCATCAGGTGGACTGTGTGCTCGTTTGTACCCTTATTCTATAAAAAAAAACCACATCAAAAGACACCAGTGACAAGATGTAACACTGAGCTGTTGTGTAAAAGGAAGAGAAATCAATGACAAACCTGGTTACAGCAACGCCATCTACAAATATAGCTAAAACACGTAAAATCATAGTTCGTGTTGATACATCGTCTTTTTCAAGTAATTTCCTGAAAGCAGGTCTTTCTACATTATATAATTCCCTATCGTAACGGTATTTTAGTTGTTGTAAAACATTTTTTACTGAACAGATTCCTTGCATAGTATCACGGTACTCAATTTCATAAGAAATCAATTTCAAAATAATCAACTTCAAGTGATTGTCCAACCAACCATCTGGAATTATCTTCCTGCTGACTAAAGATAAGAATTTTTTTTTCAAATCCTCTATGCTCCATTGGTCGTCAGTCAATTCATTTCTTTTATCAGAAAATTTAAAATCTAGTACATTATCGAAATTGAAGTTTAAAATATACTGATCAATTTCATTTTGGCTGCTATTTAGAGTCTCTGTAGTTTTTAATGTTTTCAGAGTATATTTCTTGGTCTTCTTATAACTTTCATTAAAAACAAATAATATGTTTGTACTTGACTCTGAGATAACCTTAATAGTTACTTCCTCTGTTGTTTTATGCTCGTTTTTAAAAGGAACTGCAAACCTACTGCGCTTTTTAGCGCGCGGACATGAAAGGATAGGGCTACCAGATCGCTTAGATTTATTGTGTTTTGTTTCTTTACAAAAATCTTCAGTGTGCAATGTCTCCTCAAAATTATTCAATACTTGTGTGTCAATAATACCATCTAAATTAATATTTTCCTTAGTGTTCACAGGCATTTCTTTTATACTTTTGTTTTGAACTTTTAAAATTTCATTATTTCGATTAAAATCCAGTTTTCTTTTTTTGGATTTTGTTACAGATTCTAGAAAAGTATTGATGTTATTGTTGTTTGCAGCCCTAAATTCAAGGCCATAATTTATAGGTTTGACATGTGAAATATTGCCAGTAAGTTCGTTTAGTTCATTTTGCTCATGATTTCGGTCCAAATCTTGCAACAATTTCTTGCTTTTAGCCAAAGCATCATTAGAAATGTTGACCTGTTTGTTACTTGCTGTCTGGAAACCCTTGAAAATTTGGTCAGATATTTTAGTAAATTGACTATTGTCATTAAAATTGTGCTTGTTGTAGACAGTTTCCAATTCAGAAATTACTTTTTGTTCATCGTATTTACAGTTTATTTCTATATCTTGAAATAATTTCTTACTTTTAGCCAAAGCCTCATTTGAAATGTTGACCTGTTTATTACTTGCTGTCTGGAAACCCTTGAAAATTTGGTCAGATATTTTAGTAAATTGACTATTGTCATTAAAATTGTGCTTGTTGTGGACAGTTTCCAATTCAGAAATTACTTTTTGTTCATCGTATTTACAGTTTATTTCTATATCTTGAAATAATTTCTTACTTTTAGCCAAAGCCTCATTTGAAATGTTGACCTGTTTATTACTTGCTGTCTGGAAACTCTTGAAAATTTGGTCAGATATTTTAGTAAATTGACTATTGTCATTAAAATTGTGCTTCTTGTGGACAGTTTCCAATTCAGAAATTACTTTTTGTTCATCGTATTTATCATTGTTTTCTATATCTTGAAATAATTTCTTACTTTTAGCCAAAGCCTCATTTGAAATGTTGACCTGTTTGTTACTTGCCGTCTGGAAACCCTTGAAAATTTGGTCAGATATTTGAATATTTTTAGTAAATTGACTATTGTCATTAAAATTGGGCTTGTTATGGACAGTTTCCAATCCAGAAATAACGTTTTGTTCATCGAATTTATCGTTAATTTTTATATCTTGAAATAATTTCTTACTTTTAGCCAAAGCTTCATTTGAAATGTTGACCTGTTTGTTACTTGCCGTCTGGAAACCCTTGAAAATTTGGTCAGATATTTGAATATTTTTAGTAAATTGACTATTATCATTAAAATATTGGTTGTTATGGACAGTTTCCAATCTAGAAATAATGTTTTGTTCACCGAATTTATCGTTTATTTCTATATCTTGAAATAATTTCTTACTTTTAGCCAAAGCTTCATTTGAAATGTTGACCTGTTTGTTACTTGCTGTCTTGAAACCCTTGAAAATTTGGTCAGATATTTGAATATTTTTAGTAAATTGATTATTGTCATTAAAATCGAGATTGTTGTGGGCAGTTTCCAATTCAGAAACACCCTTTTCTTCGTCGTATTTAGCATTTATTTCTATATCTTGAAATAATTTCTTATTTTTAGCCAAAGCTTCATCTGACATTGGTACCTGCTCATTACTTGAAGTCTTAAAACCTTTAAGCGTTTTGTCCCGTAATTTATGGAGGTTTTGGTTTTTGTAAAATAGACTTTCGGATTTGGTATATCTATCACAATTATCTTCGGTACTGAAAATTGTTCGTTTTTTGTTAAATGTGCTTTGAAGGGTATCATTATGTCCATCATTGTCATAAATCATTTTCATATTTTGAAATAACATTTTACTTTTAGTCAAATCTTCATCTGAAATATTCATGTTTTTATTGCTTGCTGGCTTAGAACCTTCAATAATAGCAGGTTCGTTTTGAAAACATTGTTTTTCAAAATTCTTGTGTAACTCATACGTTGTGGAATTATTATGACTGTTTTCATTAATTTCACTACTAAGATCAATATCTTGAAAAATATTTCTGGTTTTAATTAAAGCTTCTTTCGAAACTTTGATAGGCTTATTGCTTGCAGTTTTAAATTCTTTTAATAACGCATTTCCTACTTCAGGGCTAAAATCTTTTACATCAATTCTTGAAATATTCATTTCTTCAAATAAATTTTTGGTTTTAATTACAGCTTCTGGTGACATTTTAACTGTTTTTTTGCCAGCAGTTTGAAAAACATCAAACTGTGGCGTTTCCTTTTCAAGTATAACATACTTTTTTTCTAAATTTTTAATCGATTGAGTGTTTTCTAATTCAGATCCAGTTTTCGTTTTATTATCATTTCGTTCGACATATTGTTCTTTAAAGAACTTATTATCTTTAATATTTAATGTTTTGTATTCGTCAAACAAATTCATATCACCACTGGTTAACTCTCGAAAGTCTAAGTCATCGAATATATTTTTGGCTTTTGTCAAAGCTTTTTCAGATATATCGATTTGTTTATTGCTAGCAGTTTTAAAACCAACAAAAGTCCCTTTTGTGGTATATCTCTCAGTGTGATTTTTTAAGCAACTTTTTTCATCCACCCGGTGTTGTAATACTACATCAGAGATATTTTTGCAAGGTTTCTTGTTTAGAGCAGTATCTGCATAATTTTCATTTTTTTCAGTATCTAATAAGCATCTGGAAAGAATTTTGTTTTCTATTTTCATACCGCTTGATGCATTTTCTGACCTTGTATTAGATAGTAAATCATTTTCAAATTCCTTTATAATATTCTGATCATCTATTTCTGTTGATTCAGATTGTTTTCTTACTTCATTTTCTTTAAAATCACTAATCTCTTTAGGTGTATAATTTAGTTGTGTATAGCATCGAGTATTTTCAGATTCCGTTTGGTCATATTTTTCATCGAAATCAGAATCTACGAATACTTGACGACATCTAGCTAAAGCCTTTTCTGTAAGCTTGATTGTCTTATTACTTGCCGTATGAAATTCAAGCAAATCCCTGTTATTCATCAAATTTTTCCCTATCGCAGTTATAATTTTAGAATATTTATGATTGGAATCAGTGCTCTTAATATCAAATTTCATTTCATTTGCCATGTTTACCAGTTCAAAATTAATTTCACATTTTCTATTGCTTGTCTGTAATACAGGCGACGATTTAGGTTCTTTCATAATGGTATTTGTGCCTTCAATTGATTCTTTAGGTTTATTATTAACTACAAAATCGTTAATGTTCGTTATATCTTTCAATAAACTTTTAACTTCATTTTTATTATTATTATTATGACCTTTTTTTAACTGTGATACATTATTGATATTACCAATATTACACATTGCTACTAGTTCTGTTAAAGTTAGCTTGTGATTATTAATATCTACATCTTCCAAAATATTTTTGGCCTTAGAAAAAGAGTCTGCATTTATTTGAATTGATTTATTACTAGCTGTTTGGAAGCCAACATACATGGTCTTATTCAAAATATCAGGTTGGTTGTTAAAAGAAGTTTCTATAGCACATGTAAATGGTAACTCCTGAAAATCTTTTTCTTCATCACTACTGAATAATATCTCGTCTTCAAAACTTTTTACTTCTTTCTCAATTGATACTGATATACCCTGCTTTAATACAATACTTTTGTCAGGATCTTTCCATAACTTTTTTTTCACAATATTGTCTTTTACTAAAGTTGATGTTGAATTCATCTTAATACTCAGGACAGGACTGATTGGCCTATCTTCTTTTTGAAGGGTGGATTTTTTTATATGATTTCCTAAACATAACTCTTTGTCAATAATCTGAGAATTGATGACATATTGCGCTGCTTCAAAGTTTGAATTTTTTTCAATAACTGGAAAGGCCAATGCTGCAAAATTTTCAAAAGCATCCAGTGTGTAAATTAATGGAACACTACTGCTGTGAAGACTAATAGGTTTAATGTAATTGATAACAGGACTATTTTTGACATTCTCTTGTGTTTTATCTACATTCTGAACTTCAATATCTGTTTCTTTTTGAGTACCTAATATATTTGTTGAATAGTTTATTGCTTGATTTCCTTCATTCACATTATGGTCTTTACTGGTACTAGTACTTGGTACCTTTAGTATTATTGAAGGTATTGGTATATTTAAATCCGTCACTAATTCAATATCTTTATCATGCCTATCATAATAACATAACGAATTTGTTAAAATTTTACTAGCCTCTTCTTTTCCTACATGCTGGTCACAAAATGAATTCTCAAAACCCTGTGTAACTTCAGAACTTGATTTACCATTCTCTTCTATTATATTTACATTCTGAACTATAATATCTATTTCGTCGTTCTCATTCTCATCTTTCTGAGCATCAAGTATATTTGTTGAATAGTTTTTGGCTAGATTTCCTTCATTGCTATTATGGCTTTTACTGGTACTTGGTACATTTGGTATTATGGAATGAATGGGTGTAGTTAAATCTTTAACTAGTTCAAATTCTTTATCATACCTATCATTATAACATAAAGAATCAACCAAATTTTTACTAGCTTCTTCTTTTTGTACAAGCTGTTCACAAAATGAATTTTCAAATTCCTGTGTATCTCCTTTAGGTATTACCATTTTCTCTGCATTTACAACAATATTAATAAGCTGAGTATCCGATACACACTGTGTTTCAAATTTATTACTGGCAAAGCAATTTTCTTCTTCAAAAATTCTCTGGTCAGGAAACTATAAAATAAAAAAAGCATGGTTAACTGTCATTGCTGTTGTATGTTGCTGCAAATGGACCACATTTGTAAAGATTAGGTAGAATATCCAATTTCATATGCACGTGAGAGATTACAGTACCAGCCATTTCAAAAAATAACAGTTGTGTTAGCTAATGTTGGTATTTTACATAAAAGTTTTGCAAAGTTACACTACACATACGTACAGTTTGGCATTTTTCTTTGTTAAATTTTATGATACAACTTATCAAAGTCTACTGCTGCATATCGGCCTCCCACTATGTGTTTTGGGAGAGTTCACAACTGTATATTTTTTATTATCAATGCCGTATTCAGGAAGTTGCTGCTGCCCACCTATTGTTTCAGTTTCCTTATGTCGCCTCTTACAACATCAAAGGTATGATAAGGGGTAGTGGATTTTCTTACAAGGAACCCATTGTGCAGGAAATCAAATTAACAATAGGATTATAATATAATTCTTTAATACACATATTAATATGTAAATATTTTATTTTTTAGTACCAAAATCTTACAGTCTGTCTGTTAAGACTCCCTCATTATCGTGATTACAGCCCATCACAAGTCCACTTCACCACCATAGGACTTCCTCAAGGAATACCACAAAGCACAACCACCTCCAGGGCAACTTGAAATAGCTCATTCCAAATAATTTTTTAGCAGACCAGACTATAAGGATGTATCATAAGAGTTATGTGACTAATTTAATATATTATTCAAGCTTAGGAGAGGCATATTATGCCTAACAGTGATTACCATATTAATTATACTGAAAATAAAACTGTTCGGAATGATTATGAACAGGGATTTCTGTAAAATGTATTTGTTGCCACAGAGAATCATATCTTGAGTAAATTATCTATAATACACACACAGACACACACACTCACACACACACACACACACACACACACACACACACACACACACACACACACACACACACTCGCACACTTGTACACTCGTACACTCGCTCACTCACTCACACACACAAACACACACCCACACAAACACACTACCACACAAACACAAACACACACCCACACACACACCCACTCAAACACACACCCCACACAAACACACACCCACACAAACACACACCCACACAAACACACACCCACACAAACACACACCCACACAAACACACACCCACACAAACACACACCCACACAAACACACACCCACACAAACACACACCCACACAAACACACACCCACACAAACACACACCCACACAAACACACACCCACACAAACACACACCCACACAAACACACACCCACACCCACACAAATAATTATTACAGGTAGGATGTTTATCCACATGCAATTAACATAATACGTTTAACTCATCCTTACATACACATAGCCATGGCTCAGGGACTAAGCTCTCACAGAAAATATCAAAGTATTTAAAGAAACCTAGAGTCAAAAAAAATTATTGCAGTTTTAAGTGCTGATCACATGCTCTGCTGTACTATGTGTGTCTTTACTGCATTTGTGAGTAAACCTGCATTTCTAAGATGTTTTAAAAAAGTATATTAGTCTATCTGTTCCTGCCAAGGAATGGGATGTATAAAGACTGTACTTTGCTTTTTTACTTTACTCCACTCCATAAATTGAGCTTCATTTATTAAGATTCATGCTTTATAAACAATAAAACACTGCATATATTCTTTTGGGTGTCTTAAGAGGCAACAGAGAAATAAATAAGGAGATGGGCAACAGCATGTTCCTAATAAAAGTAAAAACAATAAGAAACTGTGTGGCAACCATGCTTATGAATCAACAATGGAAAACTTTAATAAAAGAGAAAAACTAAAGGACTACGGAACCTAATAACTTAGGGGCATTCAAGTATTATGTAAGCAAGCTTTCTATGATTTTAGACCTCCATCGGGAGCATGAGAGAGCGAAATAAGAAAATTCTGAACTCTCCCATCCCTCAAATGATAAGATGTAAGAATATTTTCTTTACTCATGTAGTAGTTTAAAGTAAATTCTTAGAAAACTCATTTATTTATTCTTAGTAAGAAATATGAAAAGTAAATCGGTATACCATAAAAAAAATATTGTTTTAAAAATATTTTTATTGTTTTATAATTTTTTTTTCTAACATAAGATTTTTAATATTCCCTCCACTACCTTTGTCAGCAAAATTAAGAAAAAATTAAACCCTAAGTCTGCTTATGCAATACTTAAACACCCCCTTAGTTAAAGGCTCATTCAACCTCAACTTTAAACATATATTATTTCAACAGCTAATTGTGCTGTGAATAATTGTGAGTTGAATATGGTACATATGTGTATATTTATTAAAAAAGCAATGCTTTACAAAAAATCAAGAAGTCTGTAAAATAAGTTGAAGTAACCAATATTTTTTACAAAAAATATAGTTATATCAAAAGGAAAGTGATGCTTACATTATCATCCAGTGACAACATATTCACAGGTATTAGGGCACACTTTTTGTGTTTATCCATTTTATGGTTTATATTCAAATCTTTTCTTATGCTGTCTGCGTTCTGCAAAGATGTTAATTGCTTGGAAATATTTAATAATACATCATTTGCTGAATAATGTCGTTCGGAATAAGGCATAACTGAAACTTCTTCAACATTTTCTGTGTAAATTTGAGGTGGTTTACGTGTGTTAGTTCTCTTTAGAGCAGCTTCAAAATTTTTCATCATATCCCTACTTCGTTCCATGTTTCTTAAAATCTATTTGTAAATATTAACAAATGGTGATTATTTCAAAAACTCAAATTGTGTATTTTCACAAAATGTTGAATGTTGATTGTTGTGACATTTTTGCGCACAGATAACTGCATATTAGTCAGATTTTTTTGTAGTTTATAGCCTGGTATCTAGACCTTTAGGCCAAGTCTTGAGTATTTTTATTCGGTTTATTATAATTTCCCCAAATGTATAATTATCCTTCAAAGTTCACTGCTTCACAGTATGTTGATGCATCACATTGCGCAGCCCTTATAAGATTTTGACGGCAACTTGAGCCAGCAGACAGCTGACAGTTGGTGATGGTATCTAAAGGCGCCTATGCAAACAGCTATCGTGAGAATCCATCACCATCAGAGCACTTGTTTCACCGTTTCCACTAATATTTGACATGCGTAGACAGTTAATACATAAAAGTAAGAAGTATAATACAGGAGCAGCAAACCGCCGCTGGTCAAGTTCCTGCCAAAACTCCATAGTAGTCAGAGACAGATGGGTGAGATAGGACAGTTCTCTAGTTCCAATGAATTCGCAAAGCGTCAAAAGCAAGTATCGATATCGATAGTTTAGTGATGCACAGGTAAAAAGTCGATGTACAAGGATTATTTTCTTATTTTAAAATACTTATTTGAAAAGTTCAGCGAATACATATTGCATACCTTAAGCGCTTAAGAAAGCGCAAGGTATGTTCTACTATCGCCTAAAAATTAAGATTCCAACGTTTTATCGAATAAAATCGTATCTAGCAATCATATTATACATATAAATTATATAAAAAGCACATTGTTAGAAAGATAAATGATTGTTGAACTTATTAATATTTTTTTTAATCGATTAATTGCTAGTTTTAAATAAAAAAAGGGGTTTTAGTGGCTTATGGTGTGGATTTATCAAGCCCGGAAGGCTTGTAAACACTCTAACTTTTGAAAATATCAATTGTTTAACTCAATCTATTTTTTAATATCTTCATCTGTCATGTGGGAAGCCACTGAATGTAAATGGCAGTGTAATTTTGTTTTGTTTAGCTATAATTAATTTTTTTCGGCTCCAAAATGGCGAAAGTTTCGTTGATTTGGTAGCCTTGTATGTAAATTAATTCTGTAAAGGGAGCTAAAGCCACAGAGTAGTTTACTCACTCACTCAGTTCGACGCACAGAGTACTTTTTATATAATGGTCAGTCGCCGTCGTGAGTGGACATTGTTTCGGATGTTTGCAGCGGCTCAAAAAGATCGCTGTACAAATACACAATATTCGAATATCCAAATTTCTTAAATACCTGATTATAACAATAATAAGAGATTTTTTTATTACAATATTTTAAAATCACAGAATAAATAATAGTAGTACGTACTAAAAGTAAGTAGTATCAATTTTTTTGTCATGGGTGACATTTTCATGGTTTTCGAGTGTTGAAACCGATAGGGTTGTCGAAATATAAATCCAAGATGGCGGCCGCAATAGGTATAAATTTTTTCATCATGGGTGTTATTTTTATGGTTTTCGAGGGTGTTGAAGCCGATAGTGCTGTCGAAATGTAAATCCAAGATGGCGGCTGCAATAGATATCAATTTTTTCATCTTGGGTGTCATTTTCATGGTTTTCGAGGGTGTTGAAACCGATAGTGCTGTCGAAATGTAAATCCAAGATGGCGGCTGAATTAGGTACCAATTTTTTCATCATGGGTGTCATTTTCATGGTTTTCGAGGGTGTTGAAGCCGATAGTGCTGTCGAAATGTAAATCCAAGATGGCGGTTGCAATAGGTATCTTTTTTCATCATGGGTGTCATTCTCATGGATTTCGTGGGTGTTGAAGCCGATAGTGCTGTCGAAATGTAAATGCAAGGTGGCGGCTGCAATGGGTATCAATTTTTTTATCATGGGTGTCGTTTTCATGGGTTTCGAGGGTGTTGAAGCCGATAGTGCTGTCGAAATGTAAATCCAAGATGGCGGCTGAAGCAGGTACCAATTTTTTTATCATGGGTGTCATTTTCATTGTTTTCGAGGGTGTTGAAGCCGATAGTGCTGTGGAAATGTAAATCCAAGATGGCGGCTGCAATAGATATCAATTTTTTCATCATGGGTGTCATTTTCATGGTTTTCGAGGGTGTTGAAGCTGATAGTGCTGTCGAAATGTAAATCCAAGATGGCGGCTGCAATAGATATCAATTTTTTCATCTTGGGTGTCATTTTCATGGTTTTCGAGGGTGTTGAAGGGGATAGTGCTGTCGAAATGTAAATCCAAGATGACGGCTGCAATAGGTATAATTTTTTTCATCATGGGTGTCATTTTCATGGTTTTCGAGAGAGTTGAAGCCGATAGGGTTGTCGAAATGTAAATCCAAGATGGCGGCTGCAATAGATATCAATTTATTCATCATGGGTGTCATTCTCATGGTTTTCGAGGGTGTTGAAGCCAATAGTGCTGTCTAAATGTAAATCCAAGGTGGCAGCTGCAATGGTTATCAATTTTCTCATGATAGGTGTCATTTTCATGGGTTTCGAGGGTGTTGAAGCCGATAGTGCTGTCGAAATGTATTTAAACTACTTTAAAAATTCCGTATAATCATGTTATACGTATTTTTTTTATGCGCTTAAGGTATGCTCAATTGGATTTACCAATTATTTGTTCTATGAATTCAGTCTTAAATTAGAATAAAACAACATCTGAAATTTTATATTTTTTATTTATTTTCGACCTTTGGATTAAATTTGAATTTGAATGTCGTGTCATTTTGCCAAAACTTTAAATATACAAAATTTGACCTGCTCAAAGTTCAAAAACTTTATTAAGCTAAGTTTATATAAAAAGGGTTATTTTAATATTAAAGAATTGAGTTGTGGCGCTAAGTGTTCGAATCTCGCTCAGTTTTACCGTTACCGCCGAAGCGAACGGGCAATCTGTTGTGTCGTCCTCAAAACTTAAATAAAAACAGTGGTAAAAAGTACGTTGAATATCCCAAAATGTCCTTTATTACGTGTGTAACTAGAGGTAAGACTCTTTAGTGGTGTGTCAGTGTCTAAAAACTTTGTTTAAATACTAGATTTTGATAAAAAAATTAACGAAATTTTTTTTTTTGCATATGAACTTACTTACTTACTTATCGTCACGCACAATCTCTGACGGGGTAGCCAGAGAGAGCAGATCGCCAAGTGTCACGATCCTTACATACCTCTTTCGCTTCTTTCAGATTCATTATCTTCTTCATACATGCACGTCTAGGTATCCGAGTACTCTTGACCCTCCCCTCTTCGAGCAATTTGCTCACATGGTCTTCGAAAGTTAGTCTCCGTCTACCTCGACACCTTTTAATATTAACTTTCGCGCTATATATTTTCTTCACCATTCGGTCTTCACTCATTCTCTCAACGTGCAGAAACAAATATGAAGGTGAATGTTAATAACTTCTCGTAAAACAAATGAGTAATCGAGTGTCTCCAGTATCTCAAATGATTTGAGTCCGGAACATAACACTTAAATTCACCATTTATATAACGAGCCAGCTAGCCGAGTGGATAGTGCGACGCGTTATATCCAAAACGACGCGAGATCGAATCCACGATATCTTCGACTACTTTTTGTATGTTCTTATAGACAGCCTTCAACAACTTGTGTATAATAAACCTGAGGAAACAGCAGAGCAGTACACATAAAAGTAATATAAATTGATTGTTGGAGAGTAAGCATTTTTAAGATGAATACAAGCTTTTAAATAAAACTAATTTTACGGATTCTATCGCGTATATTAACTTATTTTTATCTTCCCGACGTTTCGGGTGCTTTCCAGCACCCGTGGTCACGGGGGACTGAGGTGTTTGACGTCCTGCTGTCATAGTTAGCCCGGCTACCTTCAGTTTTTTAATATTAATTTTTGGTTCGATTTACGCAGAATGAGCTTACAGTATCTTGAGGTCTAGCAGTGGTATACTTGGGTTTGGATTTGATTTTATTAATTATGGGATCCCAAGCAGATGGCAGCACCCATCCATCTTCTCTATTGAAATTAGGATGTTTTTTAATTTCAATAGCCTCGCGAATCATCCTTGGGAGGAATCGGTGTTCTTTTGCGAGGATTTGTGGTCTATCAAATCTAATGTAATGGCGGGGACGATCCTGAACATGTTCACAAACTGCAGACTTCCCGATACGTCGGTTTGTATCCGCCATTACATTAGATTTGATAGACCACAAATCCTCGCAAAAGAACACCGATTCCTCCCAAGGATGATTCGCGAGGCTATTGAAATTAAAAAACATCCTAATTTCAATAGAGAAGATGGATGGGTGCTGCCATCTGCTTGGGATCCCATAATTAATAAAATCAAATCCAAACCCAAGTATACCACTGCTAGACCTCAAGATACTGTAAGCTCATTCTGCGTAAATCGAACCAAAAATTAATATTAAAAAAACTGAAGGTAGCCGGGCTAACTATGACAGCAGGACGTCAAACACCTCAGTCCCCCGTGACCACGGGTGCTGGAAAGCACCCGAAACGTCGGGAAGATAAAAATAAGTTAATATACGCGATAGAATCCGTAAAATTAGTTTTATTTCAATGTGTAGTGTTCGCGTAAATATAAGAAATCATTATGAATACAAGCAATAGTAACATAACATTCAGGCGCATGCGGCGTTATAATTCCGAAAATCATGTATCACGCTTGGAAAGCTCAATAACCAATGATTCCATTATAATGTATGAGGATAGTATAAGAAGCCTTCCAGATGTATCTATACATAATAGCTCACGGATGATAGAATTGGAAATGCAAATTGAACAACTGAAACAAACGCGTCAAGTTGCTAATACAGAACTAGATAACCTGATACTACAGAACAGTGACTTGCAAAAGGAACTAGAAAACTGCCAGATGGTGATAAAATCACTGAGAGCCATACAAACTTTAGGACCCGAAAAAACACGCGGTATGTCACCCAAGCCAGCTAGCAGTTTAAACAAAACTCAACTTTTCATTAAAATTAAAAAAAAATGCAGAAACTCAGACCGATGACAATCTGAGCTCACAAAACATTAAAATAAAAAGAAATAGAAGAATTAAATTGCTTTTAAAACCTAAAATCAAATATGCAACTAAAAACCTTCTAAAAAAAATTAAATTACAAAATAAGAGGCTGCGAAAGCTACAGAAACAAGTGAAAAACTTAGAAATAGAAAAGAATAGAATACAACATAAGTTATCAGAATTGGAAACACATACTAAACTAAGAACATCAACGAAGGTCCAGAAAAAACAAGAAACAATACAAAGGCAGGAAAACGACTCGTCAAATCTGCAAGAAAAAGGAAATAAAAGTAAAACATCAGAAAAAGATACGGCACAGAGAGGAGAAGGAAAACAGAGTATAACAACACTAACAAAAATAGAAATGTTTTCGGACAGGATAGGGAGTGGACTAGCAAGCAAACTAATGCAACAATTGGAAAATACAAAAATAACAAATTATTGTCAACCAGGGGTAATCATAAACAAATATTGAAACACTTTGAACTATACACCAAATATTTGAAAGAAAATGACTTGGCGGTAATACTAATAGGAAACTACGACGACATTAAAATGGAGACGTCATATGTGAAGGAGATTCGAAAAATTGTGAGCAAAGAAAATAGAAAATTCAACATTTTATTAGGAAGTGTAATGTATGACAACATAAATGATGATAAAATATTCACTATTAATAAAGAACTCTTTAATCTAGCTGCGGTATCTGAGAATGTCAGATATCTTGAAATAAATGTAAAAATTAAGGCAAAAGTAAAAAACATCGTGATTGAGGAAACTGTTAAAAGTATCAAAGATAGTCACTTTAATTCTTCGTCTTGTTTGCACTTTATAAAATTAAATTCAAATTTAAGTTGTTCACAAAATTTTTTAGACACGACCAAGACTCCGTTAACTGGTTAACGATTGTGCAGGCTAATATTCAGAGTATTAATAATAAATATTTAGAGCTGGAATTATTAACCGAAAATACAACTTGTGATGTGCTTTGTCTAACAGAGACTTGGACGAATGAATTAAAGTTAGGTGTAATGAATATCGAAGGCTATATACTTGTGTCATATTACAATAGGATGTTATTTGAACATGGAGGTACAGCTATTTTTGTTAGAAATACACTTGAATATAAAGTAAGACATGACATTGTAAAGTTGAGTTTTGAAATGAATTGTGAATAAGCGGCAATTGAAGTAAAATCGTATAAATTAGTTATTATTTGTGTATACATAGACCTGATTATGATTATATAATATTTGAAGATATTATGACTAAAGTTATTGAAAAAATAGGTAAGGAAAACAAAAGAATTGTAATTACAGGAGATTTTAATTTAAAATATTGAAACCAAATAATAAAGTACGCAAATTTTTAAAACTACTAAGTGAATTGAAATGTAAATTCGTCTTAAATGAGCCAACCCGAACTAAAGCCAAGTCTTCTACATGTATTGATAATTTTATCTTTAATGACGATGATGATTTTCAGTATCACAAAGGTAAAGTATTAGACGTAAAATTATCGGATCATAATGTCATAGAATTAAAGTATAAATTGAATTCTAAGTATCCTAAACCAAAGGAGAAGACAGAGGTCAGATCTCGAATAATATCTCAGGAAAATATAAAATACTTTCATTATTTGTTCTGTAAAGACTTTGAATGTGTAAGAAATGATATAAACTTGAAACTTGACGCAAATGAGAAAATGAACTTTCTGATACACCATATAAACGATTGTTACTACACTGCATTTCCATTAAAAACATTTAAACCCAGAAGAAACAAGCATAAACTAACAACCAAAGGTATTTTGATATCTAGAAATAATCTTCAAAAACTCGAAATAATACATAACTTGTATCCAGAAAAAATTAGAAAATCCAAACTAAATGATTATAGGAAAATATATAGAAAAGTACTTCAAACAGCTCAAAAACTTAGGAACGCATCTAGAATTAAAAATTCCACGAATAAAATTAAAACCACTTGGACAATTATTAAAGAACAAAAAAATCAAATAAAAACACAAGGTAAAAATAAAATTACTAAAATTAAAAATCACAGTGGAGACATAATCACAAATAATAAAAATATAGCAAACAGTTTCAATGAGTTCTTTTGCAATATAGCCGGTAAACTTACAGAAAATTTAGACATTCAGGTTGATAATTGTAGCAAATATTTAAAAAACTCAACAAAAAATAAAATTAGCTTTCCTAAAATAAGTAAATCCGAATTTTGGAATATTATTAATAGTTTAAAATGTAAAACATCAAAAGACATATACGATATGTCAACTAAAACTATTAGAGAACTTATCATCCACAACAAAGACATGTTTGATATAATTTTGGAAGTCTTGAATGATTGCATCACAGATGGGATATTCCCAGATAGCTTAAAAATAGGAAAAATCCTGCCACTGTTCAAAAAAGGAGAAACCACTGAAATTGGGAACTACAGACCGGTGTGTAATTACCAGTTATATCAAAGATTTTAGAAACTGCCATAAAATCTAGGATATTAGACTACTTTGGAAAAAATTATCTATTTACAGACTGTCAATTTGGTTTTCGCAAAAATAGATCAACCGAAATGGCTATTAGAAAAACAGTATACTTCGTATTGGACGCTTTGGGTGGATCACAGAAGGTATAGTGCCACCAACTTATCTGTGAACTGACAGCTTGGCGCTTCTGCGCTGAAGTGTTGCCAGTTCGGGAATATTCCCATCTAAGGGGAATATTCCTATCTATTCCTAGATAGAGTCCACATACTAGGGTAATAAATTAGTCACGGAATAAAAAGACACAGATTTAACAGATATATGTCCAAGAACAAGAAGAAACAAAAATATCATAATTGAACAAATTCAACTTTAATTAAATAATATTCCTTTATGCCTTTTTTACCGGGAGTTGTAATTTGCGTTCCTGCAGTTTATGCGGTTTCCGGTTCTTTAACTATTTTGTAAATGAATCCTTGACTAACATCTAAAAAAGAAATGGATTGCATTAAGCAATCCATTTATCGGAAATACGAAAGGAAGGAACAAAATATAGCAATACTAACCTGTAGCAGCTGATAGTCTTTTATAGACCTAATTGAAAGGCATCATCGGTGCTTGCCTTCGAGCTTCTTGCTCACAAAAGTTTAATACTTTTAAAATAATGTTTCGGGCATTTTTTATTTTTCTATAAACTCTCAAAACAATGACGTATCAAGTGACATTTGATTAAATGGCGGCTGTAGTTCACAATTTTGCCGCAGCTGTCAGTTCACAGATAAGTTGGTGGGACTATATCTAGCATTTTTTGTGATTTGTCTAAGGCTTTCGATTGTTTGCGGCATGATATCTTAATTCATAAACTGAAATTTTACGGATTTGAAGGAAAAGAGTTGAGTATAATGCAGTCTTATCTTAACGATCGAATTCAAATAGTTAATCTAAATAATACTAAGTCCGATCCACAACATAGTTACATTGGCGTACCGCAGGGCTCCATCCTGGGACCATTGCTGTTTTTAGTATACGTGAATGACCTTGCAAAAAATTTACCTAACTGGACGATGGTTACACTATTTGCAGATGATACACAAGTTGGTATTAAAGATAAAAACGCATTTCAAGTAGCCAAGAAGACAGATGAAATTTTAAGTATACTTAGAAAATGGTTTGAAGAAAACGGAATAATTTTGAATGCAGAAAAAAGTACCATAATTAATTATGCAAGCAAAAAACAAATAAAGTCACAAATAGTGAAGTCACATTTTTAGGGTGTACTCTCAATTCCACTTTAAGTTATGAAACCCATATAGATAATGTTTGTAAAAAGTTATCCAGTGCAAATTACGCCTTATTTAAGCTTAAGTCCATTATTGACAGGAAAACTCTAATATCCGTCTATTTTGCATATTGTCACTCAATCATTAGCTACGCGATTACGATATGGGGTAATGCTTCACAAATTGAAAGAGTACTGATTTGTCAAAAGAGGTCGATTAGAATTATACATGCATTGCAAAGATTGACATCAGCAAGAGCCTATTGCCAAAAAGCGAAAATCATGACTGTCGTGTCGTTGTATATTTATAGTTCGCTTCTAGAAGTGCACCAGCAAAAAATTGAACTATCAATGAAGATGCACGTACACAACTACAATTCAAGAAATCGCGAAAGATTAGTTGTTCCAAGAACCAGATTAGTCAAAGCGTCCAAGCAAGGTTTTCCATTAAAAATCAAATTGTACAATAAATTGCCTTTAGAAATAACAAGACTTCCATTAAACGCGTTTCGACAAGTGACAAAAACATTCTTTTTGAATCACGCTTTCTATAATATAGAAGAATATACGAAATGTTCATTTTCTGACTTGTGTGACATGTAAAATAATGTAAATGTAGATATATATTAATTTGTGATTTTAATAATTTAGTGTAATCTTATATCTTGTATTAATTATTACAATTCATACTTAAACAAAGTATGAATTGTAATTTTGACGTACCAATGTCATGTAATGTAACGAAATGGCCAATAAATAAATAATAATAATAATAATAAAATAATAGAATTTATAGATGATAATAACCCCTGGAAATGAGATCGCTACCAAGCTATTTCTAATTTGTTGTTGTTAATTTGTGTAACATACATGATTGTAAGCTGTTATTTAAAAAAAGTCCCGCTGGGTTTCTTGCTGGTACTTCCCAGGACAGAGATTTTTTTTTTCGAACCAGTGGTAATTATACAAAAGAGTGACTTTCAATAAGTATTATTTATAATCTATATTGAATAAAAAAGTTTCTGTTTCTGTTTCTATTAAGATTCTTAGCAGCATGAAATCTTTCTGAAAATGGCTTTTCAAGCTTATTTTTCTTGACAGCAATATTTTTTATTCTTCTTATGAAGCATATGCAGTCTCTGGTCAGTTTATTGGCTGTAAAAGGATAATATAAAATACACAACACTTTGAGTTATAATACTAAAAACTATAATAATAATTAAAAGAAAAACTAAAACTAGAAACTTAAATATCATATAGTCCTACTCCCCGCGGTATCGTGCCAAGAACGCTGGCTGCGTTTCCCCGCTGAATGGCTATACTTAGCCTTTGAGCAAGGAAAGAACCAGCCCTCTTATCACCAGCAGCAACGACCAGCCGCGGATGGAGTTCCTTTAGGAACTTCACCGCACGTGGACCCCACGGACCGATAGTCTCTACAGCAAATGGCACAAATATGTAGTCATCTCTCAGAGACTCATATTTGCGCCACTTACTCAGTTCAGCTGCCTCTGATGCCGCCCCGGCTCTAAGCGAGGTACCCCTGAGATGAGAGACCGCCAGAGTGTCTACGCAAGTAGCATCCCACACTAGGGCTTTACCTCTCTCCCAAGGGACCAATGTCATACCGTCGGGTCTCCTGCCATCGTCTCTAAATATTCCACAAGGCTCTAAAACCGAGGGAACATTTATAGAGACAAGAGCCCTTCGGATGACATCGTTCAAAGAATTGTGTCGTGAAAATCTACCAGCGCTTTTCTTACATGAAAGTCCGTGGAGCCCAAACTTGTCGACGCTGCTACCACAGGGACACTGATGGGGTTGACAAATCGCCGCTCCTAGTCGGATTCCTACGGCAATGCGTAAGCTTTCCGCATCAAGTAATGTGCCGAGATTACTTGATGGTAAAGCGTGTAACCAGTGACTAGATTCCTTAGTCGAAACAGCTAGAAGGCGTGCCTTATCTAGGTCACTATGGAGATTATGAAACAAATCCTTCTGCACGCCCTGTACCAATGGAATATCCCACTGTTTTTGTTGGTTAACTTCCAGTGGAACATTTTCACCAGGACAGAGCGTTTGCCATGTCTGCCCTGCCTCCGCAGCAAAGCATAGGTCTGCTTTATTATTTAAAATTATATTACATAAGTCACTGATACTATGTACGGAAGCAAGGAAAGCAGGCAATGCAATGCTAGAAAGATTTCTCACACCAATGCCACCAAATTTTATAGGTAAAGTAGCTTGAGTCCAGGCTGTTGTATTTAAAGTTAAATTTAGAATTTTTTCTATGGCTATTTTAAGATTATTATCAATATCTTGTAAAATATCCGAACATTTCCAGACTGGACTCGAGCGGAGTAAGTATGTAAATCTAGGTACAAGAAGACAATATTTTAAAATAGTAAGAGCTATGTGGGGGTTTAATTTATACAATTTATCAACGTGGTTTAAAAATTGATCAAATTTTGTTTTTAAAACAGGTTTAATACTATCGAAAAACAATGGGGCACCTAGCAGGTATAGTGATTCCGTACTGACAGTTTTTATTCCTGGACAAATATGATTAAAATTTTGAATTAAAGTGTCTCTATGAGAAGTAGATAAATTATTGGAAAAAAATATTTCACATTTATTGCTATTTGGTTTAAGACCAATATTTTTAAAATTTTGAAAAATATGAGTAAGATCACTGAGGACGTCATCTGCTCTACCTCCCAGTGTACCATCGTCTAGGTACCAGACATTCAGCTTGGATTTCAAATTTGAAATAATTGGTTGAATTCCCAAACTGAAAAGTGCTGGACCCAGTGGGTCACCCTGCTGGACACCGACAGCGGAATCGATAACATGGTTTTCGTAAAACAAGTTAGTATTTTGACTATAACATTGCCAAACGTAATGATAAATTTCGGGGGTATTGTTAGCCACTTCTTTCAGCAAGGTTACCCTATCGATAGAGTTAAAAGCATTCCTTAGGTCACCCTCACAAGAACAAAAATATACAAACATATAAAATTATACAATTTAGTTCGTAACTTGCAGGAGCAGATCTAAAATTTGCATTACTTTACGACCAAAAGTTGTCTAAAAATAACTAGAACTATTCTTCTTCATCATGATCAGCCTGTAAAAGTCTACGAAAAAACATGACAAACATTGACTGCGTCATTGGTCTAGTGCACAGAACACAATTACTCTTTATCAAGTCTAGTGGTTGTCAACGGGATGACTGAGCATGATGTTTTATTATTATTTAAAAGTATTAATGAATATATAAAATTATTAAATACATAATTATTGTTATCAACTTTTGTGATGTCAACACGTGTTCGTGACAAATGTTTCTGTAATTACCTTATGTTGGCAACAAAATTTGTAAACAATGTCGCGAACCATGTTTCCATTTTCAGGGGCAACATCAAAGGAATACGATTGTTGCAAACATTTTTTGCCTCTGTGGAGATGCTTGTTGCATGTCTGTCACGTGGACGAACGAGTTAATCGACACATTAATTAATTTATATCGTTCACAAAATATATTATGGGATGTGTGTAATCAAAATTATATTATTATTTATAGGTAGATCTAGATAATTAGATGCTTAGTTCCTGACGCTATAAATACAGATTTATTATTTGATTTTTCGAATTTTTCGCACATAATGCCAATGACCTTAAAAATATTTCATTATAAGTAGACCTCCTAGTACAAGTGAGTACCTACTAATGCAAGATCAGCCTATACTGGCATTAGTTTAATACTTCTCATTGCCACTCTTTCATTAATAATAAAGTCGCGTATCGCATGTTTGTAAATAGCAAAAAATGTGAAACAGACTAGTGACGGCTCCGTGTCGCAGTGGTTTAGTAATGAGTTACAGCGCTAAGTGCCGCGGGTTCGAATCCCGTACGGAACAAGTATTTGTATGGCCTACAAATAATTGTTCTAAGTCTGTTCTATGTATGTAAACTGTCCCTGCGATACAGGAGAAAATCCTATTGTGGATGTAACGTTTTTTAAAAAGAGAGGAAGTGAGACAACTAATGAAATTAAAAATTTTGCCTATAACCGACTTCGATATTAATACGCATTATTAAGGATAATTCCAAAACTACTGGTGTTTTTTTTTTTGCAATAATTATAAATACTGCGGCTGCCTGCATAATATCGTCACTTGAAGACATATTGTTGCAATTCATATTCATCTTATCGATGATAGTCCAAGTTGGCAATGTCTCATGGAGGTAAATTTTAAATATTCGATCAGAGTTCGCGTTCTGTCGTAGGTGCCATTCATTTTTGAAGTATCAAAATTAACTGCTACAATAATGGCACGTATCCTAGCTACACGGAGTTAATGGTTCTTCTATACTCCTCAATCAATGGCCTATAGCCAAGGAGGTTGTAAAATATAGGGAGTGCGCACTTCATACTAGAGTAACGTTCCTAAATCAGTGACCTTGAAATGAATGAAAGGCACCGAGTTAAGCGTTGCATTTCTTTCTAAAAGAGTGTCCATGATACAATATTTTGAGGATATTATTAGTATATACAGCATCACGGAAAGTACTGAATAGTGTTATAATTAAATTCCGTTTAATATTTTGATTACATTATTGCTTCGCTACAATATCAAATATTATGATAACTAGTATCGGCGTAGCGTGGGTTAATACCCAGGGCGGTTTTCTATCAAGCACCCCCCAAAATAAAACAAAAAATGCTATACATGCTAACGGGACTTTATTTTGCTAAAACATTCTACTATATTATCAAAGTTTACTAACAAGTAATTAACAGTGGTAGAGGCACGCGGCAGCTTTTGCTGTCGCACGGATGGGTCGGCTCGAACCGGGATGGTACCACGACCTCACAGAATACCAGCGTGAAGTAGAGGTTTACCTCTGCGTTTCGCTTGGTGAGTGCAGGTGGCCGGAGGCCCTTTTCACTGGAAATGAGACATTCCATGTTAGTCCTCACGGGTGACAACGCATCTGCATTTTGATTTGCAAACGAGGATAGATGTAGATGTCTATGGGCCGCAGCAACCACTCACCATCAGGTGGACTGTGTGCTCGTTTGTCACCCTTATCCTATATAAAAAAAAACTTTCTTGTAATTTTCGATAAATAAAATGGAAAGATTTATTAGCCGCGCTTGTCTACGTGTAGACCTTAAGTAAGATTTTATTAACTTGAGTTTTGAAAAGTTTCCTTCACATGAAACTTAACAAAAAAATGAACAATCTTAGACACGGTGCTAGATTCGGAACAGATTCAAGAATAGTTCAATTTTACGAGAAAAGCTCCAATTAACTACATCGAACCGCTTTTTCGGAAGAAATGCTGGCAGCTTTAAAGTCGTACAAGGCGTTTTCTCCGTGGTAAAGCCATGCAGCAGCTATATTAGTAGTGTAGTTGTAGCACAAATGGGCCGGCTCAACCGGGGAAGGACCACGCACTTACAGAACACCAACGTAAAACAGCAGCTCAATACTGATGTATTTCGTATGGTAAGTGTGGAGAACCAGAGACCCTTTTTACTCGAAAAGAGGCATTTCATCATAGTCCTGACGGGTGACAACGCATCTGCATTTTGATTCGCAAAAGAGGATAGATGTAGATGTCTATGGGCCACAGCAACCACTTATCATCCGGTGGACTGTGTGCTCGTTTGTCACCCTATTCTATAAAAAAAACCAATATATTCATTCATTTGATAACGTCAAATTTTAAAATAGTGTTGTCATCTATAACGTAATATGTACCTCCTAGTTTTAGGGAAAGAACATTCGTGTAACAGAAACAGAAACAGACACAGAAACAGAACCTTTTTTATTGAATATTGATTATAAATAATACTTATTGAAAGTCACTCTTTTGTTTAATTACCACTGGTTCGAAAAAAAACCTCTGTCCTGGGAAGAACCAGCAAGAAACCTAACGTGACTTTTTTTTTAAATAACAGCTTACAATCATGAATCATGTTAATTCGTCTAACAAATTAACAACACAACAAATTAGAAATGGCTTGGTAGCGATCACCTCATTTCCGGGGGTTATTATCAACCATAATTTCTTTAATGTTATAATAACCCTTTCTATACAAACTTAGTTTATTAAGTTTTTGAACGTTGATCAGGTAAATTTTTGTATATTTTCTAGAATTTTGTTGTAAAAGCGTATACATCGCCCCAATAATAAATTACTGACTCGATGGAGTCGAGTAACTGATTGTACTAGCTTGTGTCTGTTCCTAGTATTTACAGAATGAATATTTTACATACATATATATGTTAGTAATTTTTTAAAATCTTTTATTTTTGTGTACGTACATTACATTTTCATAAATGTATTGAGAGGCCAAAGTTAATATATTAATTTCCTTAAATTTTTGTCTTAGCGACTGTTTTGGCTTTAAATTATAAATTGCTCTTATGGCTCTCTTCTGTAAAACAAATATAATTTCAGTGTCAGCTGTGTGTCCCCATAGCAAAATACCATACGACATTATGCTATGGAAATAAAAGTAAACTAGTCTAGCTATTTCAGTACTGGTAAAACTTCTAAACTTTTTTACAGCATATGCTGTAGAGCTAAGTATGCATGCTAATTTTGATATATGGGGGCTTCATTGAAGCTTGGCATCTAATGTAATTTCAAGAAAAATGGTGGTATCTACAAGAATCAGTTTCTCTCCATTTAAAATAAGATTAGTATTATAATTAATATTAGGATTCGATAACATAAACTTCATACGTTTGTATAAATAAAGATAAAGATACATTAAAGTGTTTAGTGGTTTTTTTTCGTGTTACTTAATAATAACCTTAATTAAAATACAATATGGAATATACCCACTATGATTAGCGATAAAAAATGTAAGATTATCGTTCTAGCATATGTCTACTTTAAGTCAATAACTGCCTAAACGTTGGTAATGTTTTTATGTTGTGTAAACATTTATCAATGTTAGAAGGAGATAAAATACAAAACTCAGTGCCTCTCTTTCTAAGAAAAATGAGGAACGGTTACAATGTTCCAAGTGCTCACTCCCTATATTATGTTATAACTTCCTTGCCTATAGCTTATATCCATTAGCAAAAATTGTGCTCGTGTACATAGATTAAAATATAACGAACCTTACCGATTTTTTTAATAATTTTTCATTCAGGTTTTGTTCTAATATCTTATGAAGATCCCATTTTAAATTTCAATTTTATGTGCTGATTTACCACCTGTTCAGCAGAAAAGGGAACTATCTAAGAAGCTATATATATATGGATAAAAGTATTTCGAAATTTAAAAATATAAACGTTCACCATTGTTGCACTAGACCAGGCTCAATAATAATGTGTGCTGTGTAGCGGGTAACGGCGGCGTTAGAAAATCCACTGCCCCATATTTCGAAGCTCCAAGACTTCATATCACTAACTTCGCAATTTGGCACAAGTGTTATTGCTAATAATTTAGTGTAATAGAACAAAATATTATTCAGATTAGGCTGTATTGTCTAATATCTTTATCTGCTTATATTGGCGAATCATGGTAGCAATGTTGTCTTTAGTCTCAATCAAATCGAAAACCGTAGATAAAATAAAGCATCACAAAAAAAAAAACGAAAAAGTGCTTTTTGAGTGAATTAATTTTGAAAATAGGTAATTCTGGAAGTATTTATAATAGAAGATATCTTCAATTTATAAATAGCGTTTAAGCGTTCTAGTGCTTCATATTCTTTAAGAATGGTGCGTTATTCTGTTAATATTTTGGTCATTTTATTAGCGTCGAAAATGGCGGTAATATTAAGGTTATGTTTAATTTTTCAGTCGCATACTATCTTACTAGTCCAACCTGGTCCTAGACCGGAAACCAGGACATACTCAGATTATGAAAGCGTCAATGATTGTATGGAAGGAGTTTGTAAAATATACGAGGAGCATTTGAAGAGAAGAAACCCTAATACGCCGACGATCACTTACGACATTTCTCAGTTGTTTGATTTTGTTGACCAGGTAACTTTATTTAAGTAATAAGTAACTAGTAATTACAATATATTTACTTTATTGTTATATATAATTTGTTAACCCGCTATATTCTTTTTTATCACTACAGTTGGCAGACTTAAGCTGTCTTGTATACCAGAAATCCACAAACACTTATGCACCATACAACAAGGATTGGATTAAAGAGAAAATATATGTTTTACTACGCCAAGCAGCTGGTCAGAGCGATTGAATTAGACCTTAGTTTTAAGAATTTCATTAAATATAATTGTTGCTTTATTATGGTGTGAACACCTTGGTTGAAAAGAAATGACGGATTTATATGTCACCCCATTTAACAGGATTGATTAAACTTATCCTAAACCTATTACTGATTACATGGTTAACACATTCTTTTTTAACTTTTTTTCTTTAATATTAAAAAAAGAACTGAACATTGTTGTAGCATCTGATATACCTTGTGATCCGGTAAGCTGGGACTGATCTGTTCAAGTATCAAATGAATAAATAATACATAAGTATTTGGTTACACTATAACCAATGTGTCTCTTGAATAAAAATTAAAGCTTCAAATTAAATATAACATTACAATTTTTTTTTTTTTTTGAAAATTACATTAATTCTTACCTATAATGTTTAGTTTTGCTACTTTTAAAACAAAATCACTGTCATTCCATAAACAGTCCTCTTACTTATACTGTAAATTCAATGCCTCACATCTTTGGGGATTAAAAAAGTTATAAACTGCTTTCTTAATCAGGTGCTACTACTTTTTCATTTTTAATCATTTTGCATTCACTGAAAATATCTAAACAAAATTTAATTCCTTAGCAAGCAAACGCCAGGTGCTAAACCATCGTTTTTACAGAATATCTAATATATCAAAAGTGACATACTAAGTGTATTTAATTATTAAAGAAAACTACATCTTTGTCTATTTTATCGAATCCTAAATCACCATTTATTCAAGTTTTGCTTATGATTTGGAGAGCTAGAAAGTTGCAAGTGCTTTAGACTACATCAATCTGTGGAATACTATATTAAAATATTAATAAATACAACTTAAATTTCTCTTATCAATTTATGTTGGGGAAGCTTTCAGCTCATTGTTATTTGTATTATAAATCTTCCCATTTGCTAAAATGCAATAATAAATTAACAATAAATAATAAAATAAATTTCTGTGAGTAGCAATTCACAGAAATTTATTTGAGACCTCATTTTGTAAACTTCAGAGCATATTGTTGGCCCATATTGAGGTGAGGCATAACACATGCTCTGATAAAATTTCAGATAAAATACAACACACAAAAACTTATTTTGTGTGTTGTATTTTATTGCAGCTACCAAAACTAGTAAGGAAATTTCAAATTACCCTTACAAATATTTCATATGGTACAGGTACATGTAAAAACCATTTTTATAGAAATTTATTTTTGTGGCGATTTTCAAGTTGTAGTTTCATTTTAGGAAATAACTTTTAATTTGGTCTTTAAACATACTTCATACAGCAGCAGAAAATACTGATACCTCTTATTTAACTGGTAGTAAATTTTAAAGGTGAAAAATATTTAAATAGTTATTTTCGCTTCGAAGTTAACTGTTTGGATTATAAAAAATATGTGAAAAATTGAAATATTGCAGTGACTACTAAAATAAGGGTTAGGTTACATATCCATTTAAAATTTATAAGATATTGGTACTTTTCTGTCAATTTCATACAGCGTATCATTGAAAGCTATACATTTTTTGGACAAAGAAACCAAGCCAATAAATTTGGAAATGGATGAGCGAGAATTACTTCAGAATGTATTCTTTCTTTATAGAATTCTATTATACAATTATAGTAAAGAAAAGAGTTGTATGCCTTATTTTATAAAAATGTGATTTCATGTAATTACCATAAAAGAATTCTTCTTTGTTTAGTTGTTATAAATTTAATAGCATGTAATTCTAGCAATAAAGATACATTAGTAGGGAATACTAAATACTTTGCATTTTTTTTAATATGCTAGTGACTCTGTAAGAGATGTTAAATGGTAATTATAAGTATGTACAAAAATGGTAGTGGACTCTCATCTGGGCCTCATCAAATTTTAAAAAGATAATTTAAATCCCAAATTGATATCAATTTTTAGTTTTGGTGTACTTGTGAAGACTTATATATTTTTACTGAGGGATTCTGTATCCATTGTCATGTAATAAAATTAAAAAAAAAAACCTATATCTAGCAAAGGAAAGGTGTATGTTTAAATATATACAGCAGAGGTGTTGTTGAACTTAATCTACTACTAATTAAAAAAGTAGATAAGATAATCTTAGTTTTGTATGTGGGCTTCTACAATCTGCATTAGTAAAAATTTAATAAATTTCATAATAGCTTAGTACCTAATATTGAATTTGAATTATATAGTACCTTGGCACTTTTTAAATCGTATAGTAGTCAAGTAGCTATAAAAAAAATTTCACCACACAAAATAAAAGCGTGAATTAACTATTTAAGTGTATCTAGAAATAGTATTAAGTTCAAATAAAATATTATATTTTTCTAAGTTTTTCATGTTCTGAAACAAAATAATTAGTTTTTGTAAAAAGTGTAAAGTTCAAAAATACCTTTTTGGTAAAGGTTCATCTATATTGCAATACTGAGATTGCATCTATAATAAAAAAAAATTAAGTAAATTTTTACTTTAACTTTTTTTTGTTTTAATACTTCATGTTTGTCTTTGATAGCACAGATTAATGTGTGATAATTTTGTTACTCCATTTTGTTACTTTTAATATTATCATAAGTCTAATTAATATAAGACATTTTGTGACAATCGATTTTTTCTTTTTATTTTCGCTAGATGGAAAAATAAGCTGATCTGCGACAAACACTGACTGATTAGTGATTACCCATGGGTACATCGGACATAGCTAGGCTTAGTCCTTAATACGACGCTTGGGGAGGCTCCCATTTGTCTCAAAGTATTTTTTCAGTCTATATAATTTGACCATGAAATGTGGGCCGTGATGTAGATTTTCATCATCATCATCATCATTACAGCCCTTCACAAGTCCACTGCTGAACATAGGCCTCCCCCAAAGAATGCCACAAAGACCGGTCCTGAGCTACCTGCGTCCATCGACTTCCTGCATATCTTACCAGGTCGTCACACCATCTAGTGGGGGGACGCCCTACACTTCGCCTGCCGGTACGAGGCTGCCACTCGAGAACCTTTCTTCCCCATCGGTTGTCGGTTCTTCGAGCTATATGGCCGGCCCATTGCCACTTCAGCTTACTAATCCGTTGGCTATGTCGGTCACTCTGGTTCTACTGCGGATATCCTCATTTCTGAGTTTATCACGCAGAGAAACTCCGAGCATAGCCCTCTCCATAGCTCGCTGAGCGACCTTGAGCTTCCTCATCCGGCCAGCAGTGAAGGACCACGTCTCAGTTCCGTATGTCATCACTGGCAACACGCACTGGGTGTACAGTCTCGTTTTCAAGTTTTGAGGTATACCTGACGAGAAGATGTGCCGTAATTTCCCGAACGCTGCCCAACCGAGTTGAATCCGTCGATTGACCTCTCGGTCGAAGTTGGACTTACCTAGTCGGACTATTGGTCCCAGGTAAACATACTCGTCAACAACTTCGAGCTTAGTGCTCCCAACAACTACCGGCATAGGTGTGACATGGACATTAAACATGATCTTTGTTTTGTCCATGTTCATCTTAAGACCTATCCGTTGGGAAACACTATTGAGGTCATTGAGCATAGTCCTTAGGTCCTCCAGCGATTCTGCCATAAGGACTATATCGTCGGCAAATCGAAGGTGAGTGATGTACTCGCCATTGATGTTGATACCGTATCCTTTCCAGTCCAGAAGCTTGAAAACGTCTTCCAATGCAGCGGTGAAGAGTTTCGGGGATATGACGTCACCCTGTCTTACACCTCTCTGCAATTGGATAGGTTTCGTACTCTGGTTCTGTACTCGGATAGTCATTGTAGCCCTACTGTAGATACAAGCACTTCAACACTTCGATATACTTACCGACAGTCAACTTGACACCGCTGAAGGGACTGCAGCACCGCCCAAATTTCGACAGAATCAAAAGCTTTATCATAGTCCACATACGCCAGATATAGTGGCAAATTGTACTCCTCGGACTTCTGTACAATTTGCCGAAGGGTATGTATGTGGTCTATGGTGCTAAAGCCTTTTCGGAAACCGGCTTGTTCGGGAGGATGGAAGTCGTCAAATCTGCGCGCGAGACGATTCGTAATGACTCTCGAAAACAGCACGTAGACGCGGCTCAGAAGGGAAATCGGTCTGTAGTTCTTCAAGAGAGCGTTGTCGCCTTTCTTGAAGAACAAGACCACCGCACTTCTGCTCCACGCCTTCGGTGTAATGCCATCATGGAGGACGGAGTTAAAGAGCTTCTGAAGGACTTCAAGTACCGGTTTTCCACCCGCTTTCAGAAGCACCGCTGTAATTCCATCCTCGCCTGGGGCCTTGCCGTTTTTAAGGTGCTGGAGAGCCATTCTAATCTCGCTCAGACTGACGTCCGGGATATCATCGGAATAATGTCGGATAAGACTCGCTCTTGAATCGTTACTCACACTTGCGTGCGGCTCCAACGATGACGTGTACAGCTGCCCATAGAACCTCTCAATCTCACTCAAAATCTCAGGTGTCCCGGAAACGATGCTGCCACATTCGGTCTTCAGCTTTGACAGTTGGCTCTTTCTGGCAGACAGATCTCTGGCAAAGACTTTGCAGCCTTGGTTCCGCTCGATCGCTTCTTCAATACTTATATTATACAATATTACAATACTTCAATACAGCTCGTATTGAAGTTGCGTAAGTCCCGCCGCATGCATTTGGAGATCTGTCTGTTCAATTGCCTGTATGCTGTCAAATCTGTTGAAGAATGTAGCTTCATCTCCCGTCTAACAGCCATGAGATTAAGAGTGTGATCGGAGAGTTTTTGTGTTCTTCTGCGGCGGGTCTTGCAGAACTTAGCTATGGACAGTTTCCACGAGCTTGTCATTCAAATCGTCCACTTCATTGCAGTCTTCTAGGCACTGAAAACGGTTTTGTAACTCGAGCTAAAAGGTTTGGGACTTTGGATTAGAGGTTAGAGCACGAGGGGGACGGAGCGTTGACTTCATTAGACGAGACCTCTCCAACTTAACGTTTAGGTTCAGTGTGCCTCTAACCATTCGGTGATCGCTACCGGTTTTCACCCTCGCGATCACTGAGACATCACTGAACAGTGTGTGTTGATGTAGATTGTACAGGGACCCATATTAGGAGCCTGTAGCCCATTGAACACATTTTTAGTTTTAGCAGCAATCTTTTATTTAATTTTTCGGTGATAGGGTCGATGCGCTGGTTTTCGGCCTTTTAGTGGAGCTGTTAACTTTAAGGTACTAGAAAAAATAATTGCCATTAGATATGTTGACCTAGTGCTGTTACTGTTTATTTGTAGCTTACATAATGTAGTTTTCATTTTTGTAATCATTGATGCAACAAGAAAAATCTCTTTTTTTATAATAATTTTTGATGTTAAAAATATGTAAAATGCCCCCGGCCCCAAATTTTATATTTCGGCCCACGAGAATTTTAGTTTTCGGCCACTGCATTAGACATGATAGAAAAGGTGCCTTAACCTGAAATATAATTTTGTAAAATTATAATAAAATTTCGTGTCTTTATATATTTCAATTAAATCTTCTCATTTTTTTGTACTTCCTCATATTTTCATCATCATCATCGTTTCCATTACAGCCCTTCACAAGTCCACTGCTGAACGTAGGCCTCCCCCAAGGAATGCCACAAAACACGGTCCTGAGCCACCTGCATCCATCGACTTCCTGCATGTCTTACCAGGTCGTCATTCCATCTAGTGGGGGGACGTCCCACACTTCGTCTGCCGTTACGAGGCCGCCATTCGAGAACCTTTTTCCCCATTGGTTGTCGGTTTTTCGAGCTATATGGCCAGCCCATTGCCACTTCAGCTTCCTAACCCGTTGGGCTATGTCGGCCACTCTGGATCTACTACGGATATCCTCATTTCTAAGTTTATCACGCAGAGAAATTCCGAGTAAGTATATCCCTCTCCATAGCTCGCTGAGCAACCTTGAGCTTCCTAATTCGGGCAGCAGTGAAGGACCACGTCTCAGTTCCATAGGTCATCACTGGCAACACGAACTGGTTGTACAGTCTCGTTTTGAGGTATACCTGACGAGAAGATGTGCTGTAATTTCCCGAACGCTGCCTCATACTTTAGTCCAACAAAATCTATACATCTCAAATCCATTTGGTGCAAGTCACATCCAATTTTTTTCCATATCTGCTTCTGTATCGCTTATTAAAATATCATAACACCAGGTGCAATTTACTTTTACTCTTTCATTTTCCTTCATGGAATTCTTGGATTTTGCGATTTTTCGTTTTTTAACTTTAGCACTTTTTAACTTTTCTTTTTATATACTTTTCTTTTTCCAAACATCTTATCTTTTTTTAACTTAGTTCTACCTTCTCTATTTTAACTTTCTCTTTATCTTTATAAAGTTTTCGCCACTCTGCATATCAAATTGCTACAGAAGAAGGTGTACGTGTACTGTTAATGGTTGATTTTTTTAAGAGTTCCGGTTAAATAAATGATTTTTCTATCGCATCTCTGTATTCTTTATTTAATAGTACTGAAGCCGATGTTTCACTGGTTTGTAGAGGTGTACTAGTCTGTTTTATTGGAATATCAACCAGCACATTTTCTAAAGTTTCAAAGGCGTTGTTTATTATCATCGGTGTTAGTGTGGTGGTGTCATCGTGGCCATTGTACCACTTTGAGTCGTTATTATTACATTAGCACAGAACACAATTACTCTTTATCAAGAGTACATTAGGAATCTATTACCATTTCTGGCATTGTCAGTACTGTTGTCATTGGTAGGCTTATTTGAGTTGGGATTACAAGAACATTATCTAACGATACTAAGGAACCGATATCAAAATAACTTTCTGACATATGAAATGTTGAAATGTTGTTATCGATAAACGATTCTAATGCATCGGTAGATGTTATTAGAATAGTTACTAGAACAGCGTGCGTGAACTGCGTTAGTTATTTCTTTAGAAATATATTTTTGTGGTGTCTGAATTTTCACTAATTAGTCTTTCCGGGGTATTTCGGACACATTTTGTGTAATCCACTACATGGTGATCAAATTCATTAAGTCCATATTTTCTGAAATCATTTACTAATTATATTTCTTTGGAGGAGCCATCTGAAGAAAATAATGTCTTATTGAATCTTGTTCCTAAAACGCAACGTGAATGAAATATTTCATGAAATGTCCGTCAACCAAAGCAGTATTAAATTTTCGGCTTCCCTATTCTTTCATATAATTTTAAGTTGGCCGAAAACTAAATAATAATTTTAGACTCAATCTAGTTTTCGGCCACAACTAAAATGGGTGTTTTAGTTTCATCAATAACCATTGAAATTGCAGTATTTGGTGGCCGAAAACTGAAAGCTAGTGTCTTCGCAAGGATACAATTCATTATAAATAAGAAAGAAGACTAATAGTAGGTAACCAAATAAATGAAACAGACAAAGTATTTAGGCTAAACTCGGGCTACTTTCCGGCCACCTAATTTATTCCATCCATCGCTTTCTTATAAGAACAATGCAGACTTTTTATATGGAGAATTATTTACCCTTATAAGCAATGAATTTAAAAAAACATTTACTTCTAAAACATTCTCCGGAAACAGTCGCAAAGTATTTAATGAGTGGGCGACAGTGGGAATTCATAAAAGCAGACGAAGGTTATATGACCTTTACCATGAACGATCATATAATCCTTCTGATGCTTTTAAAGAATATGTCAAAAATTATTCTAAAATGTTTAAAAAAGTTTGCTCCACAGCCAAATCGTTACATATTAGCAACAAAATTAAGATGGCTAAGAATAAAATTAAAATGACGTGGAGTATAATTAACAGCGAAACCGGTAATGAAAAACCTCGTAACGCAAACTATCAATTAAAAATTAACAATGAATTGACTAAATCAAATCAAGAAGTCGCAGCGGTGTTTGAGAAATATTTCACTGATATTCCTATTTTGACAACAGAGTCTTTGAATTCTTCTCCAACTGTCGCCGAGTCATTACTCAAACAGAATGTTAATATCTGTTTAAAAGAATTTAGATTTGAAAAAGTATTACCGCAAGATATTGTAAAATACTTCAAAACCATTGATGTAAAGAAAACCGCAGATTTGTGGGGGATTTCCGTGACAGTTATTGCGTCCATAATAGATTTAATTGCACCTCATCTTGCTATTATTTTTAATACTTGTATCGATTCTGGTGTGTTTCCTGATTTAATGAAGTATAGTAAAGTAATACCTTTATTTAAATCTGGTAGTACATTGGACCCCGCTAATTTTAGACCTATTTCTGTACTAAGTACCAACTCTTAGTAAAATTTTTGAAAAAATTATTTTGGATCAATTGTTATTTTTTTTTTAATACAAATAAATTACTTCATAAAAACCAATTTGGATTTACAAGGGGTCGCTCGTCGTCTGACGCCGGCGTTGAGCTTATGAAATATATTTTTAATGCCTGGGAGAATTCACAGGATGCCTTAGGTGTTTTCTGTGATCTTTCCAAGGCTTTCGATTGTGTTCATCATGAAACATTAATCAGGAAACTACAACATTACGGTGTAAAAAATTTGGCGCTTAGACTTATTACTTCATATTTAAGAAACAGAACTCAAAAAGTCGTGATAAATGGTAAAGGTTCCTCCGGATCGGTAGTATCAATGGGCGTTCCTCAGGGCTCGATTCTTGGCCCATTCCTGTTTTTAATCTATATTAATGACTTACCTTATCTTGTAGGGGACAATCACGATATAGTATTATTTGCTGACGATACCTCTTTAATTTTCAAACTCAAACGGCAGTTAATTAATTATGACGATGTAAATAATGCTCTATCGAAATTGGTACATTGGTTTAACGCCAACAATATGCTCTTGAACGGCAATAAGACAAAGTGTATTAAATTTACAATACCTAATGTAAAACATTCGAATACCAATGTGCTATTAAATGGGGAGGAGTTGAGTCTTGTGGATACCACTGTTTTTCTCGGTATTACTATTGACGTGAAACTTCAATGGGGCCCCCATATATCTAAATTAGCAAGCAGACTTAGTTCTGCAGCATATGCTGTAAGAAAGATTAGAAGTCTCACAGATGTTGAGACAGCTAGATTAGTGTATTTTAGTTACTTTCATAGCGTAGTGTCTTATGGAATTTTGCTATGGGGTAATGCGACTGATATTGAAGCTATATTTGTTTTGCAAAAGAGAGCCATTCGGGCGATTTATAACCTAAATTGTAAAGAGTCCCTCAGACAAAAATTTAAAGAAATAAACATTAACTTTGGCATCGCAATATATTTATGAAAATCTAATGTATGTACATAAAAATATAAATAGCTTTAATAAGAATAAGGATGTGCATTCTTTAAACACTAGGAACAAACAAAAGCTTGTAATACCAGTTACTAGACTCCACAGAATCAGTAATTCATTTATGGGGCAATGTATACGCTTTTACAACAAAATCCCAGAACATATTCAAAGTTTATCAATAAACAAGTTTAAAAGTTTTATTAAAGAAAAACTGTACAAAAAGGGTTATTATAATATCAAGGAATACATGAATGAAAATAACCCCTGGGAATAAGGTGATCGCCACCATGCTGGTTCTATTAAAAGTCATTTAAAAATTGTATAAATGAAATTATTGTTAAGTGAAATATGTTTGAAAAAAAAGTCCCGCTGGGTTTCTTGCTGGTTCTTCCCAGGACAGAGGTATTTTCCGAACCAGTAGTAAATAAAAAATGACTTTCAATAAGAATTATGTAATAATCAATATTGAATAAAAAATTATTCTATTCTATTCTATTCTATTAACTTTTACAATAAAATATTATAGTAATCTATGTGAAAATTTAAAATTAAGTTATTTTTACAGTAAAATATAAGCACAATAATAAATAATCATTGTAAATACAGCTCAAAATTTACTTTTGAATGAAACGCTCGTCACTATTTTTTTGCACTATCTTACACTCTTTGACAGCTCCTGTGCCGGCGTCAAACCACAGAACACTAGTACCCTCAGGCGTCAAACCTCTTGGTAGAGATTACTTGTGTTCTGTGCGTCAAACTGTACTATTTATTATAAATCGCGTATTGTTTTTACCCCAAAGAGAATATAATCACTACGTTTAGTTTACCCGATGAAGTAATGTTGCAATATATAATGCAACTATTTACAAATGCATTAAAGTTAATTTTGGACAATAATATTTATTAAAATCGTTATTAAATCAAATTTACTGCATCACCTGGTGCCAAAGGCCGAAAACTAGACCCGGTCGGCTTACCGGCGCAACGACCCTAATTATATAATCAGAGGCAGTACTACAAGCTAATTAGCAATATTGGGCGTTCTGACTAATGCCGCCTCTACACGTTGGCCAACACGCTGGCGAATGTGTTGGCCAACAACGATGGCCATCGTGTGGAGCGGGTGTTTAAGCTACGTTGGTACGTATTGGGACGATGGCCCACAAGTTGGCGCGAGATCCGTCTGGTGTCGGTTTTTTACAAAAGATCAAAGGGTTGTGGCAGAGTATTGGCCGCCGCGTCCACACGTTGGGCGCACGTTTAGTTTGCTACGAGCTCTCAGAGTGATCGCACGCACGCACGCTTAAATTTTATATGCACGCATCGTAACTAGTGTCTACATAACGGCAGTAACAATGACCAATGAATAAACTTTTCGCTTTATAGAGCCCTACCAAGCTGAAAATTGTTTGTAAAACACAAGTCTTTTTAAAAAAAAATGTTATTATACACAGGATTTTCTCCTGTATCGTGGAGGCAGTTTAGAAACATAAATTGCATAAGGACAAACATTCAGACCCGGAGAAATTATGTGCAGGCTATACAAATACTTGTTCCGTGCGGGATTTGAACCCGCGGCCCCCAGGGCAGCAACTCATTGCTAAGCCACTACGCCACGGAGCCGTCAAGAAATAAAATTTCTTTTTTCCATTTCTTTTTGATCACCCTTATCTTATACACATTCACGTTGTAGTGATTGATGTATTCATTTATTTATTGATGTATTAATGCTATATTATAGGTAGCATACTAAAATCAAATTAAAAAGTAGGATACTAAAATCATGTTTGTACTGTCTTTATTATTCCCTATTAGTTTCTTTATTTCGTTAATAATACTATAATTTTTAGCTATGGAAGAGCGAAGCTACCTGTTACAGGCATTATTTTGCTTACTAGGTGACCTCGATCACTGATCGTATAATGTAACTTTAATGTTTGACAAAATAAATTATTAATTATTATTATTATTTAGTTTTATTCTATAATTATATAATAAGAATAACCCTTTTTAAAAAGGCTTTGTTTAATAAAATTTTACAACAGTTTTATAGACAGGCTTCGAATATTTTCCAGGCCTTAGTTGTAAAAGTGTTAATTATACCTATGCCTATATAGGTGTGTTAATGTTTATATAGTTTACTTATCTGTATAACGTTAGTGTATAATAAAGAAATATTAAAAATTTATATTAAAAATATTAAATATTAAAAATAGTGAAAATTAAATAAAAAAATAGTGGTATGCTGTGAAAAAATAAACCGCAGCAGCCGTTAGCGCTTCAATAATCATTTTAATAAATTCGTCCGCACATTGGCCTGAACCGAAGCAAACTGAACGACCTTCCAACGTGTGGACGCGATCACAATTTCTTGGCCAATATCTCTGCCAACACATTCGCCAGCGTGTTGGCCAACGTGTAGAGGCGGCATAAGGCTTAATCAGCCGGTCGATTCGAATTGGTTACTAAGTACTTCAAGACAATAAAATATTTAAATCACTGAGAGAACCTACCTAAGCTTAAAGTTATTAAAGCTTCAAGTAAACTTCTACTCTGTTTCGATGTTCTAGAATTTATAAAGATCGACCGCCATCACTACCTACTTAGCTCTTATAGTTCTTTACGGTCAGCAAATATTTATGAAGTAACCCCAAAGAGCAGTTACCAGTCGAACTCACAGAACTCTGACCGATGCGGCTAATGGCTAAATACACCTTTTGAGTACAAACGTCGACAGTCGGCGTTTTTACTCAAAAAGCGTATTTAAAATATGTTCACTATTACTTTCGTTGCTGAAGGGGAAGCAGTTATAATATATATTGAAGCACGGTAGAGTCACGCGTCAGGGTACATATTATCGGTAGGGTATTAAGGTCGGCTCGAATAGGGAAAGCCCCGCTTTTACACAAAACACTAGCAGGAAATAGTACCTAGTGTAAAGTTGCCGTTTTTTAGTGCTCGTTCACGTAGAAAACGCGGGTGCGGGGGCGGCAGACGGTGCGGAGGTTTGGGCGAACTCGTTTGTATTCCGGGTGTTCACGTTGGTCGCAAGGTGCTTGCGCGAGTGTGACGTGTTGTCAGAGGTTGTGAACATGGACGACGAACTTTTATTTTTAATCGAAAATTCTTATCTATAAAGTGGGAAAAAGCACAATTGGTGTGCACGAAATTAATAAAGAAAGAGAACTGGCAGAGGGGAATAATCATGTGAGGCGAGTCCACTGGTTTGAATGATCGATCGTTTGTAGCGACAAGTTCAAAATTGTTAATCTTATCTGAAGTCGCGACTCAATCGCGCGCCCCACCGCTAGTTCGACGTGACCACACACACAACTTCATAGCTTAATACGTTTGATATTGCCACGAGCGCACCGCACGTAAGCGCCAGCTTGCCCGCTACTTCCACCGCACCTGCGTTTTGTACGTGAACACTTGCATAATATAATGCTATGTGTTTGATTTTTCCTGACCGCACCGCGAGTTAATGTGAACAAGCACCTTTCTTACTGGTAACGAGGTCTTTCATTGTAAGTCGCAGGGGTGTATGCTTTTCAATTTGGATGCATTTGCAATTGGAATTTTAACACAGGACATGTAGATGTGTGGACACAACATCCTCTTATACTGGGATGACTGTTTGTACGCTTGTCACTCTTCTGTAAAAAAACAACTATTTAAAAGAGACTGCGTACATCAAGAGGGGCTTCTAAGGAGACTGGATATAAGTTCAGATGAACACTTAACAGAAGATGCAATGGAAGGTGCATAATCCTCCACAGTTGGCATTCGTGTAGACGAAGTAATCACTTGTATTAGACCCTAATAAACAGATCTCCCCACATGATCGCTTGAGAACCAAGCCTTTCTGCATGGTTAGTGTTGAAATATGGAAAATGATGACTCAGGATCACAGTCTCTAGCTTTATGAAATCTGTTGTGGAGACCGAGGAGAAAGGCGTGTCTAGTTTTCCTGGCGCGCCTTACCTGGGAGGGAGAAGGGGGAAGAGGAGTCCTCTTTCGAGGAGGGGCGGCCAGCGCTGGTGTTGCCGCGGATATGTGCTGCTATTATGTGACGAAGTAGGAACATCATGGGGCTATAGTCGGTGTGAGTTCGATATAACCCGTCCTTGCCCCTGCGAGGCGGGTATGTATGGCATATTTTAAGTTTAAGAAGAAGTAAATAGCAATAATGTGATTAAAAATTACTCACATATGAGCGGTAACGACATCTTTTTGTAAATTTAACGTAGCAGATTTCTTATTGCATTAATAAATCTGAACAATTTGGCATTTTTGTAGGCCATCGATTCAGTCGTATAACTAGATTTAGTCTAGTGAGCAGTGCGGCTGCAACTTGTTTTATTGAATGTTATGACAGAGGGGAGCACCTGCGTATGACTACTCGCCTTCAGTCCGCCGGTGACCAGTGTTACTCTATAAGTGGGGGACATCAAACACGTAACAAATTTTATTTCATAAAACCTAAGCCAATAGGTTGCTTCTAGTCTGGTATTATATCTCGGAGCATTAAAATTAAGCTATACCTTGCAGATCAGGTAGCTGTAGCCCTAGGGTTGCCAACCTCAAATTTAAAAAACTAGGATTTGAAGTTGGAAAAACAAGGACAATTCAGGGAACCGAAAACGTGGCGAATGTACGTACTGTGAAGCTATAAGAGGCTAACAGCACTAACATTACAAAAACCAGAACGTATGCAAGTATTGGTTCGTTCGACTTCGACTAGACTAGATCAAAATCAATCGACTAGATTCAAACGTTACCATGCATAAAATATAAAACATTCGTCACGCTATCGGTTCGCTGTCTATTTTACTCTGGATTAATAGACTTGTAATAGTTACATTAATATGTAGTGAAGTTAGGTTAAATGAAATTCAAATAATGATAGTAATCATATTTTTTAATAAATTTTTTTGAATAAAATTATATGAGTTAAAAACGACTTATTAAAATATAAAAATCCGTTGTCTGTAAAGTCGGTTTACTGACGATAGTTGAACGTGACAACGTCATAAGAAATATTTAATATCGAAAGAATCATTACCTTTATCGCAGCAATTATCGTTGCTATAAACAATTGACACCACATTCGCTCGCACAGTCGCTCGTTCCGCGCTCTCCCTTGCACTTTAAATGGAACGCCTAGGTAACGCCGCATGAGTCATGTTTTTTCGTGCCGGCAGCCAGCGTCATCGATTTATAAGACGTTGTCACGTCAAAACAAGAACTTTAGTTTGTAACGAATTCTTTAAACTTAAAATTGGTCACACTTCATATCTATGTTATAGATAGTTTTGATGATTGCAGCTACTGTTTTTGGCAGTAATCGATTTCTTTCTTTTGACTACTGTGAATTTATGAGAGAAAAGACTCTCTCGACATTAGCATTTTGACTTTTAGAGCATTTTAAAAACCCAGGGTCAGAACCAGAGTCCTAGCGATTTAAAACCCAGGACGCTGCTTAAAAACTATCCAGGACATACCAGGACCTTACAAAAACTAGGACATTTCCTGGGAAAATAGGATGGTTGGCAAACTTATGCAGCCCATCTACTTCATGTGAATTAAATATTTTTCAGTTTAGTATTGTACGATAAGCCCAATTTGAAACTTGTCTCATTCATACAAAGGTCACTTTTTTCAGAAGCTGACATGTGTTTGATTATAGCAGTTAAAATATCCCACATTTGTTGGTTAACTTTAGCTTCCTTAAGCATGTGTACATGTTATCTAAAGTTTATGGCGGCAAAAATTGTCTTGAACAAAAAACAACGAGAGAGTGAATTTATGTAATGCTGAACCATTTAAATTATCTTGTGTATTTATTGCTTTCAGTGTGGTTTTAAATAAAAAAAGTTTAATAAGGGTTATTACTTATTATAGTACTAAAGAGTACATTTTTTTTATAGGATAAGGGTGACAAATGAGCACACAGTCCACCTGATGGAAAGTGGTTGCTGCGGCCCATAGACATCTATATTTATCCTCGTTTGCGAATCAAAATGCAGATGCGTTGTCACCCGTGAGGACTAAGATGGAATGCCTCACTTCCAGTAAAAAGGGCCTCCGGCCACCTGCACTTACCAAGCGAAACGCAGAGGTAAACCTCTACTTCACGCTGGTATTCTGTGTGGTCGTGGTACCACCCCGGTTCGAGCCGGCCCAACCGTGCGACAGCAAAAGCTGCCGCGTGGCTCTACCACTGTTATGATTATTTGATTGATAATAACCCAATTCCTGCGAACTAAGAATGAAAACATTTTAGAAACAGCATGGTAGCGATCACGCTACCATTCCGTTTCTGGATGTTTTCATACTTAATTGTATAAAATATTATTTGTAAATGAATGTTTAAAAAAGTCCTGCTGGGTTTCTTCCTAGGACACAGGTTATTTTACGAAACAGTGGTAAGGCATAAATGACTTTTAGTAAGTATTCTGTTTCTTGACCATTTTGAATAAAAATAATTCTATTTTCCAATTTTATATTTTCTACACATTTGTGCCTTCACTATGGCACTTAACTTAGGAGATAAATATTTATCACAGTCTTTCAAAAATTGTTTCTTGGCTATATTTTCAAAATTCTTATGACATTTTAACTTGTTACTTGTTTTTGATAATCGTATTTTAGTTTTAGGTTTCCGAGGGATATAATCAGTCAGTCTGGTCTCTGTCTGGGTACTACGATTGATACGTATGTACTTTTTATTATCACTGTCTCCAGCAATTTGTGATGAAGAAATCCCTGATTCATATTGTTTCTGAGCCAATTCTGAAGATACATCTAATTCTGAAACATTTAAAAGTTCGACTTCCGGTTTTTCTGATTTAACAATCCAGTCCAAAGATGCAATTTGTGATGAAGAAATCCTTGATTCATATTGCTTCTGCGGCAATTCTGAAGATTCATCTAATTCTGAATCATTTAAAAGTTCGACATCCGGTTTTTCTGCTTTAACAATCCAGTCCAAAGATGCAATTTGTGATGAAGAAATCCTTGATTCATATTGCTTCTGCGCCAATTCTGAAGATTCATCTAATTCTGAATCATTTAAAAGTTCGACTTCTGGTTTTTCTGATTTAACAATCCAGTCCAAAGATGCAATTTGTGATGAAGAAATCCTTGATTCATATTGTTTCTGCGCCAATTCTGAAGATTCATCTAATTCTGAATCATTTAAAAGTTCGACATCCGGTTTTTCTGATTTAACAATCCAGTCCAAAGATGCAATTTGTGATGAAGAAATCCTTGATTCATATTGCTTCTGTTCAAATTCTGAACATTCATCTAATTCTGAATCATTTAAAAGTTTGACTTCTGGTTTTTTTGATTTAACATACCAGTCCGAAGATGGTAAGAGCAAAGTCGGTACGGCTGTTTTCTTTAGAAATCTCTTACCGTACATATGTTTTTCAAAATGCAAACTGCACATGTATGTATTCTTTAGGCTTTCACATGTTCTGTCCGCTAAATCAGGTCTTTTACACGCTTTCACCCAAATTTTGCACCTGAAATAATTCAAACATATTAAGTGTTTTATCTAAGCCTTAAATATGCTGTTGCGGAGAAACATTATTTTTTTTTTTTTTTTATAGGATAAGGGTGACAAACGAGCACACAGTCCACCTGATGGTAAGTGGTTCCTGCGGCCCATAGACATCTACATCTATCCTCTATTACAATTCAAAATGTAGATGCGTTGTCACCCGTGAGGACTAAGATGGAATGCCTCATTTCCAGTAAAAAGGGCCTCCGGCCACCTGCACTCACCAAGCGAAACGCAGAGGTAAATCTCTACTTCACGCTGGTATTCTGTGAGGTCGTGGTACCACCCCGGTTCGAGCCGGCCCATCCATGCGACAGCAAAGCTGTGCGTGGCTCTACCACTGTGAATTATAAATTTAATTTAGAGGTAGAACTCTGGTAGAACTCTTCTGCCTAGAAGTCTGTCAGGGTAGGTACCACCCTCAGTTCTACCGCCAAATAGCAGTGTCCGTTCTGAAGGCCAGTATCATTATTACAAGTAGGTAACGTAAACTGCCGCAACTTTGCTTGAATTTTGAACCTTTTTGCCTTTATATCAAAATTAACCTTATAATATTAAAATATATTGCATGAGAAATAAAGTTAAAGTTAGGATCTTGTTTATAATGCTTGGACTCACAATGAATCTTTGCAGAATCTTAGCCTATTGCCGATTTTAGAGCAGGCAAAGATATAATCATTATCCACACAGCATTGCCTGATTTCTTATTGGAAGTAAAAACGTTATAATTATTTTCAACTTTTAAGCTAAAATGTACCATAAGCTTCAGTTTACTGGATTGTTATTCTATTATCGTTATTAGAGCCTTATATCTTTGTATATATGATGAGGCAAAGTTAGGACAGAATTTTGTTAAGTTTTTGTACAGTCAATTAATACCTAATACATAGGACTGTCACACAAATGAGACTTAGTTTTTTTAATAGTTTATTCTGTAAAAACGTTCAAGTATTTAAATATTCATCATTAATTATCCGCAGCCGAATCAAACTAAGTTTTAACTCACTGCAGTTTTAAATTATGCCCTACAGTGGGTTGAGGCTTAGTTTAACTTGTCATTAAAGTGATAAAATTCTCTTTTTTATAGTTTAGTTTAGTTTAGTTTATTTATCTCTTCACAACTTAGTGCCTGGTTAACAATATCAATGTACACAGTAAGGGCCTAGCGTTGTGAGAGACTGGTGCCTATTATAGGTTTTATATTCAAAACCTGGGTTACAGGTCACCAGCCCCCCCTCGCGGATAGGTTACATATAATACAAAGAAATAATACAGAGAGGAATATATCATAGAAGAGATTATAAAAAGTTAATATTATAAGGCGAATTGCTGAATCCATTCAATGGATATGAACGTGTATGTATGTGTGTGTGTGTGTGTGTGTGTGTGTGTGTGTGTGTGTTTGTATGTGTGTTTTAATGGTTGTGCAGAACAATCCTGGAGTAACATTATTGGAGGTTTTTAGAGATTGTGATAAGAGTGATTTACTTTTCTGAGTAAATTAAAAGTATTAGTATTGGATTAAAAGGAGATTCTCAGTTTCTTGGTAGTTAAGGGTTTTTAGGAATTTTCTTAGTGTTATTTTACAACTAGATTTAGTTTTGGGATATATGTCTAAAATTTTATTTAGTTTGTTATAAAGAAAAGGTCCCAAGAAGCAGAAAAACTTACGTGAAAGAGCTGTGTTGAAAGTTAGAGTTTTGCATATTATATCTTTGTGGCGTTTATTTTTAAAAAGATCTGGGTTATAACGTAGATGAGAGTGTTGTTTAAGCATGATATGCAGAATGAAAGTTTGTCTAACCGTTAGTACATCCCATTTTTTATACAGCTCGTATGTAGAAAAACGGAAAGGGAGTCCAGCACCTGCTTTAAGAATTGCACGTTGTGCTCTCTCTACTTCAATGAGGTATGTTTTAGCTCCTCCTCCCCATGATGTAATGCAATATTCAATTATGGATTGACATAAAGCGAAGTAAACTATCATTATAACACGGCGTTCAGCTATATGTTTTAAGGTTCTGAATATATATATGAGCTTTCGCAGTCGGGTTACTAAAACCTAAAAGTGGGGTTTAAATGTTAAGGTCTGATCAATCAAAATACCAAGATATTTGATTTTATTGGTTCTTTCAATTAAGGGACAGTGACACCCTGAAAGTCTAAGGTGTGGGATGTGATTGTCAAAGATAGTGGTGGAAGGAGGTTAGCTCTATGACCAAATGCAATGTACTTTGTTTTATTAATATTCAGTGTTAAAATATTATAGCTAAGCCATTTACAGACCCTATTAAATCCCAACTGAGCATTCTTAAAAACATTATCCCAAGAATCATCAACGAAAGAAAGGGCAGTGTCATCAGCATAGGTGATTATTTTTCCTTTAGAAAGTTGAAGCTCGCATAGGTCATTAATATACACCAAGAAGAGTGTCGGACCGAGAATGCTACCTTGAGGCACACCGAATTTGACAGGTAATTCGTCACTTAATGTATAATGATCTACACGAACTCGCTGCCTTCTATCGGTTAAATAACCTTCCATCAATTTTAGTGGAATACCCCTTATACCGGCCCTTTCCAGTTTTTTTAGCAGAGGATATATTATAGGATATTATAGGATAAGGATATATGATATCTTAAAAAAGTAAAAAAAAATTAGTTACATAATATGTGCCGTTTTTCTTTGAATATCAGACTGGAAATAATTATAATCATATAAACTGCATAAACACAGTAATGACTGGTTTCAAAGTTATCTCTGTGACCGTCGGCAGTGTATTCGTGTCGATGAAACTCCCTCACCTTGGTGTGATATTACTGCAGGTGTACCGCAGGGCGGCGTGTTGTCACCTTTACTCTTTTCCATTTTCATTAATTCAATCACTCATAAAATATCTTCTCTCTACCACATGTATGCGGATGATGTCCAGATTTACACCCAGTCAACTCTTGAAAATTTGCCGAATGCAATCGCTACATTAAATAAGGATCTAAATTTTATTCACGAGTGGAGTAAATCATATGGCCTAAATGTCAATCCTAAAAAGTCTCAGGCTATCATTATTGGTAGCCAGAGCTTTATCTCAAGAATTGACTGGTTCTATAAAATAGAATAGAATAGAATAATTAATAATAATAATAATAATACTGAACTACGGGCAGTATCGATGTGGCGGTAGGGCTGCACCAAGGGTCGGCATTGAGCCCTTACCTCTTCCTACTGATTATGGACGCTTTGACGTCGGACCTGCAGGATGAGGCACCCTGGTGCATGCTCTTTGCCGATGACATCGTGCTTGTCGGGGAAGAAGGCATCGAGGTACAGAGCAGACTGACGGGGTGGCAACGGAGGCTGGAAAGTGTTGGCTTGAAGATCAGCAGATCCAAAACCGAATATCTGTGCTGTGATTTCGGCGGTCTTTCCAGTCCTGTACCCATGTCGTTGGATGGCGCTATACTGCCTATCTGCTCAGATGTCAAGTACCTCGGTTCCCTCATTCAAGGCGACGGCGGAATAGATAGAGCTGTGCAGCATAGGATTAACGCAGGGTGGATGAAATGGCGACAGGTCACAGCCACAACGTGCGATCCCCGAATGCCAATAAGGCTGAAGGGGAAAATTTACAAATCGATCATCCGACCTGTCGTCATGTATGGAAGTGAATGCTGGGCCGTCAAGAAGAAGGATGAAAATAGACTGCATGCGAATGAAATGAGAATGTTACGATGGATGTGTGGTGTGACAAGGATGGATAAGATAAGGAATGAGTATATAAGAGGAAGCCTGAAAGTAGCGCCAGTGGTAGAAAAGGTGAGAGGAAGCAGATTGGCATGGTTTGGGCATGTGATGCGGAGGAATGAAAGTCATGTCACAAAACGAGTGTTGAATATGAATGTGGAGGGACACACGGGCAGAGGAAGGCCGAATAAAATATGGATCGATTGTGTGAAGAGTGATATGAGAATGAAAGGAGTAAGTATGGAAATGACGGCTGATAGAGAGGAATGGAACAAAAAGATTTACTGCGCCGACCCCAGATAATGGGAAATGGTTTAGAGAATGATGAGAATAGAATAATTTTTTAAAATTTTTTTTTTTAAATTTTTCGTAAATATACTGAGAGGCCAAAGTTAATATATTTATTTCTTTAAATTTATCTCTAAGAGACTCTCTCAGTTTTAAATAGCTCAGTTGTAAATAGCTCTAATGGCCCTCTTCTGTAAAACAAAAATAGTTTCTGAATCAGCCGCATTTCCCCATAGCAAAATCCCATAAGACATTATGCTATGGAAATAACTGAAATAAACTAATCTAGCTGTCTCAACACTAGTGAGACCTCTAATCTTTTTTACAGCATAGGCTGCAGAACTTAGTCTGCTCGCTAGTTTGGATATATGGGGGCTCCACTGAAGCTTTGCGTCGAGAGTGATGCCAAGAAAAACAGTGGATTCAACAGGGCTCAGTTCTTCCCCATTTAAAAACACATTGGTACTCAGATTTCTAACATTCGTTGTTGTAAATTTAATACATTTAGTTTTATTTCCGTTCAAATGTAAATTATTAACGTTAAACCAATGCACTAATTTTGATATAGCATTATTCACTTCGTCACATTTAAATGATTGACGTTTAAGTTTAAAAATCAAAGAAGTATCATCAGCAAATAATACTATATCATGATTATCCTCTACAATAGAAGGTAAGTCATTAATATACACTAGAAACAGGAATGGGCCGAGAATTGAGCCCTGAGGGTCACCCATTAGTACAGGTGAGCCGGAAGAACTTTTACCATTGATAATAACTTTCTGCATTCTATTACTTAAATATGAAATTATAAGTTTAAGCGCTGTGTTCTTGACACCATAGTACTGTAGCTTCCTGATTAATGTCTCATGGTGAACGCAGTCGAAGGCCTTGGAAAGGTCACAAAATATACCCAAAGCATCTTCTGAATTCTCCCATGCACAAAAAATATGTTTAATAAGCTCAACTCCAGCGTCAGTTGTTGAGCGACCCCTTGTAAAACCGAATTGATTTCTATGTAGCAATTTATTAATATTAAAGAAACTTAACATTTGATCTAAAATTATTTTTTCAAAAATTTTACTAAATGTTGGTAGTACAGTTCTCGATGGAGTTGTTATCCCTTACTTTGACAATGTCAAAAATCTTGGTATTTATATTGATAATTCCTTAAATTGGATACGCCAACTGAATGAGGTAAGTAAGAAAACTTTTGTCGCTCTTTGTTCACTGCGTCGCCTTCGATCATTTCTTCCCATTCCTACAAAAATTATGCTCGCACAGCCTCTTCTCCTTCCGATTCTCGACTATGCTGACGCAAGCTATGTAGACATAACTGAGGACCAGCTAAATAAGCTTGAGATACTTCAAAATACTAGTATTCGGTTCATATTTGGATTGCGCAAATTTGACCATATTTCCCACTTTCGCTCACGTCTCAAGTGGTTACCTATCCGACTTCGCCGGAATACATATACTTTCTATTCTGTACTGTGTATCATTTCACCCTTCTACTCCTCGCTATCTAAAGGAGAAGTTTAATTTTGTGGGGCTTCCGGGGGAACCTTTACGCTCTTCTAGAAAATTCATTTTAAGTGTACCAACTCACAATACATCATTTTTCAATAAATCTTTTACTGGCCAGTCTATTAAACTCTGGAATGCCCTACCTTTGCATATACGTGAGGCACAAACTATTGTTGTTATCTTTAAGCGATTACTTAAAGAGCATTACTTGTCGCAATCGTTCGGACACCGTTAGGATAGATTGTGTGATTATGTATAAATTGTATCTATATATATGTATATATGTATATATATATGTATATATATATATATATATGTATATGTGTATATATGTATGTATATGTATATATTATATGTTTTACTTTATCTTTTATTATGTACAGGACATTTTCGTAAAACAGTTTCTAGTTTAAACCTGCGACAAATTATTACAAACTCAGTTTTTGTAATAAGACGAAAATGCTCTAATTATAAAAAGTACGTACTTTTTATAATTACATATACTATAATAATTAGTCTTAGATTTAAAATAATCTGTTTCATAAAAGAAGTTATATAATCCGAAATATGATAAATACTATTATTTTACTGTAGAGAATTGATATTATATTTTAGTTACAGTCTATTAAAAGTCCACTACTGAACATAGGCATTCGTTATAAATTACTACATAGGACATTTACCATAGTTGCATCACTTGTCTTTGTTATTGGAAAGACGCTGCTGGCTGCCGCCCATCTAGCCATCTACTGGGTTGTTTCGCTCTGTGGCCTCTTACGACACTCACGAGACAATATGGGGAAGTGGATATTCTTACTCGGCCTTCACATAAAATATATTATTATTACTAAAATATATTACTATGTGTGAGATATATCCTGTTTTATTTTGTTTTATTCGATAGACGAAGGCATTTAAGACTAATAAACCGTCTGAGAATCGGATGCCTAGTTCTTGAGTTATTACGTTTTATTTAAAGTAATTTGACATCACTTTAATACAGAGCCGGGTCTTCACAGACTACTGTGACGCATATGATAGCATAGAAGTAGAGTTATTTATTTGAAAACCGTGTAAAAAAGGCGAATCATTTATAGTGATGATTTATGACTTTTTTGATAAGTTGATTTTTTACAGTCAATTTACCATCACTATCCTTAGACATTAACTTTTCGATTACAAATAAAGTCACAAGAAACCGAATATCTGACTAGGCTGTATGGTCTATGATCTTTGCCTGTCTTGATTGACAGATAGAAACAACAACTACATTGACAACTGAATTAAATAATATTAATTTTTTAGGTGTTTACCTTTCTTCTGAGCGTGGAAATTGGTGAAATCTCACTTCTTTATTCGTGTAACATGACGATTTGCATTCTGCCACAGCACATGTCGTATGAACCATTTTAATTAATTATCTTTTGAAAACGCGTCAACCCTGAAAGATGTATACCGAGTGAAAAACAGACTAATAAGTAGATTCTACCCGAGTGAGAGTCATAGATAAATATATATGTAGCAAGCTAGTGAGAGTATTTGTTCTCAGTTCAGTTCATATACAGTCATAGACTTAGCAGTAGTCTATGGAAAGAGTTTAAAATCACTACGTTTTATCCTAGTCTGAGAGCTGGCGAAGAATTTTGGGAAGGCCCTTTTGGCAAGTTGAAATTGTGAAAAAATATAATTTCGGCAATTTGCGAATCCAATCCCGCGAGTCTGGCAGAGCGTTTGCGGTTATTTCGTTACTGCGCAGAAGTGCAAGAAAATAATCCCAGACGTTTTTGTTGGTTATCTAGTATTACCATACCTCTCCCAAAATATTTTCCACAAATGAAAAAAACCTACATTTTGCCTTTAGTAACTAATAAATTATATAAATAACTTACATTTATATGTTTAAATAATTACATTAATAAAAGCATTTTAAAATCCTAAGGCTTAATTTAATCGTTATTTCATTTTAAAAGTGCAATAATTAAAATTCAAAAAAAATAGATAAAAGTGACATCTATTATCTAAAAACATCATGAGATCATCTATCAAACGTATGAACATTTATATTATTTTGAACTAAAAACATATCAATGACTACCACTATCCACGACTTTTTCTGCCACCAGGGCGGCGCCACTTTAGAGTGAGGTAAAATATTTAACAGATTTCATAGTGGGGACGATAATTTTTTAGGAAAATGTAATCTTTAAGGTTTCTTTCTGTATTATTAGTTATATTTTATTTTAATTACATTATCAATCAATAAATCAAACTATAAATATAACTAAAATACTATTTTTTTAAAAAAGAGTTATAATGTGCAAAATATTAAAAATCAAACCACTGACGCATTATTTTATATATTAATATAATACTCTAGATAATGATAAACTATTATTTAAAACTAATCTCTCAATTAACTGACACTGTGTAACAAAAAAACTTTACCTCAGTCGATACTAGCGACATCTGGTGAGTGGAAAATTATTAGCCCTCATTTTCATACGTTTAATACTATATCTGTATGTAAACTGATTAAAACTGGTCCGTCCGCAATTATTGCCAAATTCTCATGAAATCATTATTTCGTGAAATGGTGTCATTTCATGATATTTATCACTGTTTGTTGACCATGTCATACATAATATAGTTTAGCCAAACAAAGAATAGAGATCGTTTAACGATATCACTAACTTAACACAATATTGCTATTTCATGACAATATCTTCATATCGTCAAATAGTTTTTCACCGCTAGCGGCGCTTATAGCGTGTTTTTTTAACGGAAACAGATTTTTAACAGAATCAACATCACTTATTGCCTTTTTTATATAATAAATAAATGTTCCCGGTTTTGGGGTGGCTCTTGATTCTTCTTTCTTCTATAGCCGATATTACTAGATAGTATAGTTTTGACTTTCATAATATTAATGTAATATAGCGTCCTCTACTTTCTCTAAATAAACTAATGATAAGTAACTGATAAAATTAAATTTTAGAATGCTAACGAATTTTTTTTTATAGGATGAGGGTGACAAACGAGCATACAGTCCACCTGATGGTAAGTGGTAGCTGCGGCCCATATACATCTACATCTATCCTCTATTACAAATCAAAATGTAGATGCGTTGTCACCCGTGAGGACTAAGATGGAATGCCTCATTTCCAGTAAAAAGGGCCTCCGGCCACCTGCACTCACCAAGCGAAACGCAGAGGTAAACCTCTACTTCACGCTGGTATTCTGTGAGGTCGTGGTACCACCCCGGTTCGAGCCGGCCCATCCGTGCGACAGCAAAAGCTGCCGCGTGGCTCTTATTCCTGCAGCATCAAAAATTCTCACACTTAAATATATCTAGACCGGTGGTCATTATCGGGATTAATTACCACAATAACCACGTTTGGGAAAATGGCTAACAACACTGTTGTACACAAAACTGAGATTAGGAGAGAAGCTCTTTAGTTCAATATATTGTTTGTCTGTCGGCATAGGTTTCATTTTACCTACTTCATATGTTATCACGTTATCTGATGTAAATAATTGGAAATTAGGTGCACTGTATGATTTTATCTCTATTTGATGGAATAGTTCGTGGTATCGTTGGGTTTCTAATTACTCGGTAGATATGGTCAACAATGGTACAAAAGCTTTGTTTCAGTTTTTATGAATTTTATTTAAACAAATACGAGAGCCGTGTGGCTCGCCGTGAGATTTCATCACGGCAAGGGAGCAAAACGTCCTTTGAGGACAAATGAATCTGTTATGGGAAATTTTACGTACTGAGTTACTACATAGGTACCCAGTGAAGTAGTGAAGAAAAACTTCGTGGGCAAACCTAAATGTCGGAGTAGTAGTTGAAGGATTGCGGCATATTCTTTTCTGCTCACAAACACTATAGGTAATGGGGAGCCGTGTGCACACTAGTGAGACGTATGTAAGCTGCTACTTTAGTTTTTATACCTTTAATGAGACTTATAAATCATTTTGTTGGATTTTTGTATTTTTGAGTTTTCATATTATCAGACAAATCAAGATTTTTGTGACAGTAGTGGTTTCATAGCTCACATTAGATATGGAAATGAACAGGCTGTTGCGAAAAAATACTTTAAATACCGAAGATTGCAGATTTTACTTAAACAAAGATATATTGCATACCTTAAGCGAAAGCGCAAGGTGTGTTCTACTATCGCCTAAAAATTAAGATTCCACCATTTTATCGAATAAAATCGTATCTAGCAATCATATTATACATATAAATGATATAAAAAGCACATTGTTAGAAAGATAAATGATTGTTGAACTTATTAAAAAAATTTTAAAATCGATTAATTGCTATTTTTAAATAAAAAAAAGGGTTTAAGTGGCTTATGGTGTGGATTTATCATGTCCCTGTGGCTTGTAAACACAATAACTTTTGAAAATATTAATTGTTTAACTCAATCTATTTTTTAATCTCTTCATCTATCATGTGGGAAGCCACTGAATGTAAATGGCAGTGTAGTTTTGTTTTGTTTAGCTATAATTAATTTTTTTCGGCTCGAAAATGGCGAAATTTTCGTTGATTTGATAGCCTCGTATACAAATTAATTCTGTAAATGGGAAGCTACAGCCACAGAGTAGTAATGAGTAGTTTAGTTTGGCTCACAGAGTACATTATATATAGGGAATAATGTAAAATAAATAAATTATACTGAAAATTTAATTACAAATTTGTTTTGTAACAAAATAGTAAGTTAGCAAGGTTCGATTGTATTTTAAACTATTCATTAATTTGTTTGATTCTAAATTCGCCTAGCATGGCTAAATTTAAAAAAGCGACATCTACTGCAACATGGACAAACTGTCATGACATAATAATACCTCTAAGAAAAATTATAGTATGGACTGTTATGTGGTCTTGCTGCAGTCAAGTCACCTTCGTGAGTGGACATTGTATCGGTTGTTTGCAGCGGCTCAAAAAGATCGCTGTACAAATACACAATATTCGAATAACCAAATTTCTTAAATACTTAATTGTAATAATAATAAGACATTTTTTTATTACAATATTTAAAAGCACAGAATAAATAATAGTAGTACGTACTAAAAGCAAGTAGTATAATTTTGTTTTGTCATGGGTGACATTTTCATGGTTTTCGAGGGTGTTGAAACCGATAGGGTTGTCGAAATGTAAATCCAAGATGGCGGCCGCAATAGGTATCAATTTTTTCATCATGGGTGTCATTTTTATGGTTTTCGAGGGTGCTGAAGGCGATAGTGCTGTCGAAATATAAATCCAAGGTGGTGGCTGCAATAGGTATAAATTTTTTCATCATGAGTGTCATTTTCATGGTTTTCGAGGGTGTTGAAGCTGATAGTGCTGTCGAAATGTAAATACAAGATGGCGGCTGAATTAGGTACCAATTTTTTCATCATGGGTGTCATTTTCATGGTTTTCGAGGGTGTTGAAGCCGATAGTGTTGTCGAAATGTAAATCCAAGATGGCGGCTGCAAAATATATCAATTTTTTCATCTTGGGTGTCATTTTCATGGTTTTCAAGGGTGTTGAAGCCGATAGTGCTGTCGAAATGTAAATCCAAGATGGCGGCTGCAATAGATATAAATTTTTTCATCTTGGGTGTCATTTTCATGGTTTTCGATAGAGTTGAAGCCGATAGTGCTGTCTAAATGTAAATCCAAGATGGCGGCTGCAATAGGTATCAATTTTTTCATCATGGGTGTCATTTTCATGGTTTTCGAGGGTGTTGAAGCCGATAGGGTTGTCGAAATGTATATCCAAGGTGGCGGCTGCAATGGGTATTAATTTTTTCATCATGGGTGTCATTTTCATGAGTTTCGAGGGTGTTGAAGCCGATAGTGCTGTCGAAATGTAAATCCAAGATGGCAGCTGAAGTAGGTACCAATTTTTTTTATCTTGGGTGTCATTTTCATGGTTTTCGAGAGTGTTGAAGCCGATAGTGCTGTCGAAATGTAAATCCAAGATGGCGGCTGCAATAGGTATCAATTTTTTCATCATGGGTGTAATTTTCATGGTTTTCGAGAGAGTTGAAGCCCATAGGGTTGTCGAAATGTAAATCCAAGATGGCGGCTGCAATAGGTATCAATTTTTTCATCACGGGTGTCATTTTCATGGTTTTCGAGGACGTTGAAGCCGATAGTGCTGTCGAAATGTATTTAAACTACTTTAAAAATTCCGTATAATCATGTTATACGTAATTTTTTTAATGCGCTTAAGGTATGCCCAATTGGATTTACCAATATTTTATTTTACTTGTCAAAGGCAAAGGTAAATTTCATAGTGCATTATTATATATTTTACATATATGTTAAATGCAATTTGAAGTGTCGATTTACCACGTTCTCGGCGGTGACAGAAAATCTGAATATCTGAGAAGTTCCCCACCTGAGGTGATCCAGCGTTGGCACTTTTTTTGGCCAAAAGCTCTGTGGCCTGTGCCCAATAGTGACATGTATGTACTCGTAGGTCGCTACTTTTTTTAGTTTTAATGGGGCAATTATGCTGTTTTTATATCATTTATATTTTCGCAGATGTTACGTTTTTGTTTTTACACTACCGTAAATATTAACGGTAGCAAAGATTCGAAAGAATAGAACTCATCACCGTTATCCTTACAACCTATCAAAAGTCCACTGAACTGAACATAGGTCTCCCCCATGACTTGTCAAATAGGCTGGATATTTGCTATAGTTGCCACGCTTGGCAGGCAGGTTGGCATCCGCAGCATTTATTATTTTGAACTGTTGTCAGGAACATGATGTTCCCCATCTCCTGTATGTTTTCCTCTATCGCCTCTTAGGACACACACGGAACGATATGAGGTGGCGGATTCTTTTTCGCCGCCACAACAAGGCGAATATTTTTCTGCTTTCGATCATGAGTGTAGTTCTACCTACGTTCACTGCGAATAGAACTTCATTTGCAATAAAACTAATCATAAGTATTTTAGCGTGTTTAATTTTAACTTTTATAATTGATGACGTTTCGGGCAATATACAGAACCCATGGAGAGGGGAGCGGGGGTTTATTTGTTGTCTATCAGATCTGATATAATGGTTGGGACGATACTCAACATGTTGGCACACTTTCAGACTTTTCGGAGCGTCGGTGCTTCACATCAGCAATACGTTGTTTTACGCAAATTTTTATGGAACTTTCTTCCAAAGATGTGTTTTGTACAACCCGCTTAAATAGAAGTTAAAATGTAACGTGATTTATTACAATTTGTTTTATCATATGTGTAGTATTCATCATTATCAGAACTGCATTTATGAAATTTTGAAGTCTACTCGAACGTAGAAAAAAAATTTGAATCTATTTTATGGTGCCAATCAATATTAAATGGAAACAATGATATGAATCAAATATCGCATATAAGACCATGAATTCATCATTATTTTGATAAAAATAAATTACGAATGAATGTAAAGAGTAAATAATAATAGTAAATTTGGATTCCAAGACTATTTATCATTGTTATGGACAAATACATCGGAAGACAGGTCCAATATAAAAAATTGTAGATATTTCTAGACATATGATATTAATGCAATTCTGAAAAACTTATTTCTGCACGTTTCCCTTAATCATCTAAGTCCAATAGTCTTTGGGAATTCAAAAAATTCTTTGAAAAACTGACATAGATACGCAGACACCGACTTGACTCTAAAAGTGATTGAACTTTACTAAATTTGGCGTGGAATACATTTAATGATGTTTCTAAAAAAGAAGATCACGCGAGCGAAGCCGCGGGTAAAAAGCTAGTATAATATAATTTATATTATGTCAAGAGATATAAATTAATATCGCTCACCGTACTTTTAAATGGAATCGTTTACACTGAGAACTGAGATGTAGTTAGTATATATTACATTTCATACTATAAATATTTTGTCGGTCGACCGAGCGATATCTTCTTATTATATTTCGCCCCCTTTATTACATTTTGCACAATTTCAACTTGCCAAAAGGTCATTCCCAAAATTCTTCGCCGGCTCTCAGACTATCCAAGTCACAGAGTATCTTTATATATACTGAAATAGAGACCTATCTTCGACATTTAAAATGGTAATGCATAACTAGCGCCATGTTTTGTCGCTAGTTAGCAACATTTTCTATATCTGTAGCCATAGTATTTGTATACAAAGTGTATATATATGTCGTGGTTCTGTTCGTGGTTGTAATTCTTCTAGTGCAGACAAGGAGGATTGGTGTAGTTGAAAGGCTGCCCTGTTGTTACATTGAGATAAGTAGTGTTGCTGTTGATGTACATATTTTGGTGTTATCATGTAATTACGTACTGTTATGTCCAACCCTATTTAGTTAAAAGCGCTGACTCGATTATTTTATTTCGTATATAAGCGTAGTGTTTGAGGTAATCGAGGCAGTGCAGCTCCAACCCATATTAAGTGCATATCGCACACGCCGTTCGCGGCTTTAGTACATTTTTTGTATTATTTTAATATTGGGGAAATAAACTAGAAGAACTTCCAGGATTGGGTGTAAAAGTTTTTTTTTAAAATCACCTTCAGAGCGGCCCTCCTAACAAATTTGGTGTCAGAAGTGGGATGTCACACGGTCTACTCGTATATCGGTAGCGTGGCATCCGAATCCTGGGAAACTCTGAAGCAAGATCGACAGTAAGTCTCCACCCCACGCGTGTGAGCCTGCATCATCTGAAACACCAACAAGGTCCCAGCCCCACGAGCTTGAGGCATCTCCATCGTCATCAACCCGAAGTTCATCAAGGCTGTCAGTCTCCACCCCACGCGTGTGAGCCTGCCCTGAGCTGCTGCACTCCCACCGCACAACCACGTGGACGCCGCCGTCAAACGACTCCCTGGGTCTCACGGCAACTCGACTCCGCTGCACGTCATCGCAACACGACACCCGCATAGCAACCAATGTTCGCCGTAGTGTTCGTGATATTGTAAGTTAACCTTAATTTAGCGATAATTTTGTACTACTTTGTTCTAATTCTTTACATTTTTTCATTAATTGTATACCATATCCTTATTTCACCAATTTTGTATTTCCTAACTCCTTAACTATTTTTCTTATTCCACATGCATAAGACTAAAACTTTAAAGGAAAAACCAGAAGAACTAGAAATGTCTGACAAAATTCCCTTATCGGTCCTTACAAAATTCATTAAACCTTACAATGGCGACAGAGAATCACTTCCAGCATTCTTAACAAATTGTGATAACGCCATATCACTCACGAATTCGGAACAGCAATCAGTTCTGTATCGTTATATCATATCCCAGTTAGAGGGAAAAGCCCAAATCGCGTGCTCATTAAAAACTTTTAATAGTTGGGATGAATTAAAAATATTCCTAAAAACTACCTTTGGCGAAAAGAAACACTCCACACACCTTTTAATAGAACTCCAAAACTGTAGACAGGGAAATTCAGAAACCGTAATGCAATACTCGCTTAGAATTGAATCTTGTTTAACGCGATTACAATCTGATATACATTATAGTTGTGAGAATAAGTCCGAGCTAGTAGGAAGAATTGCCGCTATGGAGGATTTAGCCCTCAACACTTTTATATTAGGTTTAAATTCTAATTATGGATATATTGTTAGATGCCGAAATCCGAAAAACTTAAGCGAGGCGATTACGCATGCCATAGAAGAAGAAAAATTATATATTCTAAGCAAAATTTCTTTCAAATCATATAAACAATGTTCTATATGTCAAAAATTCGGTCATGATTCTTCCAGCTGCTATAATAATAAGAAAAAACAATCTCATCGAGCTTATTATGTTAATCCGCAAAATAATAACTATCCCAATTCTCATAACATCTCAAATAAAAACTTTATTAAATATGTAGCTATTGTAAAAATCCGGGACATATGATAAATGAATGTCGCAAGCGACAATATAACAATAGCATTCGTCGTAATATGCAACCGGATACTCGCCCGACGGCTGCGTTACCAAGTCCCAGTGCACACACACCTAATAGAAATAATATGCATTTATGTAACGCACAACCATCTACCTCTAGTGCCGATATTTGTAACGAAGATTTAAACTAACTCCGATTTCGGAAAAGTGCCTACCGAAATCGAAAATTTTCTAAGGCACAAATTTTACTAACTCTTATACTAAGCCTATCTATAATGATAACGAATTTAATTATAATTATCATAAAAAGTGTTCTTATAATACACCTCAGCGACATCAAATGCCGCCGAGTCTTACTAAATCTTGTCATTTTAAAAAATACTATTTCTTATTCTAACTCTACACCTCGGGAACAATACCCGAGTCCATCTTTGACACAAGGTCAAAGTCAAAATACTAATTATTTATTACGTCGGGAAAATCATCCCAGGACATCTCTGAATCAATATCAGAGTCTTAGAAATAATTATAATACTAATTCTTGTACTAATTCTTATACCAATTCTATATCTAATAAAGATGCTATTTCTTATACAATACCTACATCTCGAAAAGATATTTCGAGTCATACTAACCCTACCTATGATTTAACTAATAATAAAGGTGAAATACCAACGTATATTATGAACATATCAAGTAAGAAAACATCACTACCCCATGTTTATTTTAGATCAAATTTTTCTGTTCAACCCTTACGATTACTACTCGATACAGGCGCAAGTGTTTCTTTTATAAAAAAATCGAGTTTAAATGGAAAATTTACGCTCTCCAATGAAATCATAAAACTCAAAGGTATAAACAGCACTCAATCTTGTAACGAAACGTTAGGAACATTACTGTTAGATTTCATTTTAGATAATTTTTCCATAAGCTACAAATTTCATGTTACATCAGACGATATTAATATTGATTACGACGGAATTATAGGAAGCGATTTCCTTAGTCATTTTAAAGTAAATATAGATTATCATACTTATTCACTTTGTTTTAAAAATTCTATATCTGTGCCTATCCACTTCTCAGAACCTACTTACATTATACCGGCGCTCGAATGCTCCGTATCAAATAACCCTTCCGAGTTGCGTCACCTTAAGGATGCTCTCATACTAGATCAAACCGTTTGTAATGGTGTTTATTTAGCGAAGTGCCTAGTGACTTTAAAAGCAAATAAAAGAGTTAACGTTTCCGTCTTAAACACAACCGAATCGCAAATTAAAATAAAAAATTTCAAGGTTAAATTAACGCCGATCGATTTTAATGAATATTCCAAATCTTTTGAATCGTGTAATAACATAAATACAATTTCGACAACCCACTCTGATCGTGTTGAACGCGTCTGCGAACAAATTCGTCACTCTCATTTAAACTCTGAGGAGAAAAAACTTTTACTAGACTGTTGTTCACAATACTCAGACATATTTTATCTCGAAGACGACCTCACCTGTACAAACGCGATTCAACACTCGATAAATACAGGGAACACCGCTCCTATTCACGTTAAGTCATATCGTTTTCCTCAATGCCATAAAGACGAAGTAGATTCACAATTAAAAAAAAATGTTAGAACAAAATATAATTAAGCCGTCAATATCTCCGTGGAGCGTCCCAGTGTGGGTCGTGCCTAAGAAAATGGATGCATCTGGCAAAAAGAAGTGGCGCATTGTCATAGATTATAGGCGACTTAATGATGTGACCATAAATGAAGTTTATCCTATCCCATTAATTAGCGATATATTAGATCAATTAGGACATTCTAAATATTTTTCGACACTTGATTTAGTTTCCGGCTTCCATCAAATTCCTCTCAATCCTAATGATGCTGAAAAGACTGGTTTTACAGTAATCAACACAAATGGCATTTCCGGTCATTTTCAATTTAATCGCATGCCCTTTGGATTAAAAGGTGCTCCTAGTACGTTTCAACGTCTCATGAACACCGTCCTTTCTGGTCTCCAAGGCTTCCACTGTTTCGTCTACTTAGATGACTGTATTATTTACAGCCACGATCTTCAAAGTTATATGGAAAAATTACGTCTTGTTTTTGATAGGTTTCGAGATTTCAATTTGAAACTACAACCAGATAAATGCGAGTTCCTTCGACGCGAAGTCACTTATTTAGGTCATGTAATTACTGACAAAGGTGTCTCATCTAACCCTGACAAGGTAAAATCAGTATCCAATTATCCTATTCCCAAAAATCCCAAGGAAATTAAATCATTTCTATGTCTAGTAGGTTACTACCGTCGATTTATAGATAACTTTTCAAAAATAACAAAACCTCTTACGTCATTATTAAAAAAAGATGTTAATTTTAATTGGACACAAGAACAAACCCAAGCTTTCAATTTGTTAAAGGAAAAATTAACTTCAGCTCCGTTACTTCAATATCCCGATTTTTCGCAACCGTTTATTGTCACCACAGACGCCAGTAATTATGCCGTTGGCGCAGTATTATCGCAAGGTCCTATCGGAAAAGACAAACCGATCGCGTATGCCTCAAGAACATTAAATAAACAAGAAGGCAACTATTCAACAACGGAAAAAGAACTTTTAGCTATCCTCTTCGCTGTAAAAAGATTTCGTCCCTATATTTATGGTAACAAATTTAAAATAGTCACTGATCACAGACCTTTGGTCTGGCTTTTTAATGTCAAGGATCCAGGAAGTAGATTAACTCGTTGGCGCCTCAAGTTAGAGGAATATGATTATGAAATTATATATAAGCAAGGAAAACAAAATTCAAACGCCGATGCTCTTTCTCGCATACCCATTCATGCCTTAAATTCGAATGTAGTCCTTAATAAACTCAAATATGAATCATATTTTAAAAAGCAATTTACTAGTTCCATTTCCACAAATACTGTAATCGAAGAACATCAAGAAGCATTACACCTCTCTAAATTAAATAATATTGTTTGCCCCGTATCCCACGACTTTGATGAATCTATCCCATATTGTAAAAATATTCTATCTCAGTTGCAAAACTCTGAAAGCTTAATAAACTCGGAACGAGAACCTTACACTATCTCTTATATTAAGGAGAATAATAAAACGTTTTATTTCTTATATACAAAAATCCACCATTACGAAGAGTTAACATACCGAAATATTTACAATTTATTAATGCAACTACGCGACAATATTATAACAAGAAATAGCCAAATCACTGACTTAGCCATTTCCGATTTTGCTGACCCATTCTCTAAACTATCCTATACAAAAATATACAATATAATTGCCTACATATTTCACAATACTAATATTAAAATTCATATATACCGAAATCAAATTATTTACCCTACTCCTGCCGAAATTCCACGAATTCTCAAAGAAAATCACGACTCAACAATTGCTGGTCACCCCGGAATTAAAAGGATGTTAAACCGCTTAAAAGATCTATATTTTTGGAAAAATATGCGCTCCGACATAGAAAATTATGTTAAAAATTGTAAGTTGTGCCAAGTCAATAAACCACTAAGAACATGTAATAAAGCTCCAATGGTGATAACTTCTACAAGCACAAAACCATTTGAAAGATTAGCTCTAGATATAGTCGGTCCACTACCCGAAGCTGGTTTGCAAAACTTCAAATTCATATTAACCCTACAAGATGACCTAACTAAATTCTTATGTGTATATCCAATGATAACTTCCAGCAGTGACGAAGTAGCTCGTACATTAGTTCACTTTATCTCTCTGTTCGCAATTCCTAAAACGATATTAACAGATCTCGGCACATGTTTCACGTCGGAATTATTTAAACAGGTAATTGAAATATTTAAAATAAAACCCTTACATGCTACCCCCTATCACCCACAAACAAATGGTGCCTTAGAGCGTAGCCATGCTACACTCAAGGAATATCTTAAATCTTTTGTTAACGAAAACCAGAATGATTGGCATTGTTATTTAGCCACTGCAGTATTTTCCTACAACACTACCCCTCATACCACTACTACATATACACCCTATGAATTACTATATGGGCATAAACCAACAATACCTAATTCTTTATATAATACAAGTAACGATACAACTTATCATGAATACATCCGCGCATTACAATATCGCATGAATCTTAGTCGACAAAAGGCATTAGAACACATAATCAAAAGTAAAGAAACATCGAAAAAATATTATGACACAAATAGTAAAAATATATCCTACAAAACAGGTGATATGGTTTATTTAAAATGTCACCATAGACTTCGCAAAGCCTTATCCCCTATCTGGAAAGGTCCTTATAAAATAATTAAATTAAATGGCAAACATAATGTAACTCTTCTTATAGGTCGTAAGCATGTGAAATACCATATTAATGAAATTAAACCAGCTCATCCCTAATTTAAATCCCTAATTTAATTTAAAATAATTAACTTTATATCAGGGCCATAAGCCACCAATTCAACGCTGAAACTCAAATTATATTTATGATATTCCAGGTATATTTAATTCGATCAAATAACTACAATTAATTTTTATAACGATTTTGGAATGTTGTAACGCATATAGACGTAGTTTCACTTAAGCCACATCTAGATAATATACATTCACTTATAAGCAAAACTGCAACGCTCTGCAAAAACTTGCAACTCCGTGGTTTCGTTGAATGTAATGATATCATAAGTCCTATTGAAGTATTATTAAATTGTAATTTTGCTGAATTCGAATCTTTCACATAGTTCAATCTTCTATTAATGTTTAAACTCAACATTATATACACTAAATATGAATGAAAACAAATTAAATTCTCAAATTAATACTTTAAATATTGTTTTATCCCAAATTTTCAAAAACAATGACCAATTATCACATATCTCTAAAATTAATGCTTTACTTAATATAATAGAAAGCTCTTTGGCCACTATTTCTAATTTCTTAGATAATGTACTAAACTCTATCTTATTTTCTAAGGGAAAAATTTTACATCCTAGTGTGATAAGTCCTACAAACTTATTTCGCGAGCTATTAAAACAGAGTAACTATATAAATAAGCGACTAGATTTTCCAGTACCATTAACGGTTGTAAATATACATACTATGATAGATATTTCAAAACTCACATCTTTCTATTATAATCAAAGAATAATTTTCATATTACGCATACCACTGATTTCTTCTTTAAAGTTCACTTTATACAAATGCATACCCTTACCAACTCCTCATAATCCTAGTAATCCTAATTCTTTCGCCCTAATTCAACCCACCAAGCCTTATCTTGCAATAACAGAAGATAGACTTAGTTATAGTTTGTTAGATAATTTAAATTATTGTAATATTATCACTAATGATTATCCTATATGTTAGTATGAGAGCTTGGGACGAATTTTGGGAAGGTCCTTTGGGCAAGTTGAAATTGTGATAAAATATAATTTCGTCAATTGGCGAATCCAGTCCCGCGAGTCTGGCTGACCGTTTGCGGTTATTTTGTTACTGCGCAGTATACAACATTTGCAAAAAAAATTTCCAAAAAAATGTTTTTTTTGGCAACTTGATTTCTTTTTTATCATTTAATTTAGTTTTTATATAATTCAAAAACAATAATCCCAGACGTTTTTGTCGGTTATAAAGTATTACCAGACATTAGACATTAAAAAAAATATCTTTGGAGAGCCAAAGATATTTTTTTTAATTCCCAAAAAATATACTCCATATATGCGCATACAGACACGCTAAATCCCAAAACAAGAATTTAGTCTTAAAATCTTCAAAAAATAATTTCTTAATAACCAATCATAGCGCGAGGAGCTTAGGCATGCTTCGATTAGCTATCTTTCTCGCACTTATGGCTACGCATAAGACTTTGTTCTCGTATTAGTTGGTAAACTTTATTCACGTCTGGGAAATGTTTACAACCGCTAAATTCGTCTGGCGATATGCAGGTGTTATTAAAAATTACTCAATAAATACGTGATTAAAATTTGAGATGGCCAAAAGTATATTTTTTGGGAATTAAAAAAAATATCTTTGGAGAGGTCTGGTAATACTTTATAACCGACAAAAACGTCTGGGATTATTGTTTTTGAATTATATAAAAACTAAATTAAATGATAAAAAAGAAATAAAGTTTCCAAAAAAACATTTTTTTGGAAATTTTTTTTGCAAATGTTGTATACTGCGCAGTAACAAAATAACCGCAAACGGTCAGCCAGACTCGCGGGACTGGATTCGCCAATTGACGAAATTATATTTTATCACAATTTCAACTTGCCCAAAGGACCTTCCCAAAATTCGTCGCCAGCTCTCATACTGTGTCTCTTAATTTCTATATTTTCTACAATTATACAATAAATTATACAATACAATCCATCTTGTGAAACGAAATTGTTAACTGAAGCAACGTTATCTTTACCATTTCAATGTAACTCTAACCTTTTATATGGACAAATCGCCATACATCGATGTATAAAATAAGTAATAATAAGTTTATCTATGTACAATCTGAAAAATGTAAATTAACTATAAAATGTAATAATATAATACGAGATTTTACTATTTTAGGAACAGGTATCCTAAGTTTAAATGATAGCTGTATTGGTTTTTCTAAGACAATTCAATTATTACCATCTACAACTAAATCTATTAAAATTGAAAATAAAATGAATTTAAACTTTAATATTACAGAAGACGATTGTTGTAATAAGGAAGTTTTAAATAAATCGGTTCCCTACTTATCCCCTATATCTCTAACTAGCCTAGACATGGACACTCTAAAATATTCTTATCATTCCTTAAATAACTTAGAAAGTGAGATCAATAAGGTTCAAGAACAATCTCACATTATTAAATATGGTAATTACTATTCATCGTTTACATACTTCTTGATTATTTGTTTTATTTTATATGTTTCCTATAAAATGTTTTGTTGCTTTATTAAGAGAAATAACGATTCTTGCTGCTGTATACAAATATTTAATCAGTGCAATACACGACGAATTGTTAAACACGAATCAAAAGTTAGTAATTCTATTGAGTTAACCGAAGTCTCATCATCAGACGATGATAAAAAGGACTCTATATCCTTACCCAACATGCCAGTGCAAAATCAAATGAAAAGAACATTTGGTAAATTCAACTTATCAAATCGAAACTTATGTAATAATTAATTACTATATTACTAAACTATACTTATACCATAACGTTTTATGTTACATTAGAATTTAAGTTTATATACTGTGTCTTAGATATTAATATTATTAAATGTTTATATTTGAAATAAAAAAAAATTATTAATTCAACGCTGAATATTCTACTATTTCATTATTCACTGAATCTTTTACTATTTCATTGTTCACTGAATCTCATAAAAATATACTAGTTCCTAATGTCAATAAATAAGTTTTAATAATTTTGTGAAGATATTGTTTAAGAATAGTTTTATTTTACCATGTCTTTGTATCAACTCTATTTGGTTTTATAATAATAATAAATAATTGAACTAATTCTATTTAACTATTTTATGATTATTTTTGTATTCAAATTATTTCTAATTTTCACTGTGTTGTTTGTAAGACTCTGCTCATCCCTTATTTAAAAGAAGGATGAGCTCCGTCAAAAGGGGGGAGATGTTATGTCCAACCCTATTTAGTTAAAAGCGCTGACTCGATTATTTTATTTCGTATATAAGCGTAGTGTTTGAGGTAATCGAGGCAGTGCAGCTCCAACCCATATTAAGTGCATATCGCACACGCCGTTCGCGGCTTTAGTACATTTTTTGTATTATTTTAATATTGGGGAAATAAACCAAAAGAACTTCCGGGATTGGGTGTAAAAGTTTTTTTTTAAAAAACACCTTCAGAGCGGCCCTCCTAACAGTACCTCACGTTACACTGATGTGTGATTGTGGCGGAGACGTGTTACGGTGTGGTCGAACTGTAATTTCACTGTACTGAATGTATAGTGCGTTACGTTGTCTTATTACTGATAATGATTAACCTGCGTAAGCAAGATAGCAAGTTGAACATCCGCTCTCACACTTTCACTATTTTTAACAATTAACGCTATCCTGATGTATTTCCAAGATCAAAATTGCGATCCTCTATTGTAATTCTCCGACATCAGAAGTGGAATAAAGTCCCTGTTATCGTCCACATATAACCTTCGGATAGTGTGAGGGTTATTACGTTGGTGAAATACTATGATGCGCATCGCGTTTTGTTTTTGTGTTTAATTTCTTAAATCAAGTTTGTTGTCGTATTTACGACACTGACGAATCATTAAAGTGTAGAGTAAAAGTTTAAAGTAAAATGTTTTAAGCCAAAAGTTAAATGTTTTTGTTCGATTAATAATAAAAAGTACCCGCAAGTATTTTCATTATTTCTAATCATACCCAAATATCATAACAAATTTCGAAAAAAATGTTGGGAGGTAGGAATAGAATAGAATAGAATAGAATAGAATAGAATAATGTTTTATTCAATATTGATTATTACATAATACTTATTGAAAGTCATTTTTTATTTACCACTGGTTCGGAAAATACCTCAGTCCTGGGAAGAACCAGCAAGAAACCCAGCGGGACTTTTTTTTAAACATAATTTCACTTAACAATAATTTTGTTTATACACTTTTTAAATGATATTTTCATAGAACCAGCATGGTGGCGATCACCCTATTCCCAGGGGTTATTTTCATTCATGTATTCCTTGATGTTATAATAACCCTTCCTGTACAGTTTTTCTTTAATAAAACTTTTAAACTTGTTTATTGACAAACTTTGAATATGTTCTGGGATTTTGTTGTAAAAGCGTATACATTGCCCCATAAATGAATTACTGATTCTGTGGAGTCTAGTAACTGGCATTACAAGCTTATGTTTGTTCCTAGTATTTAAAGTATGCACATCCTTATTCTTATTAAAGCTATTTATGTTTTTATGCACATACATTACATTCTCATAAATATATTGCGATGCAAAAGTTAATATGTTTATTTCTTTAAATTTTTCTCTGAGGGACTCTTTACAATTTAGTTTATAAATCGCCCGTACGGCTCTCTTTTGCAAAACAAATATAGCTTCAATATCAGTCGCATTACCCTATAGCAAAATTCCATAAGACATTACGCTATGAAAGTAACTAAAATACACTAATCTAGCTGTCTCAACATCTGTGAGACTTCTAATCTTTCTTACAGCATATGCTGCAGAACTAAGTCTGCTTGCTAATTTAGATATATGGGGGCCCCATTTCAGTTTCGCGTCAATAGTAATACCAAGAAAAACAGTGGTATCCACAAGATTCAACTCCTCCCCATTTAACAGCACATTGGTATTCGAATGTTTTACATTAGGTATTGTAAATTTAATACACTTTGTCTTATTGCCGTTTAAGAGCATATTGTTGGCGTTAAACCAATGTACCAATTTCGATAGAGCATTATTTACATCGTCATAACTAATTAACTGTCGTTTGAGTTTGAAAATCAAAGAGGTATCGTCAGCAAATAATACTATATCGTGATTGTCCCCTACAAGATAAGGTAAGTCATTAATATAGATTAAAAACAGGAATGGGCCAAGAATCGAGCCCTGAGGAACGCCCATTGATACTACCGATCCGGAGGAACCTTTACCATTAATCACTACTTTTTGAATTCTGTTACTTAAATATGAAGTAATAAGTCTAAGCGCTAAATTTTTTACACCGTAATGTTGTAGTTTCCTGATTAATGTCTCATGATGAACACAATCGAAAGCCTTGGAAAGATCACAGAAAATACCTAAGGCATCTTGTGAATTCTCCCAGGCATTAAAAATATATCTCATAAGCTCAACACCGGCGTCCGACGTCGAGCGACCCCTTGTAAAACCAAATTGGTTTTTATGAAGTAATTTATTTGTATTAAAAAAAGTTAACAATTGATCCAAAATTATTTTTTCAAAAATTTTACTGAGAGTTGGTAGTACAGAAATAGGTCTAAAATTAGCGGGGTCCAATGTACTACCAGATTTAAATAAAGGTATTACTTTACTATACTTCATTAAATCAGGAAACACACCAGAATCGATACAAGTATTAAAAATAATAGCAAGATGAGGTGCAATTAAATCTATTATGGACGCAATAACTGTAACGGAAATCCCCCACAAATCTGCGGTCTTCTTTACATCAATGGTTTTGAAGTATTTTACAACATCTTGCGATAATACTTTTTCAAATCTAAATTCTTTTAAACAGGTGTTAACATTCTGTTTGAGTAATGACTCAGCGACAGTTGGAGAAGTATTCAATGACTCGGTTGTCAAGATAGGAATATCAGTGAAATATTTCTCAAACACCGCTGCGACTTCTTGATTTGATTTAGTCAATTCATTGTTAATTTTTAATTGATAGTTTGAGTTACGAGGTTTGTCTTTACCGGTTTCATTATTAATTATACTCCACTAGAATAGGTATTCTAAATGAGTTATAGTTCTCATTCTGTGGAAGTTTAACTTGCTCGAGTTATGTTATAATTTGATACAAGAGGTGTGATTTACATGGGCTAATTTTAAAGTTTAAAATGTTTAAACGACGTACCGAAATTTGTTTTAACTTTAACGTGCTATAAATTAAAAACGCTAAGTAGTATTTCCGTTCTACTGTGTTGATGTTGATAAGTGTTACAGTTTACTCCGAATATTACGTAGTCTACAAAATTGGGATTTGATGTTGAGAGTTTAGTGGAAGACGTGGTGCTGTGGCGCTCACTCTTGAGTGGAAGTATGCTATCGGCTTATCACGCCGCGGCCATGTTAATTGCCGCTGCTACCGATCAACATTTAATACATGAGGAAACTAAATTTATCTTGAGGTTAACTCTTTAATTGGTTGCGAATAATTCTGGAAAACCAAAGTATAACTGATGAAAGTAGAGCAAATTAGTTCTGACATTGAAGAGTATTTAAGTTTACATGAGGATCAGACCAGAGGTTGTTGTGTAGCCGCAGCTCTGTATATCGTGCCCTAGAAAAGCGAATGGTGGCCCGAGCGTAGTGCTGCATTTTTCGAAAAAATGTTCCTACTGAATACTTTTAATGTTTTCTTTTATGTGTTACAGTATCTAGCACGTATGATGTGATTACATGTGCGCGAGCGTGAGGCGTGTGTGCCTTGCTGGTGGGAACGTACTGTCGGGTCCAGCTGTAACATGGCCTGGTTTCGGCAGACGTGTGTACTGCACGCGTGATCACGATGACGGCAACTCCGACGGTGCTTGTGAACCCTCAGGTGCTCCTGCTCATCCCCTTGACGTTTCGAGTGCGTGGTGCGGCGCGACAACTCGCTGGTGCGAGTGCGGCACGCGCTGTGCTGTGTTCTTGTAGCTACGCGCGCTTTGCACATGGTAGCTAAGTATGGCGTGTGCTGGTTTTGTTTTAATAGCCACGTGCGCTTGCTTTATGCCTGCCGCAGAGACGAGCAGTGAGCGACGTGTTGACCTGTACTATGTGAGCAATCCCAGCGGTGTGCTGATAAATACTGGTGAGTCGTACCCATTTTATTATGATTCTGGGCCAAATGGCCTCTCATCAAAGATTGTGTTGTGGCAAAAGTGTAAGTAATTTTGTAAGTTTAAGCGAAATTGGTTAAAGTTTAGTGTGCAAAGTACCAAAGACCCCCATGTTCATGTGATGAAGATCCCCGATCACCAAGTTCCTCGAGAGTTAGATGTCATAGTTGATGACAGTGGTAGTGAGACCAAATTTGATTAAGAATGATTTGTATACTCATACTCAAAACTTTAGACCGCACCTCATGAGTAACATGTGGCGATGTGTCTGTAGAGAGTCGTTGGTGCGATTTTTGTCTGTGTTGGTGCACAGAGCCCCTTACATGATGCAGCATGTTTGGCGGCAGATATGTAGAGAATCGTTGGTGCGATTCTGGCATATGTGGCGGCAGATGTGTAAAGAATCGTTGGTGCCATTCTAGCCTGTGTTGGTGCACTGAGCCCTTAATGTGTTGTAGCATATTTGGCGGCAGATATGTAGAGAATCGTTGGTGCGATTCTGGCATATGTGGCGGCAGATATGTAAAGAATCGTTGGTGCGATTCTGGCCTGTGTTGGTGCACAGAGCCCCTCATGTGTTGTAGCATATGTGGCTGTAGATTGTGGAGAATCGTTGGTGCGATTCTGGCATATGTGACAGCAGATACGTAAAGAATCGTTGGTGCGATTCTGGTTTGTGTTGGTGCACAGATTTCAATGAAAGTTTCAGGAATTGAATATGCATTGCTCATGAATTATGGTAAAGAGTAACAAAATCGTTAAAATTACTGTATTGGAACTTGTTGATCGGACTTTCCACAATAAATCATGTTGTGCAGGAAGCACTGTGTACCGAAGCCTTAATTATAGGGCATTGTCAATTATGACAGTTGACTATTGTACTTTGACTTACGAGTAGGAGAAGTGAAGTACCATTTTGAATCGACCTTGTTTCTATTGTCAGAATAGCCGAGCTAGATTAATCTCTGAGCATATTTTGTCTCCAGGCACTGCAACCGAGGAGGGATGCTAGTCAGGAATGGCCGTGTCGTGAATTGATGGCGCCATAGTGAAACCAGCAGCGCCATCTAACAATTGCAACAATTGTGTAGTTTTGCGAACTGATAATATTATGTACCCACTCATGTCAGGATGGACGAGCGGACGAATTGGTGTTTGTTACGAGGACGGTCGTATTTCAGGATGGCCGTGTCGGAGCGTCTATAAAATATCACTTGGATCGAGGTGGAATGGAGGGTATATCGAGAAACCCCCGCTTGTTTGTGTAGTATAAAGTTCACTGTAGGTGCCGTGCGCTTAAGTCATTCAACGAGTGTGGTCGTTCTACTAGTGCTAAGATAGTGCCGTGGTTCTGTTCGTGGTTGTAATTCTTCTAGTGCAGACAAGGAGGATTGGTGTAGTTGAGAGTCTGCCCTGTGTTACACTGAGATAAGTAGTGTTGCTGACGTACCTCACATTACACTGGTGTGTGATTGTGGCGGAGACGTGTTACGGTGTGGTCGAACTGTAATTTCACTATACTGAATGTATAGTGCGTTAAGTTGTCTTATTACTGATAATGATTAAACTGCGTAAGCAAGAGAGCAAGTTGAACATCCGCTCTGTATTCTCGTCTGCTATTGTAATCTCCGACATCAGAAGTGGGATCTCCTGTTGTAATTTCCGATATATATATATATATATATATATATATATATATATATATATATATATATATATATATATATATATTTAGTATCTACTTCATATCACATAGATGTTAATAATTAAAATTAAATTAAATAACACTGGAATATAATGATTATATGATTTATTTAAAAAAGGACGCAAGTACACTTAAGATATCAGTATATTTATTTAACTTAAAAATATAAATGAATCTCTAAGATGATCCTAATCACCGACATACAAAGTGAAAAGCATGAAAAATTAACACTTTCAATTATGTAGCTAAATATTGTTAGTAAATATGTATTTGAAATGATAAGCATCCGTGACATTTCTTGAAATGATGAAATGAGACATGAAACGAGACAACCGACTTCAATATAAGTTTTTAAGAATAACTCAAAAACTATTGGTCTGACCTTGATCAAATTCATATGGGACCACACGAGAAGTATCAGTTTTCAAATAAAAAAGATTCATTGCAATCGGTTCACCCAGTAAAGTTATGAGGTAACACACATAAAAAAAAACATACAGTCGAATTGAGTACCGTCTCCTTTTTGGAAGTCTGCAGAAAATGTGACCAAATTGAGTCAGTTAAAATATTCTCCCTGTGATAAAAACTGCAAAGATTATTTTTATAATCGATATTCGGTTCGAAAACATCCATTGGTTCCCGACAACTAAAACTACAGCTGGCAGCCCTGCTGTATATTGATTTTCTTAGAGGACATGATCGTGGTCAACTGCTATACTTTGTTGCTTTAGGTTATTTACTTATTAGTATAAGAGTAATAATTGTATGAGCTCTTCCGGTTCGACGGTACAAATGAGCGTGCCTCAGGGTTAAATTCTCGGCCCCTTTCTGTTTCTAGTATATATTAATTTATGGAGTGTAGAGGTAATTTTTTTTTATAGGAGAGGGGGCAAACGAGCATGCGCCTCACCTGACGGTAAGTGACTACCGCCGCCCATGAACAGCTGCAACACCAGGGAGGGAAGCGCAGATGCGTTGCCGGCCTTTTAAAAAGGAGTACGCTCTTTTCTTGAAGGTCCCTAAGTCGTATCGGTCCGGAAAAATCGCTGATGGTAATCGATTCCGCAAGGAAGTCGTGCGATGAAGAAAACATCTTCTAAATCGCACAGTGGTGGACCGCCAATCATCCAGATGGTGTGGATGGTATCGAGAGTTCTGCCGCGATGTGCGTTCGTGAAATTTGGCAGCTGGGATTAATCCGAACAATTCGTCAGAGCACTCCCCGTGCAACATCTCTTCGCAGTGCCAATGAATCGAGCCGATCGGAAAGGACTCGGTCGTCGACGATTCGAGCCGCTCTGCGCTGGATGCGGTCAAGTGGAAGGAGCTGGCACTGGGGAGCCCCTACCCAGAGAAGGGAACAGTATTCCATGTGAGGCCGAACCTGGGCCTTGTAAAGTTGCAGGCGGTGTGCCGGCATAAAATACTGTCCCGCTCTGCTGAGCACGCCAAGCTTTTTAGAAGCCAATTTGGCCTTCTCTTCCAAGTGACCACGAAACTGCACGTCACTTGATATGTCGAGTCCGAGGATTCCGATACTGGCTGAGGCAAGAAGGGGAGTGCCTTGAAACTGAGGAGATACGATAAAGGGGTTCTTTTTAGCGGTAAACGCGCAAACTTGCATAGCATAATGTCGAATAGTATTTTGCTATGAGTACACGCGGCTGATACTGAAATTATATTTGTTTTACAGAGCAATCTATGATTTAAAACTAGAGTCGCTCTAACAAAAATTTAAGAAAACTAATATATTAACTCTCAATACATTTATGAAAATGTAATGTACGTACATAAAAACGAAGGTAGTTGTACAAAAATAAGTGATATTCGTAGTGTAAATACTAGGAACAGACACAAGCTAGTAGTACCAGTTACTCGACTCCACCGAAAAAGCAGGATTTCTAAACCCATTATATATTGCCGTCAGCTAATTATATTTGCAGATAGGTAATACGCTTGTTAAGTGGCGAAGCTTGCGAAGTCACTTATTGATTTCACGATGTCTGTCCGTCTGTCCGTCTGTCCCACGATTATCTCGAGAACGGTTTCGAATTTTCAAATTCTGTTTTCAGCAATCGATTACTGATCACCCAGGCGTCTGAACCTCCTATTTTGAATTTTTTTTTCGTTAGAAACCGCTACAAAGCTGATTGCTTCGCCACTTTGCTATGCTGTTAGCCTGCTAGGTTTATTGATTTCACGATGTCTGTCCGTCTGTTCGTCTGTCCGTCTGTCCCACGATTATCTCGAGAACTGTTTCGAATTTTCAAATTCTGTTTTCAGCAATCGATTACTGATCACCCAGGCATCTGAACCTCCTATTTTGAATTTTTTTTCGTTAGAAACCGCTACAAAGCTGATTGCTTCGCCACTTTGCTATGCTGTTAGCTTGCTAGGTTTATTAACAACTGTAATTGCGAGCCTCGTACATTAAAACTCTGTATTTGTTGACTAAATATTGATTTATTCAAACATTTAGTCAACAAAATAAAAAATTGTGACGTTTATGGACCTAATGCAGTTTCAGTAAGAGTAGAACAAAATTGGTTCAAGCGTTTTCAGTACGGGAATTTTGATGTCAAAATATGCAGCTCGATCTGGTCGCCCTCATACGGATAAAGTTAATGCCATTTTTGAAAAAGTGTCGGTATATTAGTAGTTACGACATAACCGAGGAATTTGGAAGAAGGGACGAGGAATTGAAACCACAAAACAGTTTTGACCCATTTGATAGTCTGGCTATACAAAAAAGCTCGATATTTGGGTACCACACGAGCTCACACAGAAACCTAATAAATCGTGTACTCATTTGAGATTTTCTATTGAAACGTAATGAAACCGAACCATTTTGAAGACTGATCACTGGTGATGAAAACTGGATCACTTACGACAAGAACATGAGAATATACGCCTGTCATACAGCAATAGTCGCTATTACGAGAAGTTTTCATAATATTTATTAACTCTCGCCGAAAAAACTTTATTACATTTCTCTATGCTTTAGACGTGTAGTGGCGGTCAAGAATATCCACTACCCCATATCCTCCCGTGGGTGTCGTAAAAGGCGACAAAGGGAAACAGGCAGGAGATGGGCAGCAGCATCTTCCTGGTTAACGGCAAAAATACAATACAAAAACTGCGGTTGCCAACCCGCTCGCCAAGCGTGGCAACTATGGCAATATACCCCCCATGATGAGAGTTACGAAGAGACGGCCCCCAGTCCCCGGCGGCCCCGCTATTCCTGGCTACGGTGGCGACCATGGTAACGGCGGGGCAGGGGGTGCTAAGAATCTCCGGTGGAGGTTCGGTTGCCACCTTAGACGACTCGACCTGGCAACGTACAACGCACGCACCCTGAGGACTGACGAGAAGATCGTGGAGCTGGAAGAAGAGATAGACAAGTTGCGCTGGCATATTATGGGATTATCCGAAGTCCGAAGAGAGGGGGAGGACACGGTAATCCTCGAATCCGGCAACTTGCTCTATCACCGGGAGGGCGACCATCTGTCCCAAGGAGGTGTCGGATTTATCGTCCACAAGTCTCTCGTTAACAACGTTGTAAAGATCGGGAGTGTGTCGACGAGGGTTGCGTACCTGATACTCAGAATCACCAAACGGTATTCGCTGAAGGTCGTACAGGTTTACGCACCAACCTCGGCACACCCCGATGAGGAGGTGGAGGAAATGTATGAGGATATTTCTAGAGCCATGCATTCCTCAAAAACCCAATATACGGTGTTAATGGGAGACTTCAATGCAAAACTAGGCACAAGAGAGAACGGTGAGCTGAAAGTAGGGAAATTTGGAATAGGGCAACGGAACCCAAGGGGCCAGCAGCTGGCCGACTTCATGGAGAAAGAGGGACTCTTTATGATGAACTCTTTCTTCAAGAAGCGGCCCCACAGGAAGTGGACCTGGTCGAGCCCCGACGGTTCGACAAAAAATGAGATTGACTTCATTATGACGACCAGACGACAACTGTTCAGTGATGTCTCAGTGATCGCCAGGGTGAAAACCGGCAGCGATCACCGAATGGTGAGAGGCACACTGAACCTAAATGTTAAGTTGGAGAGGTCTCGTCTGATGAAGTCAACGCTCCGTCCCCCTCGTGCTCTAATCCAAAGTCCCGAAACCTTTCAGCTCGATTTACAAAACCGTTTTCAGTGCCTAGAAGACTGCAATGAAGTGGACGATATGAATGACAAGCTCGTGGAAACTGTCCATGCGGTCGGAGCTAAGTTCTGCAAGACCCGCCGCAGAAGAACACAAAAACTCTCCGATCACACTCTTAATCTCATGGCTGTTAGACGGGAGATGAAGCTACATTCTTCAACAGATTTGACAGCATACAGGCAACTGAACAGACAGATCTCCAAATGCATGCGGCGGGACTTACGCAACTTCAATACAGCTCGTATTGAAGAAACGATCGAGCGGAACCATGGCTCCAAAGTCTTTGCCAGAGATCTGTCTGCCAGAAAGAGCCAACTGTCAAAGCTGAAGACCGAATGTGGCAGCATCGTTTCCGGGGCACCTGAGATTTTGAGTGAGATTGAGAGGTTCTATGGGCAGCTGTACACGTCATCGTTGGAGCCACACGCAAGTGTGAGTAACGATCCAAGAGCGAGTCTTGTCCGACACTATTCCGAAGATATTCCGGACGTCAGTCTGAGCGAGATTAGAATGGCTCTCCAGCATCTTAAAAACGGCAAAGCCCCAGGCGAGGATGGAATTACAGCGGAGCTTCTGAAAGCGGGTGGAAGACCGGTACTTGAAGTCCTTCAGAAGCTCTTTAATTCCGTCCTCCATGGTGGCATTACACCGGAGGCGTGGAGCAGAAGTGCGGTGGTCTTGTTCTTCAAGAAAGGTGACAACGCTCTCTTGAAGAACTACAGACCGATTTCCCTTCGGAGCCGCGTCTACGTGCTGTTTTCGAGAGTCATAACGAATCGTCTCGCGCGCAGACTTGACGACTTCCAGCCTCCCGAACAAGCCGGTTTCCGAAAAGGCTTTAGCACCATAGACCACATACATACCCTTCGGCAAATTGTACAGAAGTCCGAAGAGTACAATTTGCCACTATGTCTGGCGTATGTGGACTATGAGAAAGCCTTTGATTCCGTCGAAATTTGGGCGGTGCTGCAGTCCCTTCAGCGGTGCCAAGTTGACTGTCGGTATATCGAAGTGCTGAAGTGTTTGTACAGTAGAGCTACGATGGCTATCCGAGTACAGAACCAGGGTACGAAACCTATCCAATTGCAGAGAGGTGTAAGACAGGGTGATGTTATATCCCCGAAACTCTTCACCGCTGTATTGGAAGACGTTTTCAAGCTTCTGGACTGGAAAGGATACGGAATTAACATCAATGGCGAGTACATCACTCACCTTCGATTTGCTGACGATATAGTCCTTATGGCAGAATCGCTGGAGGACCTAAGCACTATGCTCAATGACCTCAATAGTGTCTCCCAACGGATAGGTCTTAAGATGAACATGGACAAAACAATGATTATGGTTAATGTCCATGTCACACCTATGCCGGTAGTTCTTGGGAGCACTAAGCTCGATGTTGTTGACGAGTATGTTTACCTGGGACAAATAGTCCGACTAGGTAAGTCCAACTTCGACCGAGAGGTCAATCGACGGATTCAACTCGGCTGGGCAGCGTTCGGGAAGCTACGACACATCTTCTCGTCAGACATACCTCAAAACCTTAAAACGAAATTGTACAACCAGTGCGTGTTGCCAGTGATGACTTACGGAACTGAGACGTGGTCCTTCACTGCTGGCCGTATTAGGAAGCTCAAGGTCGCTCAGCGAGCTATGGAGAGGGCTATGCTCGGAGTTTCTCTGCGTGATAAACTTAGGAATGAGGATATCCGCAGTAGAACCAGAGTAAGCGACGTAGCCCAACGGATTAGTAAGCTGAAGTGGCAGTGGGCCGGCCACATAGCTCGAAGAACCGACAACCGATGGGGAAGAAAGGTTCTCGAGTGGCAGCCTCGTACCGGTAGGCGAAGTGTAGGGCGTCCCCCCACGAGATGGAGTGACGACCTGGTAAGACATGCAGGAAGTCGATGGATGCAGGTGGCTCAGGACCGTGCTTTGTGGCATTCTTTGGGGGAGGCCTATGTTCAGCAGTGGACTTGTGAAGGGCTGTAATGAATGAATGAATGAATGCTTTAGACATTATTTAATAAGTATGAAGTAAAACAAAAAAGCTTTGTACTTTTTAACTTGGTAAACTAATTACAGTAATTATTCATAATAATAACTTCACATAAAGTTTTGTAGGCAGTGAACTCACGACTGAACCATAGAGTAGGCATCTTTTTGTAACAAAGTAGACTGAATCTGAACAGCCACTAACATATAGCACTTCCTGTTATAGTTAACAACACTATTATGATTACCCACAAATCCTATTATTAAATCTAATGCATTTTTTTATAGAATAAGGGTGACAAACTAGGGCACAGTCCACCTCATGGTAAGTGGTTGTTGTGTGTGTATAGTAGTTTAGTTACTAGTTTAGTTTAGTAGTAGTTTGCGAAATAAAATGCAAATGCGTTATCAGCCGTGAGGACTAAGATAGAATGCCTTTTTTTCAATAAAATGGGTCTCCGGTTCTCTACACTCACCATACGAAACACAACAGCATTAAGCTGCTATTTTCCGCTGGTGTTATGTGAGAGCGTGGTCCTTCCCCAGTCGAGCCGACCCATTCGTGCTACAACTATACTATTAACATAGCTGCAGCGTGGCTCTACCACGTAAAAAATGTAAATGTAAAAGAATGTATATGTACACATAATCATGTATTTTTAAAATTCTTTATCATATAGGTGACGAGGATTTAAAATCCACTAGTAACACATTTTTTTATGATCTAAGGATGGCAGTTAGTGACTAGCAAACGAAAATTATTTTTAAATACTCGTGTTAAGGAAAAAGGACAATAAATAACACAACATAAAGTTCAAATTTTATTTAAATATACAATAATAGTTTTAGAATATTTACACTCTTTTCATTTACACATAAAAGTAAGATAAATTTCAACGAAGTATGTAAAGTAAATTCGGAGTTTTTATCAATGTTAACGAAGACAAAAAAAAACTCAAAAAATATTCGAAAAAAAATTACATCTTAAAATAGCTACTTTTGTTTTGTTCAAAGAACAATATTTTCATTCAGGTGAAATATAATATGTGTTTGTAGAAGCAGTTACATAACGGTTATTGATTAAAGATTAACTTAATAAAAATGACAAACTAACACAAGAACCGATCTGTAGTTTCCGTTCATATAGTCTAAATATGAAAGCGCTAAAAGAAATTTTATTTAGAGAAATTTGTATCGTGCTTCTTATCCTATAACTCTTGTAATGTGCCGAATTCTATCTATAATACATTAATTAATAAGTTTTCTTAATCATATCGATTCATTTAGGAATTGTAAAAATACAAAAATGTAAAAATTTGTGACCAATGGATATATATTTATTTTCAATTTCAAGTGCAAGTAATAGCAGTTCACAAAAACGATTTTAATTGATGTGCTAATGTGCAAAATCATGAAAGAGATGTGATATCTCAAAGACACCTGTATGCCTGCAATAATATTATAACACTAAAATTTTAAGTATCGATTATCTATGCATTTTACTATTAAGAGAAAATGTACAGGAATACGCATGCCAGCAGTTCTTTGAACATGTAAATTACTATCATCTTGTGTATGAGTTAAATGGTATGCCTTTAGCTGGCAAGCAATTTGATTGCACAGCCTTTGATTCTGTGGCATGCAATGTGCAAAGAGACGGTTGGTGGACTGCAAGTCGCATACCAAAAATCATGTGCACACGCGAATTCTACGGGCATGCTAGTAGCTGATAAGGTGCTGTTGAATGAACATATAGTTTGCTTGTTTCATTGTTTTTGTAGGGAACTACGTCTCTATTAGGAGATCAGAATACTATAAAGTGTGTTCGTTATGATTACGTAGCGTATACGTAATGTGTATTGGTTCGTGTATACCACTGTTCAAGTTACTGGCATGCCAAGAAGCAAATTGCATGCAATTCTATTTGCAAATATGTATCATTAGTGTGCAACCTTGCATGCAAGCTACTATCCAATCTGCTGGCATGTGTATTCCTGTCACACGTCGATACTATTATTAAAAAACCTGACATTGTTATCCCAAAATAGAGAAATAAAGCGGATTAAAATAAATACATAGCGCACATTCTTTTTTTTAAACTGGCTTTACGGCTCTGGGTTCTAGCCTTCTGAACCATTCTTTGTTGTGAATTGACCTATGCCCGAGACATACTAAGAATAATTTAAATTACTACAGTTTTTTTTAAAATAATTTTGAGAATTTTTACACATAACACACAATTTTTTGTGTTTCACAGTACTGTTTTAAAGACAATGATTAAATGAAAATTCAAATATGTGTAGCCAAAGATAATTTACACTAACAGGTACGAGTACATATTAAATTTAGAATTACTTTGAGAATAATTTTACTTCGTTTCTGCTACAGTTGAGATCACCTAATTTTTTTTAAATATCAATGGATATTAGAAATGTTTCGAGACAAGCTTACTTATCCATTTCTTACTTGCCCGCGGAGCCATAAAAATCGATAAAATTATCAGTAATTGTTGAGTCATCTACTTTAGACGGTTTTTAGTCAAACTTTGTTATATTTTAGTCTAATTTAACAGTTTTCTTCTAGCCGCGCGTTTATATAGGATTGTTTAAAATACTGTAAATAATATTAATACACGATTTCTTATTACGTATTATTTTGACTGAAAAATTTAATAATATAAAAACAATAACAGTTTTATTATATTTAAAGACACAAATTGAAAATCGAGCCAGTTTGATGATAACTCAATTTGAAAGCCGATAAATTTAGTCCCTTGTCGGCGCTAAAGTGAGAGAAAAACAGTAACTTTCTATCTCCTTTAGAAATTTTAGTTACTTCGCCAATGGCCAAGAAATGAAAGTGATGAATAAAATAATGATATATTTTGCTATAATATAACGAATAGAAGAGAATAAACAGAAGTTATTTGTTAGTGATATGTAGAAGGTAGAGTATAATTATTTTTGAATATTCCCGAATAAGGGTTTTAAAAACTTAAACAATGAGGACGAATTATCTTTCGCTCACTAGATATTCGCTAGTTGACACTGAAGTGAAGTTTTTGTTACAAAATGTCATATAATTGAGAAGTTATAGTTTTAAATAAAAGTATATCAGTTTTTAGAGTATCATATTAATACACAAAAACAATGCCTCAGTGGTTTACTCTTAAATTTTTTCCACATTTTTAACTCTGCTTATTTTTTTACTTTTATGAATATCTGTGGTTTGGTTTATTTATTTTTAATCTAATTAATATAAAACATAACTAACAGTACACAAAGAAACATTAACATTTACATTTTCGAACAAATTAACTTCCCCGCTATGAAATCTGTCAAATATTACACCTCATTTTTAAGTGGCGCCGCCCTGATGGCAGAAAAAGTAGTAGATTGCCCTCATTAGTTTGTTTTGGTTATAGTCTACACGAAGTTCAAACTCTAATAATAGCAAACTTTTATGTATCCTAGTCTCTTATATACTAGTATTACTTACTTATCGTTTTTAACTTAGCCAAAGGAATGAAAGATTTTCCAATATTTCTTTAAATTGTTTTGGCAGAATTTTTGCATAATCTATACGAGATTATTTATATAAATTTTGTATAAATAAAAATATTCATCTAATTAAGTCATTATGATATTTTACATAATTTATTTCTTAAAAATAATTGAATCATCAGTTTCATAAGAGACTACTATCGACTTCTTGTCTAAAAACTGATTTTAATCACTAGAAGTTGTATTGAATTAAATGAGTTGAATAGTATAAGCATAACCTTTTTTTAAAACAAAAATAATAAACGTAATAAAATATCAAACGTAAATGAAAACAAATTTATAGGTTATGATTATTGGCACAGTACACTACGCAATTAAAATAAGGATGGGATTGAAACTGAAACTACTCTGCGACTATTTTGTGACGTCATAGCTTTCAAATTAGTTTCCTTCTAGTCTCAGACCAATATAGAAAGATAGACGGAGCGCTGCGTACATTTCAAATGATGCAGAAATCATGCTCAACTATCTTTTTCCTTTAACAGTCCTGGCAAGCAACACACACATATGCACCTAAGCTGTTGTTGGTAGCAAATGACCTTAAATGCATATGTGTGCCTGAATACGTCAATAATTTGGGCATGCCTTTGGCTTCGTTTTAACCTCAATTGAATGTACGTAGCGCATCGTCTTATCTTATTTTTTATAGATTATTTTTAATAGAGGATAGATGTCGATATCTATGGGCCACAGCATCCACTTACCATCAGGTGGATTGTGTGCTCGTCTGTGAAACTTATATTACAATTTTTTTTATTAAAATCACTTAAAGAAAATATAAACAAAAACATTATATTTTTTTTTGGCGGTAGTACAACTGATACCAAAAAAATTTGATTTTGCAGACCCTACTCAGATGAGTTAGTCAATGGTCAGTTTCATCCTTATTTTAATCGCATTGTATATACTTTTTTGGCTTTTGACGAAAATATTAAATAAATCATATTACGAGTGCAGCACTTTCAACACCTTACATTCTATCCAACGTTGCCATATCACCCAGCACTACAAACACCATACCTAAACTGTATTTTTTTATATATGCGTCACTTTAGTGGTTAATTTTGTACTCAAGCTGCTGAAAATCAAGTTATTTTAAATTATCTCTACTAACTCGTTGCTCGTGAAAAGGCAATTCAGCATATGTCTAAAAAAAACCGCAAGTTCTGGTACTATTGTTGAAATTATTCTTTGCCTGGCAACGTTGGTTTCACTTATCATATTCTAAAGCTTAAAGTTAAATTTTAATGAATCCTTCACATTAATACTGTACATGTTGTGTTTTCTAGTTTCTATCTACCCCACCTTATGCCGTTAATAAATGGTCATTAAACATGTAACAAATCATAATATGTTTTCTCTCTCAATACAAAAACCAAACTAAATTTATATACAAAAAATAATATAGAAGTTTAGTACACTTATCCTACAAAATAACCCTTACATCAACTTTCTTTGTTGATTGTAGGATCGTCTCTAATCTACTCTCCACTAAATTTCTCCACCACAATTTCTGTCTACGTAGTACGTAGAATTAAGATTGGTCATAATAGATACCTTTAAAATTTTAAAAATCCATTTTCGTTTGTATTTTATTGGTATTTTTTTTTTGGATATTACAAATCTACGTCACGCTAACCAACTGTAACACACTTTAATGACGGAACGACCTAGGTGAAATAAACACAGTAGCGTTGTGTCTAGAATCAAAGTCAAATTTGAATGATCCTTCAGAGTAAAGATCAAGACATTTTTGTGAATCATTTCGACGCCGACAAGTTTCACATACCGCAAAATTATGATCACATGCACAATTTTTTTTCTAACCTATCCGCATCAAAGATTACTGTACGACCGAACACAAGTTTCAGAGCAGTTCATGACAAATCGCCATAAGAATGACGAATCTCAGTAGATTTGCTTCGAACACAGTAAAATAATAAAACATAATGAGAACATACTATAAATATAAAAATTTATACTATAGAGATAATCGACTCCATCCAACAGTTTAATTAGAAAGCCGCATACTCGTGTGGGGACTCAATTCACTAGCGTTATAATGAATAAGTTGAATCGAAAATAATATTCTCCTTGAACAGATCATCGAACCAACAGGTTCACATAGTCACTTCAAAATGGCGTCGAAGTCGCCAAGATGGCGTCAGAAAATATTGAACGATAACTACGAATTAATAAAAGAAACATTTTCTATTCGAGGATATTTTAAAATATAGATACGTTTATTTAAGTTTGTATATAAAAAAATAGTATTTAAAAATATAAATTTTTCCCAATATCCATCGCTGTGTCTACTATGACGTTAAAGTAACTATCACCATCACGTAGCGTAAGAGGCTGGAAAACTTCATGACCTCTGATACAGTCTCTTGCACATGCTAGATGTAAAATATCCAGACTGTCCCGAAGGTGCAAGACATCTGATACTGCAATCGCCAATAATCGCCTGCCAAGCACAGCGATTACGGCTAAACCTTCCTACAAATGAAGAGGCCCATGTACAACTAGTATCAAGCCTGATAAAGAAGACATGGAATCAAATTTCGACAAGTTTTGCTTCGTATGGTAATAGAACAGAACCTACTCATCGTCAAAAGAAGACAGGGAATCAATTTTCGGTTTTATAATAAAAGTTGAACAATTTCTGTTAAGGCCCTTTCAGTAGGTATTTAGCGAACATGCTTGTCGCCGATTAAATAAATGCCGTTTACATTTTGATTTATGAAAATAAAGTGTATTTATTTACGAAATTAATGAAAGAATCAGTGCGAAAGAGCACGCTTTAGGTAGGTAAATTGTATAATTTCTCTTATCATTTTTAATTTTGAAGGAAAAGACGTATAACTTCGGAATATATTTCTATGGAACAAAATTCACTCATGTTTCTAATGGCAGTTTCGTATAGGCTAAAATTTTTGCTGTATCATGTTTTTTGAGTTCAAAAACGTCAGTTAGATTTGTAAAATTGGTAAACCTAACTTTAAGGGAATGTTCTTCCAATGTTTTGAAATGAAAAAATCAGCCCATAAGGCTGCTACTAAAGTGAAATTATGCCATAGTTTTGTGACATTAAACTTATTGTTTGACTCATAGATGGGCGGAGCCAATAGAGTCCAACGGGGGAGACACTGAACGTTAGTTTGGACACTGCGAAGGCCTTCAATCGGGTTTGGCACAAAGCACTTCTTTTGAAGCTCCCTTCTTATGGACTTCCCAAGAAATTGGGCAATTGGATCACCAGCTTTCTTGCAGATCGAAGCATCACGGTCGTTGTAGACGGTGTGACGTGCTCCGACTACAAGCCTATTACGAGTAAAGCTGGTGTTTCACAAGGCTGCGTGCTATCATCAACGCTGTTTTTTCTGCATATCAGTGATATGTTGGTAAGCAGTATCATTCATTGCTATATGGATGACAGCACTGGTGATGCTCTATACACCGGCCGTGCCAATATTTCTCGTGAAAATGTCGCCGAGTACCAGAACAAACTTGTGTCTGAAGTTGATTCTTTGCTGAACAAAGTTTCGGATTGGGGAAGACTAAATCTAGTCTAGTTTAATCCTCAGAAGACACAAGTTTGCGCGTTTACCGCTAAAAAGAAATCCTTTGCCGTATCTCCTCAGTTTCAAAGCACTCCCCTTGTTGCCTCAGCCAGTATCGGAATCCTCGGCGTCGACATATCGAGTGACGTGCAGTTTCGTGGTCACTTCAAAGAGAAGGGCAAATTGGCCTCTAAAATGCCTTGGCGTACTCAGCAGAGCGGGACAGTATTTCATGCCGGTACACCGCCTGCAACTTTACAAGGCGCATGTTCGGCCTCACGTGGAATACTGTTACCATCTCTGGGCTGGGGCTCCCCAGTACTAGCTCCTTTCACTTGAGAGCATCCAGCGCAGAGCGGCTCGAATCGTCGACGACCGAATCCTTACCGATCGGCTCGATTCACTGTCGCTGCAAAGAGATGTTACATCCCTTTGCATTTTCTATCGCATGTACCACGGGGAGTGCTCTGGAAAATTGTTCGGATTAATCCCAGCCGCCAAATTTCGCGGCAAAACTCTCGATACCATCCCCACCATCTGCATGCTTGGCGGTCCACCACTGTACGTTTCACTACGAGTTTTCTTCCGCGTACCGCCTCTCTGTGGAATAATTTACCACCGACGATTTTTCTTTAAGAAATTCTTGGGAAAACTTCGCAATGTGGCATCAACATATTGTGAAGAAATTTTAAAACAAACTATTATAAGTTATAATTTTTTAATGACACAGGCAAAGGTACTACAGCACGAGTCCATTACCAAAGACTTTATTTCTTTTTCTCTTACTAGTCTTTTGTCTTTTGTTAAGCGGTCATCTTATTTCGACCCACACTTACTAGTCATACTATTATACTTTTTTTATTTTATTAGCTGATATTTTTGAACATTGTATCGTACCTGAATTTTTATGTGATTAAAACTGTTTTGGATTACGTCTAGGCTTTTAATTTATATTTTTTACATCAAGTAATAGTTTTCAATTAGACTTATATCAGCAAGTGGCATAGAGAAACAAACCTACTCATCATAGCCACTTCATTTTGCAATTATTTTTGGTATAGTTACAAATGTAACACATAGTTTATTAAATTTTGAATTGACCTGGTTTTAAGGTAGTTCGGTTTATTAATTTTATACCGTATAGTAGTTATATAGCATTTGCTTTGCTCAGCAGAAACAGTCTCGAGGACATCAAATGTTCCATGTCCTACAATAGAATTCCATGATAGTTAATATCCATATCAAAGTGTTCAAAGGAAATTGTACTTTACATTAACTGTAATAAGGTCTTATTCACTGTCGCTGTGCTGTTTCCTCTTCCGTCTCCCTTTAGGATGTACTTTGTACATGTGCTTCCTCAGGTCCTTGGCTTTCAAGTACCTGAAATAATTTTTAACATAATTTATTATTTTGTGTTGCAGACATCGATACTTTTAACAACCGGATTAACTCATGCGATGAAGGTGGACCCTGGTGGAACACGCATGGGGCTTTTGTCGGTGCGAGTCTGACATAATTCAAATCTATTCAAATAAATAAAATTGAAGTGTCTGTTTGTAATATTGAAATAACAGCTTTTTACTATATGCATATGAAAGAAAATACGGTCCTTATAACAAAAACCTGATTTTTAAAATTTTTGTCTCGTCTGTCTTTCTATCTGTCTGTCTGTTTGTTCCAGCTAATCTCAGAAACGGTTGGACCCATTTTGACCTGACTTTCACTGACAGATAGCTGATGTTATAAGAAGTAACTTAGGCTACTTTTATTTTAGAAAAAGAATTAGGGTTCCGCGCAAAAATATTAAAACCCATCAAATCCAATCGTAATAAATTACGCGCGGGCGAAGTCGCGGGGAACAGCTATTTTTAAATAAAATTAATTTTAAATTCAATTAAAAAAAAAATAACATTAAAATTTTTGTGTCATCATCACCATCAAAGGCACTATTATATAGCTGGATTGTAGCCAAGCGCTGGCTTATAATAAGTAAAAAAAAGCAAACATTTAACATTCTGAAGACGGGGGGTTTTCTTCCACACTATATCTTAGCAGTAAAAATCAAAAGAGAAATTTGCAATGTTTCAGTGTATCGACAACTCCCAACTAGCGCTGGTATATCGGTATTGGTATCAAATGCATTCCTAATTTATGAATTAGATTGTTTTGCTGCACACATCTAATTAGGAGTTGCATTCAAGAAGAGACTCACTTGCACGGGCACTCTTTGCAGGGGAACTTGAAACTGTCCGGGTCTCCGTGCACTCGTTGCTCGTGTCTCTCGCGGATGACCTCCGAGATGAACGACCGGTGACAAGTTGGACACTCGAACGGCTTGGACGTACTGTGCGACTGTTAAACAAAAAAAAAAACTAGATTTATTTATAGGATAAGAGTGACAAATGAGTACACAGTCCACCTGATGGCAAGTGGATGCTGTGATCCATAGACATCTACATTTATCCACGATTAAGAATCGAAATGTATATGCGTTGACACATCTGAGGACTGTGATGGAATGCTTTGTTTTCAGTAAAAAGGGTCTCCAGTTCTCTACACCCACCATATGAAACATATCAGCATTAAGCTGCTATTTTACGCTGGTGTTCTGTGAGAGCGTGGTCCAACCCCGTCGAGTCAAACCATTCATGCTACAACCATAATATAGCTGCAGCATAGTTCTACCACGTATGATAGCGTAGAGCCACGTTGCAGCTATATTAATATAGTATAGATCAAAAAATACTCACCACTTTCAAATGTCTCTTGAGACTGGAATTCGTTCCATAGCGTGTGTTGCAGATCTCGCATAGGAATGGTCTCTCATTCCTGTGGGTACGCTCGTGGACCTAAAAGCACATAAACAAATATTTTATTGATTCATCATAATATATGTCCATTTTACCTCATTTTTATTAGCTTACTTTCATGTATTGGGTAGAATAGAATGATTTTTATTCAATATAGATTTCTACATAATACTTATTGTCTTTTTTTTATTTATTACATGTTCAGAGAGATGTTTGTCATGGGAAGAACCGGCAAGAAACCCAGCGGCATTTTTTTTAAATATATATCATTACAATAATTTTGTACAAATTTTTATATAAACTTTAATAGAACCATGGTGGCGTGGCATGGTGGCGATCACCTCACTCCCAGGGGTTACTTTCATTCATGTATTCCTTGATATTATAATAATCGCTTTTTGTACAATTTCTGTTATTTTGTTGTAAAAGCTTAAATGACATTCAATAAGTATTCTTGGAATCTATTTTAAATAAAAATGATTCTATTCTATTCTATTCGTCGCCATTTTGAGTATTTCACTTCAGATGTAAATGTGATGTTACCTTTAGTCGCCTGTTACGACACCCACTCGATAATATGGAGTAACGTCTCTACCTGCGCCGCCTATAAACTAGCACTTCTAACTTATATAACGATTTTCTTAACAAATAATTCATAACAGCCTATCAAAGACCACATACATAAGCCTTCTTCGAAACAATGTTCTTTCGCGGCTTGCTCGTACATATAATGAACAATTTGGACACATTGACCTCTTTGCGAAATCTAAACTTACGTTTAAAGATTACATCAAGAAAACTTTTAAGAAATAGAGCAGTTGAAGTTGAAATCACATACAATCATATATTCTCTCATCTATTTTTTCTATATGTATTTTTGAGGCTACTAATATAAATATAAGTACTTAAGTTATTTTATTTAATATATATTATAATTAATTATTTGTATTATGTTTATATATTTAAGCATTTAATATGTATATATACATAAATAATATATATATATATATATATATATATATATATATATATATATATATATATATATATATATATATATAAAGGTAATGTAATATATCATTCTACCTGACTATCTCTCCTGATCTGTAAACTTATGACCACCTTCATTACATTGAATTGCTTATAATTTTGCTTATAATTTATCTATTAGATTGTTCTTCTTTCCTTTTCTTCTAACGACAATACACCTACCATCAAGCAATATAAGGGAAACCTGTTATTGGCCATACTTTTAGTTTATTACATTAATGTTAATATTTTCTATATACACTGTTGGTTTTCTAAATAAATAAATAAATAAATTACCCCCTAAGGGAAATATTTGACGTAGTTTCCACAGCAGTTTGGCAGGCAGCTTGAAAACAGTATTTTAGGCGTTTCCCTAACCAGATAACCTTGAGCATGCAGTGCACTGCCACCCGCACTCTGCGTACGCCCATTTATCATAAAATTCACACAATTTTTGGAATTCATTTTAATTAAAAAAGAAAAGCGAACTTTAAAAATTAAATAAAACGTGGAATAATACAGATTTTTAAATTATCTATCCATTAGTGTAATCCTCAAACGATTACAGCGTTGCCTTTAGCAACAGATGCATGTAATCAATAATTTTAGTCATTTTTTAAAAGTAGATTTTAAATATATTTATAACACATAAAAAGAAATTAGAACGTGGAATGTGATGATAGAAAATCGAACATTAATAATGTGTTTTTAGATGTAGTTTATTTCTCATAACTAATGAGATAATAGTCTCTGAATAACGAAGAAACACGCACTATCGCAAAGTTTTGGTCGGGGTATCACTTTAATTTTTTAATGTTTTGCAGGAAGATGCTGCCACCCATCTCCAGCTTACGACACTCATACGACAATATTGATATGTTTTTTGAATGTTAATAAAATATGAGAGTTTGAAAAACTTAAACAACACGCACTGATCACGATCTTTGATGATCCTAGTGAAAATCCTAGGTGATTATGTCATGAAATTGTATTGTCACCAGTTCTTAAAACGTCTGCAAAATCGGTCCGTCGGGTCCACGTGCGGTGAAGTTCCTAATGGAACTCTATCCGCGACTCGTCGTCGTCGCTGCTGGTGATAAGAGGGCTGGTTCTTTTCTCGCTCAAAAGCGAAGTATAGCCATTCAGTGAGGAAACGCAGCCAACGTTCTTGGCACGATACCACGAGGAGTAGGACTGTATGATAATTAAGTTATTTTTTTTTAAAACGTTACCCCCACACTAGGATTTTTCTCATGTAACGTAGAGGCAGTTTACAATCACAAATTGCACAAGGACAAACATCAGTTATTAGTTTGAATTTTTTTATATAGTTTTACAATATTGTATATAATAAAATGTTGCATATTATGTTATGTAAATAAACTTAAGATATCAGTATGTATTTTGAACGTAAGTTGTACAGTTATGTACTTCTTTTGGAAGTGGATAAAAATTGAATTACAAAATTGAATTACATTAATACATACTTACAGGTCAAATGATAAGTGTAAAGCATATAATTATTTTATTTTATCCTGGTGATCCTGATCAGGATACTAGGATAAAGTTATTAAATTATTGTATTATCTAATTTTTAAGTCAATTGCACGTCTACAAGTTGGTGAAAATTACATTACAAGATTCCATTACATAGATAGATACACGTGAAGCTAATAAAACATGTTAATGATTTTTTATAACTACCTGCAAACTGTAGGATTCGAAGAATCCCTTCCCACAGTAGGTGCAGTGGAAGGTGGTCCCGCGAAGGACACGCTCGTGAGTTTTCATGTGCATCTTCAACAGCTTCACTGACCCAAACATCTTTGGGCATTGCTCACAGCCGTGGGTTTTCTCCTGCAAATGGCCATTCATTTTAATTTGTAACCGACTTTAAAATATGATTTGTCGTTTGGTCATGTAGTAAAAACTAATGAATCATCGCGAATTAGTCATTAAAATTAAAATCATCTAATGAATTTAAAAATCATCCTAATTTCAATGGGGATGGATGGGCGCTAATATCTGCTTGGGATTCTATAATTAATAAAATTAAATCCAAAATATTATTGCTAGATTTCACGATACTGTAAGCTTGTTCAACGTAGATCTTACCAAAAATTAATATTCAAAAACTGAAGATAGCCAGGCTAACTATGACATTTGGATGTCAAACACCTCAGTCGCCGTGACCATGGGTGCTGTAAACCACCCGAAACATCCGGAATTAAAAAGTTAAAATTAAACGCGATAAAACCTTTAAAATTTAATCGATGATTGATGTAGATGTCTATGGGCCACAGTATCCACTTACCGTCAGGTGGATTGTATGCTCGTTTGACACCCTTATCCTATGAAAAAAGAGATGGACCTAATTAAGATAGTACCATTAACACTGACAGTTGGTCACGACACTGGGTCGTGACGCTCAGTTTTGCTCCGTACGCCGATCACGACCACAGCGCGTCATCCGAATTCCTTGATTTTATTTTCAAAATTATTTTTTAAAATAAAATCAAGAATTTTGGGGTCGGCGGTTATTGCATTGGGTAACTATTCTTTAGCTACACACACATAGGATTAATTTACGTAAGATGGTGCGGTGCGGTGCAAAAGTAGGGATTGCAAGGACTGTGTCTAGCCGCCCGGCGCGCAATCGCGGACACACAAAATGACCAGCTCGTATCATATTATTCTCTTCACAGGAAGTCCATGAAATGGTGGAAGGAGATGTTACTGTCCAGCATGTAATATTCCGCTATGCCACTATTCCTGCTTTGAAAAGTATCATACTAAAAAAGATTTCACGGTGTAGGATTGAAACGTAATAGAAAGTGAGTATTATTGATTTGGTTGTTTAAAATAAAATAGAATTTAATTTACATTGTTTTACTTCCTATTATAAAATTAAATAAGTTATTCTAGCATAATATACACAAAGAAGCAAATGTATTACTTTTTTAGTTCTTTCTGAAACTGTGCGCTACATAATGCTTTTTTTTATAGGATAAGGGTGACAAACGAGCACACAGTCCACCTGATGGTAAGTGGTTGCTGCGGCCCATAGACATCTACATCTATCCTCTATTACAAATCAAAATGTAGATACGTTGTCACCCGAAAGGACTAAGATGGAATGCCTCATTTCCAGTAAAAAGGGCCTCCGGTCACCTGCACTCACCAAGCGAAACGCAGAGGTAAACCTCTACTTCACGCTGGTTTTCTGTGAGGTCGTGGTACCACCCTGGTTCGAGCCGGCCCATCCGTGCGACAGCAAAAGCTGCCGTGTTGCTTTACTACTGTTATAAATATTTTTTTTACTATCTTTAATGACCATAAAAGTCTATCTTAATCTATAAACCTTCATTTTCTCAGTTATTTGGTATGTATTCGATGCAAAATGATGTATATGTTTATATCATTTACATCATGTTTTTAAAAACCGTTTGCCTGTGTTCATTACGAAATTGCAACTATTTTTTTTTTACTAACTTCCCCATGAGCCAGAGACTTGTAACTTTAAACATATACTTGAACAATAATCATAATATAAATATTTCTTAGTTCTGATCTAAAAACGTGGTAAAAATGGTCGCCATTTTAAATTATAGAAAAATTTATTTTAAAAAGTGTTACACACCAAACTAGGAACGATTTTGTCTTGTATTGTGGAGTACATAAATAATTAAGACTGTGGTCCTTGAGCGTGGGAAGTGCTAATAGAACATCTACATTCATATTTTCTAATCACACAGACGCATCGCACAAGTTTCATATTCATCACGCGTTCGTCTTCGTAGAATGTTTATGAATGTCAAAAGAAACACGCATTGTATCTATTTTTCCATTTGCAATTATTTAATTATTGTGTCATTTTATCTTGTCGCGTCGCGAAGTCCGCGAACCCGTTATGCAAAGCTTCCGCTTTCTAGGTATTATGTTAACTATATATTTTTTTATTTATGAAGAAATTTAAAATATTTTTAATGTTTTGTGTAATATGGGAAATGTGGATTTCATAAATGATATTTTATTAAAAAATAAAGGTTAATACACATTTAAACAATCACAGTGGTTTAAACTATTTATACAGTATGTAACAAACAAACTGTTGATCGTTTCAGGGACATATAGGTGTACTATGTATGGAATTTTAGCATTTCTAATCAAGTAACAAAAGTTTAATATTTCTAAAAATGTTATTTGCATCTGAACTAAGCGACACGTGCAAACATAACCTGCGGTCACTGTGAAATCTCTGACACGGACGATACAGCATTTTTTCAAAGCGAGCCGCTGCGCGGCGCGCGTACCCGAATGGTTTATATGTGAATAGTCCCCATAACAGTATCTATCTTTCATGATGGCGGATAATATCTTATATGTTGCAACCGCTGCGGCTAGATTTTACTGTCAAGGAGTAATAATTTACTTAATTCGGACTGAAAGCTTAATAAAACCACAGAGATAAAAGTCTAAATGTGTGAGAACAGGTGATCGCGCCGGCCAGTTGACCGGTCCACCATAGCCAATAGAACAGAATAGAATAGAATGATTTTTATTAAATATTGATTATTACATAATACTTATTGAAAGTAATTTTTTGGTAGGTATAATAAAAATGTTTTTCGTCTAAATTTATATATTATTATAATATTAGTGCAAAAAGCGAAGTATATTTCTAGATACAGTATTTCTCAGAAACTTTAAATTTAAAAATAATAAAAACAATAATGAAAATATTTTTAATAATGTGCTGGAAGTTGGCAAAATTCCATATCTCTTCTTAAATACCTAATAATATTTAATATTTAAAAATTCGCGTAAATAAAGGAAATTTAATAAAATAAAAATAAATAAAACATATTTACATTATAAATTATCTTACAAAAATCATTTTACGAAGTCACTTAACGAGAAAAATTCTTAGTTCCGTTACGTTGATGACGATATTTTGGCAAGTTGTAACAGTTTCTAAATTACGTTAAGATCAAATATACATTGTTCATTCATTCCTTACGATCTATTAAAGTCAACTACTGAACATAAGCCTATCCAACCAACGCCAACTGACTCCCGTGTTTTTCAGTAGTCCTTTAAAAACATGGAAAGTTTAATAAACGTAAAATTTTGTCACAATTCAGTTATCATGACAATATATAAAAATAGAATTATTTCTTAACGATCGATAAAAAATGCCTCTGTTAATTAAGGTTTTTGTATTTTCCTTACATGTATTTAACACGTTGAGAATATTCAATTTCAATTCAATTAGTAGATATTCCAAAACATTTGAAAAAAAAAATACAAAAATCACAACAAATTCCGTTGATTCAGAAAATATCAAAATTATGTTGCAGTCGCTTAGCTACGCACACAACAATAAAGTCGAATGTTCGGAAGCATCCACCACCAACCAGTAGTGCACGAGCGCATTCTCCGACGAAATTTATCTACTTCCAGACTGATCTATTTTTTATATTACGAAATTAAGTAACCGCCGTGAGTGATTTGTATCCCATGTTTTACTCAAACAACAAACGAGGAATATTTTAGTATTATAATTTTAGAAATGCCTTGGAAAATTTGGTGAAAGATGGATTGGCCGTTGTGGACCAGTCAACTGGCTGGCGCGATCACCTGTTCACACACCTTTCCACTTTTATCTCTGTGGTTTTATTAAGCTGTTAGTCCATATGCCATAAGAAAACATGTGATACCGAGGCGAAAATGCGTATGCGAATAATCGCATTGAAATGTCTGTTCAGCAAGCGTGCGTTCAAACTTTATAATATAATCCGTTGTCGCAAATGCTTAGAGGTACAAGGCGGACGTATTGAACAATATCTTCGTGGTCGTCAAGTAGACATTAATGAATTAGTGTTTGTGCATAATTATCACAATCGGTAGAAGTAACTTTTTAAGTTTGTGATAATCGATTACCAAAGTGTTATGTAACGAGTTCACGCCGTTTGATGTACGAAATTTTTGACTAGAGATAGTTATTACCTATCCAAATATAATTTAAGACAGATAGCAAATGTGCTATCTTATTGTTTATATATTAACTCAGCCAAGGAGTTGGCTACACAGACATCTGCTTCTATTGAGCAGTCTAATGACTTAATATGTAATTTGGATACAGTTCAAAGTCATTTAAATTAGAAAATGAGACAATAGAGGTAATCTCTAGCAATTATAATAATTTAAATAATTTAGAATGTAGCTTAAAAATCCTTAATTGTATGACTCCACAAAGTGATAATAAAAACTGTTTACACCTGGTGCATCAGAATAGACAAGGCATGATAGGCAAAGAGCCAGAAATCTAATTGTTCTTAAATAGCAACAATATTCATATTTTATGTTACTGAACATTAGTTAAAAACTTATAACTTAACTGTTTAACTTCAGTAATCACCAGGTGGTCGGTTCTTTCACACATACACAATAGAGAAACGGTTTTAATAGATGGCTCGTTAATATTAGCTTGTAAATTATTATCATGTAAAGATATTGTGAGCCTCTCTGTTGAGCGAACTGTAGTAGAAATGGCATGTGTTGAGTTTGAGCACCTCATTATTGTGAGCGTCTACAGACCCCCATGTTCTATACAGTGGACCCCCGATAATCCGACAAACATTTTGCAGTGCAGTGTCGGACTATCGAATTTGTCGGATTATAGAGTACTGCCTAAAACCCCATATAGTCCGGATTTTTTTCATAAAAGAGTATCTTGTAATCCGATAAATTCCAGATCCAATGATAAGATTCTATATGATATATATGTACTCTGAAGTACAAATTATACTTCATTATGTAAGTCAAATTTAGTAAATTAAACAACACAATAGGGAGCTTACATTTTATTATAAAATTAACGTCATTAATGCTATAGAACTTAGAAAAAATATGCAATAACTTTACATTAGGAAATAATTGTGTACAAACAAATGTACATACTAAAATAGTCAAAAATTATGAATCAAGTTATAACTTGTTCAATCACGCACTTGCGAAGATTGTCAAAAATATCTAATAATAAATAATAGACCATGTCGGATTACTGTCCAATGTATATAATACTTTTGAAAAATTTATGGAGGAAGTTTTTGTTAAGCTTAATAAACAGGATAAATCTGTTGTAATATGTTCTGTTGTATACTTTAATATCAATCTCCTAGAAACTTCCTCCATCAATATTAAATTTAGATCATTGTTTAAATCATATGGTATTTTTAATTTATTTTTAGAACCAACGCATATATATTACTGAATGTAGTGCAAGATGTATAGATAATATTTTTACGAACGTTAAACCATTGCATAAATGTATAATTCAAAAATTGAGTTCTGATCACTGTGGACAGTTAGTTTCGTTACCTTATGTTCACAAAAAGCCATTAGATGATAAAATTGTGTTTGTTCCAGTAAATGCACGTCGCTTAGAGAAGTTTAGCAGTAACATAGTGAAGAAACTTCCATCACTTTCATAACAAAATGATCCTAATTTTTTGTATGGAACATTGTTTAAATTTAATTGCAATGAATTTGATAATATTTTTACTTCTAAAACGTTCTCCTTGAACAGTCGGAAGGCATTCAAAGAATGGGCAACAGTAGGAGTCCATAAGAACAGACAAAGGTTATATGAACTTTACCATGAAAGGTCATATAACCCTAGCATCGAATTTAGGGAATATGTAAAAAAATATTCAAAAATATTAAAAAGAGTGTGCGCCATAGCCAAGTTTTTGCATTTGAGCAACAAAATTAAGACGGCTTCTAATAAAATTAAAATGACGAATGAAATCCTATGAATTGCTTTGGGTATATTTTATGACCTATCCAAAACCTTCGATTGTGTTCACCATGAAACATTAATTAGGAAACTTCAACACTACGGTGTAAGAAGTAATGCTCTTAAATTAATTGTTTCATATTATTTGATTATATCATATTTAAGTAACAGTACGCAAAAAGTTGTCATTAATAGTATGAGCTCTTCCGGGTCAATAGTACAAATGGGTGTGCCTCAAGGCTGAATTCTCGGCCCCTTTCAGTTTCTTGTATATATTAATGACTTACCTTACATAGTAGGGGATAACCGTAATATAGTATTATTTGCTGATGATGCTTCATTCATTTTCAAATTAAAACGACAATTATTAAAATATGACGAAGTAAATAATGCTATATCTAAATTAGTAAATGGGTCTAATGTTAATAAGTTGCATTTAAACGGCACTAAAACGAAATGTATGAAATTCATGACTCCATATGTCAAACGATTAAATACTAATGTAATTTTAAATAGGGAGGAATTGAGTCTTGTCGATACCACCATTCTTCTTGTAATAACACTAGACTAGACAATATTCAATGGAGCCCCCATATATCAAAATTAGCAAGCAGACTTAGTTCTGCAGCATATGCTATAAAAAAGATTAGAAATCTTACCAATGTGGAAACATCTAGACTTGTTTACTTTAGCTATTTCCATAGCATAATGTCGTATGGTATTTTGCTATGGGGACACGAGACTGACACTGAAATTATATTTTTTTTACAGAAGAGGGCCATAACAGCAATCTATGATTTAAAACCGAGTCGCGCCGACAAAATTTAAGGAAATTTATATATTAACTTTGGCCTTTCAATACATTTATGAAAATGACACAAGCTAGTAGTACCAGTTACTCGACTCCACCGAGTCAGTAATTCATTCTTGAGGCGATGTATACTATTACAACAAAATCCTAGAAAATATACAAAATGTAACTTTCTCAAAGTTCAAAAACGTTATTAAACAAAGTTTGTATAAAAGGGGTTATTATAATATTAAGGTGGAAGCTCCAGGGTGGCCCGCGAAATTCAAACTTTCTTACGTTTTTTAGCAATTTGCAGGTCAGTGTCAGGTTGTATGTTTAACAAAATATGATTCGCGAGCGTAACGAGTATGTATTTACAGAATTATAATCATTAATAATCATCAATACAACCCTCTATGTTCGTATAATTCCAATGTATGGCTATTTCCAGAAAAACTCATTCAAAAGAATTATACGAACTTAGGGGGTTGTATTGATGATTATAATGATTATAATTATATAAACCCAGACACCTACATCTCTCTTTAGTCTTAAGTATTAGGATAAAATATAACTAAAACAGCTATAAGTAAAATAAGATAAAATGTGTACATATTAAAAAGCTCACCAAATGAGTATCCTTATGCTTTGCCAACGAGTGTGAATACTTGAATCTCTTGGGGCATTCATTGCACTGGTAGCCAGAGTCGGTGGAGTGTGTCGACAAGTGGGCGCGAAGGGCTATCCAGCCCAGAACTGTCTTCCCGCAGATCTTGCACTCCTTCACGCGTGTCGGATGATATCTGAGGGAGTTATAAGTTAAATGCTGTAAATTATAAATGAAACTATTAATGCGTCATGCAGTATAAACACAACTGCGGATTGGAATCCCACAAAGAACAAGTTTTTGTATGGCCTTCAAATAATTGTTCTGGGTCTGGATGTTTGTTCTTTTCAATTATGTATCTATTCAATTTATGTTTGTAAGCTGCCTCCACAATACAGGAGAAAATTCTAGTATGTCGGGATAAGTTTTTAAATAAAAGAAAATATTTATTTATTTATTTAGATAGATACACCATCGACAATGTCAATATCAGATCCGACAATATCAATATCAAATAGAACAGTTAAATAGTTAAAGTTACAGCATATATATGTCCCACTGCTGGGCACAGGCTTGCCGTTATTTCTCAGAGGGTTTTAGGGCAATGAAATGTCCACCGCGCTGGCCCAATGCGTGTTGGCAAACTTCACATGTATTCGAATTTTTTTTCTTATTTCTCAGACATGCAGGTTTTCTCACGATGTTTACCTTCACCGTCGAGCATGTGGTAAATCAGCACTTAATTAACAATTTCAATAATTAAACAATTTCATTGCCGGAGGGGATCAAACCCGGGTTACTCGCGTACTGTGAAATTTACAGCGAGCGCTAATCATCTAAGCTATCACGGTTCCTAAATAAGAAATGGAAGCGTAAGCTAGCATAATGATAAAATATCACATCAAAAGTCCACTGCTAAAGGCCATAGATTGCCTCATAAGAGGGATATTTGTCATGGTTTTCAAGCTTGGCTTGCGAGTTCGCAACTGCATATTTTTATTATTTGGAGTTACTATCAGGAAAATGCTGCTGCCCATCTCCTGTTTCATTTCCCTTTGTCGCCTCTTACAACAACCACAGCATGATATTGGATAGTCCACTACCTCAATAAAATCTACTAAACATGATATCCTTGCCAAATTCTAATGACAAGTTGTTAATAGCATTGGCCATGCTAGATAGATGTCTATAAGCAAAATAAACATGTGCTTAGGGCATCATGTCTCGAGAGGCACTATAAACATCACCGAAAAATGTCTGGTGGTATGCAACTGTATAGCGGTATGATCTAGTTCCAAATTCAAAATTATAAAAAATTTAAAATGAACAACAATGCTACAAGAGTGGCTCGGCACTATTGTAATGTATAAATAATTAAAGAGACAGGAGTATGTTAATAAAATTGAAGTTCGACACTATTGTTTGCTTATTCCCTATCAGGAAAAGTTACAAGTCACAATTATCTGAAATAAAAGTAAAGTTACAGCTTATATACATTCCACGCCTAATCCTTATTCTGGGAGGCTTTTAGGGCAAGAAAGTGTCCACCACACTGCCCCAATCCGTGTTAGAGGACTAAACTTATCTTCAGCAGGTTCCTCACAATGTTTTCTTTAACTGCCGCAGAGCACATAGTAAATCAGAACTAAAAATTGTAATGTTTCCTTGATGTCGCTGGGGATCAAGCCCAGGTTGCTCACGTAATGTGAAATTTGCGGTGAGTGGTTAGCCTAAGCCATATGATAATGGCCCTTGGGAATAAGGTGATCTTTTGTGGCACCAGTGGTGAAAGTGAAAAAATTACCAGCAATATAAATCACTTGTATAATCTAACAGATTAGTAAGCTGAAGTGGCAATGGGCCGGCCATATAGCTCAAAGAACTGACAACCGATGGGGAAAAAGGTTTTCGAGTGGCGGCGGACGAAGTGTAGGGCGTCCCCCCACTAGATGGAGTGACGACCTGGTAAGACATGCAGGAAGTCATTGGATGCAGGTGGCTCAAAACCGTGCTTTGTGGCACTCCTTGGGGGAGGCCTAAGTTCAGCAGTAGACTTGTGAAGGGCTTTAATGATGATGATGATGATGTATAATCTATATTGATTAAAAAGTTATTCAATTCCTTTCTATTCTAATTAGCTTTTTGTTTGAGTAAATTAGTGAGTGATTCAACCAATTCAAGGTTAAACAAAGTAAATACTAAATAATTTCTTTGCATATGTCACATATTTATAGCACCTGCTTAAAATTCTCTGCTTAAATTATGGTGTATGATAGAGAATGCCTAAATGCATTAAGTCTATAAGTGCAGTTATGATTTTTAAATAAATAAATAAATTAATAACTAAGAATTAAAATTAAAGGAATTAAAAAAATTCAAATATGTAAGATAATTTAATAGATAATATATCTAGGCTTACCTTTGTCTATGATTCTTCAAACTCCCCCTAGCAACAAATACTTTATCACAATCTTTACAGGCGTATTTCTTGCCTGCACCATTTGTTTCCTTTAGTTCATTCATGGTCATTCTTTGCATCGCTCTAGCTTCCCTTCTCATATTCTTCTTCATCTCCTTCTCTCTAGCCATTTCCATTCTCTTTTCATTTGTAAGACCGAATGAGTGCCATTTATAGTGTATAAGAAATCTTTTAGGATGATTAAAAAGTAGACTGCAGTTTGGACATTCAAAATGCTTATCTTCATCTGATTCTGTAAGATAATATCCAATTATTATAACAAACATTTTTACAAGATAATGGTTTCCCTTATTTTTTACATGGTAGAGACATGCTGCAGCTATATTAATAGTATAGTTGTAGCAAAAATGGCTTGGCTTGGCCGGGGAAACACCTCACAGAATACCAGCATAAAATAGCAGCTTAATGCTGCTGTGTTTCGTATGGTGAGTGTAGAGAACCGGAGACCCTTTATACTGGAAATGAGGCATTCCATCTTAACCCTCACGGGTGCACACATCTGCATTTTGATTTGAAATCGAGAATAGATGTAGATGTCTATGGGCCGCAGCAACCACTTACCATCAGGTGGGCTGTATTAGCAGAACAATTGCTCCCTTCCAAATATTAGCAAGTATTGTAAAAAATATGTAAAAGAAAAAAGGTGTTGTAGCCATGGAAGAAAATTCACTACCCCTATCATTTGAAAGGGTGATAACAACTCAAAATGATAAAAAACTGTGGTTGTCGGGCAAGTGCAGAAACTGTGCCAACTATTTATTTATTTATTTATTCTTTATTGCATTCCTTAACCTAAAAAATACAAAGGGCGGACTTAATGCCTTGTGGCATTCTCTACCAGTCAACCCATGGAGTGGTGGAATTTGAAGTAGGTGTAGCAATATAGAATAAAAACAAAACTATGCCTCGTATAAGGGAAAAATAGGCATTATTACTTATCTGCCCAGACTTTGCATGGGTGATTTTTTTTTGGATAAGGGTGACAAACGAGCACACAGTCCACCTGATAGTAAGTGGTTGCTGCGGCCCATAGACATCTACATCTATCCTCTATCACAAATCAAAATGCAGATGCGTTGTCACCCGTGAGGACTACGATGGAATGCCTCATTTCCAGTAAAAAGGGTCTCCAGTTCTCTACACTCACAAAACGAAATACAGCAGAGTTAAGCTGCTATTTTACGCTGGTATTCTGTGAGAGCGTAGTCCCTCCCCAGTCAAGCCGATCCATTCATACTACAACTATACTACTAATATAGCTGCAGCATGGCTCTACCACGTAAATGATTTCTGGATCTCGACTGCAGCACCACTTATCAGGTAATTTCAAATCTAAACCATTCTCAAATCAACTTAACCATAAACAAAATTTCATCAAATTTGGTCCAGTCGTTTAGTGAGTTCAGTCACATACACACAAACGGAAGAATTTTAATTTTAAGATTTTTAGCTGACTTAAAAAAAAGGCATGGTTCTTAATTCGACTGTATGTTTTTTTATTTTAGAAAAAAAGAAAATTTATTAATTGCTACAAAAGAATAAACTGAAATGAATGCATCTCACTCCTTTAGGAGCGGCCCATGTCCAGCAGTGGACTTTTACAGTGTGATAATGAAGAAACCACCAATACCTATAGAACAATAAGATACCATAGAATACTGTGCAGTGGTGGTGTAAGAATATCCACTACCTCATATCATCCCATGGGTGTCATAAGACACGACAGAGGGAAACAAACCAGGAGAGTACCAGAAGATGGGCAGCAGTATACTTCCCCATAACAACAAAAATAAAAAATACTGTGGTTGTCAACCCGCTGGGCAAGCGTGACAACTATGGAAATTATCCCCCTATGAGGCTATCTATGGGGGAGGCTGAGGACTTTTACAGGATGATGAAGAAGATGCATTTTTAATAATTTAGATATTAAATAGTTCATATTGGACACAATTTATACCTGGACAAACACAAAAACAAGATTAACAACTGATCCATGGAGACGAGCATACTGGGCTATACAAAAAAGAAATGGAAAAAGAGCCACAAATATAAGACAAACAACAAAAGTAGATGTTGCACCAAAACAAAAAATCTTAAGTGGAGGTGGGCAAAACAAATGCTCAGAGAAAATAAAACAAATGGACAAAGGACATAACAGAAAGGACCTTAGATTTCAAAGAAAAATAAAAAGATGAAGGCAAAGGAAACAATGGTCTGATGCATTAAAAAACAGTGGAACCATTCTGGCATCAAATAGCTAAAATAAGAGAAGAGTGTCATATGCTCAAAGAGACATTTTTGTTGCAGACATGCTAACACATAATAATCATTTATTGGTAAGTGGATGCTGTGGCCCATAGACATCTACATCTATTGTTGATTAAAAATCTAAATGCAGATGCATTGTCACTCTTGAGGACCAAGATAAAATTCCTCGTTTCCAGTAATAAGGGTTTCCGGTTCTAGAGAACCTGCTGTGTTTTGTATATTGTGAGTATAGGTTAGTGCTATAGGTAGGTAGGTAGGTAGGTGCGATAGGTAGGTTCGTGCTCACAATATACAAAACACAGTAGTATGTAGTTGCTATTCCATGCTGATATTCTGTGAGAGAGCAGTTCTATCAAAGTCAAGCCAACCCATTTGTGCTACAATCATAATATAGCAACAGCATGGCTCTACATACATATACATATAAATAATTATACAATTTAAAACTGTTTATAAAAATTGTTAGCAATAAAGTCTAAATAAATAAATAACTCAAAAAGGTCAAGCTGTTGACTTTTACAGGTTGATAATGAAGAAAATTTTGGTAAATAATTCATATTGACGACAATTTAAAATCGTACTACATGGAATGATGACCTGGTAAGATAGACAGGATGTTCATAGATGCAAGTATATCAGGAATATGATTTGTGGCATTCTTTGAGGAAGGCCTATGTTCAGCACTGGACTTGTGAAGGGCTGTAATGATGATGATTATGATGAAGACAATTTAATTATGATAAAAAGGAACAATACCATTCTTAATAGATTCTTTAGCTTCCTCAACACTTTTATCACCATTTATTATGTTAACATTTGTAGCATCTTCAATTGGCATGCCATTAACATCCCTTTGAAATGGATTAAAGGATTCCGTATCTACCCAACTTGTAGATTCCACTTTTATTTCAATATCAGGATCTAAGTTCATTATCTCTTTCCCTGCATTAGCTGTAAGATCTTCTGGTTGAACATCACTTTCAGACTCTGATGGTTCATCATCTGAATTCTGAATGAAGGAATCTACAGCGTTGTCAGATTCTAATTTTATACCTTCATTTTGTTTCAAGGATTCTGTGGTGTTATTATCTTCTTTCAAATTTTCAGTGTCAACTGCTTCTTTGTAACCACTACTTTGACTGTCCACATCCACATTATTGACTTGACTCTCCTCTGGTAACTTTCCAGAATCAGTACTTAGAGGATCCTCTTCCTCATTTGAACAGGATTGTATTGGATTAGCTTGTTTAGAATTGACATGAAAATCAATGTCACTGTCTTTACTCAGTTGGTTGTCACTCTTTTTAGTAGTATTACTAAGAATATTTTCAATTAATTTAACAGTTGTCTCTAAGCTCTTACGCCTCGGGTCCATTTCTGCTTTAGATTTTGTGCTCAAATCAAGATTATAATCAGTATAATGTCTAAAACTACTCTGACTAGGAGTATAATGCTGGTAGTTGTAATGATTATTTTCCATATTGAGATGCTTATGGAATGCTTTAGTAGGTACCTGGGATACATTCATAGGTAGTTTACTCTGAAAAGTGTGTTCCCTATAATCATTGATTGTTTCAGGTCTTTTATTTGCAGGTGACGAATAATTCAGTGTAGCACTATCGTCGCTCTGTGTATTTAAATTCATCGGTAGCATACCATTGTGCCAATTTGTATCGTGAACTGATGAGGGATTTTGTGGGATGTAGTTCGATTGATGGTATCCAATAGGTGGACAGTTTGGAAATGGATTTACACCAGTGTTCATGTTCAAATGTGGATGTCCGTAAGTAGGATAAGTTGGGACGGGATAATGCGCGCTAGACATTTCTGGAGGTTGTTGAGCCATTTTCGCCAAATTGCTAATATTATTTGTAATGTTCACCGCTCCACTCATCGGGGTCATGTTTACTGGCGCGCCCATGTTGATTGGCACATCGTTAGGTCCAAAAGGACCACTGTTGTGCAACATGATTATTTAAACACACACTAACACTTAAATAACGTTATAACTACACATTTCGCGGTAACATCAGTGTATAAACACTGTCTGCGTTAGCCATTTTGCATTTTGACATTCAATCAAGGGCCGTCCAGTCCAGTAAAAAATTTATGGTGTTAAAACCATAGACACTATAGCTTTATAATAGGCGTGTGTATCTCTTTACGGAACCGACTCACTGATCCGAATCACTGAAGTGATACATAAGATTGGTTCAGTAACAACGTTTCAAATGCATCATTTGGATCTGGAACAGTGAAACATTACTTTGCTCTTTGCTCATTTCGCGCGACGCGTCGCTTGCGAGGCGACTGAGCCACGAGCGAGAGAGACAAATTGAGACAATGACATAGATATAGTATACATTAGGTTGGCGATGGCGTGATTAGGTTGAGACCAAAAATGAAATGTACCCGTGTGAGTGAAATGTGCATGTGTGCGACAACAATAGTGCTGCGCCATGTATCAACTTCAATTGTCGATACAGCACGCTGTGTCTGTGTCATAAAATGAATATTATTATGTTTGAGGGCATAAAAAAAAACTACAAATAAAAAGTTTATGATTTTTATTTTCCACCAAAAAAAACTAATTTATTTTAAAAATGCCGTAAGCTCTCCTTAAGAGGTATTTTGCAATTTTGCTTCATACTTCAATCTAATAATCAAATAAGTTTCGATTATTAATTTAATAATTAAGTGTTTATGGTTTAATAGTGCTAGCGAATCGTACATAATATGTATGTCAAGTTTACTAATTTTCGAAACATATTTTTCTTTCATATGTTTTCGGAAAACTCGTTCAAAACGAATATCTATCTCATAAACTTTCTCTTAATCACCCTTTCGATGAGATGCTGCAACAAATCGTTTGAACTAGTAGCACTAATGTTATTTTGAAGTGAGGGAAGCCTTTCTAGGTTTTTTATCACTTGGTACAACTTATCTAATTTTTATTAAGACGTCTTTTGTGCTCTCACATATTTACCAGTTTTTTTTGTTTCATATCTAATCTTCTCCGAAGAATATCAATAATTTTTTTCATTTTTTTACTTTCTTGGGAATTTTCTATAACAGAAACGTTTGGAATTGAGCTACTGAGTACTGGCAATATATCTCTGTAGACACATGACGATACTTTGCGTACCGACTTCAATACAACCTACAAATAAATATAATTAGTGTACACATTATGTACTTATCTACGATTGAAAATTAATAAAATACAACCCTTTTACCTATTTCTGCCGCTAAACAGCAGTGCTTACACTGCCGCGCTTTAGCCATTTGAGTATAGAGAGCCTGTATAATTATAAGTAGTAAGACATTTTATTTTAGTCCTCAGGGGTGAAAACACATTTTTTATAGAATTAGGATGATAAACGAGCACACAGTCCACCCGATGGTAAGTGGTTGCTGTGGGCCATAGACATCTGCATCTATCTTCGTTTGCAAAACTAAAATGTAGAAGCGTTGTCAGCAGTTAGGACTAAGATAGAATGCCTCTTTTCCAGTAAAAAGGGTATCCGGTTCTCTACACCCACCATACGAAACACAGCAGCATTAAGCTGCTATTTTACGCTGGTATTCTGTGAGAGCGTGGTCTTTCCCCGGTCGAGCCGACCCATTACCACCATACCCATACAACTATAATATTGATATAGCTGCAGCATGGCTCTACCACGTATTTTTTTTTAACTTTCTTTGTTTGAAGATGACTGTAGGTGACCAAGTACTGCAGTAGCCGTTTATTATCAAGTGATACTGTAAGTTCCTTTCTTACTTTCTTTTCATAAAAAAATATACACCACGTGGATGATAACAAGTTATATACATTTGAACATCCGCAAACGAAATGAACATATTATGTGCAGTAAAATATATAATTAAGAAAATACGCACGGGTATAAATATTGTGGGTATTCATCCGAAACGCAGCTTTACTTCTTGTGCACATCTATGAGAAAAACATTTTTGATACATGTAGTTGAATTTTTTTGGGAACCCATCCTTCTCTATTTATCATTTTTATTCATTTTTGTTTCACCTGAATATTTTTTGGAAATCTGAAACATTATTAGAGATGAAATCATCTCATTAAAGTATTTACAATAATGCGTAAGTATTTACTATTACGAGACACTAAAACGTAAAATATAAAATTAAAAAAAACGAAGTGACATATGCCTTTGCCTGTTATAAACATATTATCGATAAGATGATATTGATAGTGTCAATCCCTACAAAAATTTGATCAGAAATAGCGGGAATTCAAGTATTTGTTATTATTTTTAATATAATTCTCACGCTTTTAAAGCATTATCGTAATAAAATGCGATATTTTTCCCTATCCATTTGTGTATAAAACATTTGTACTAGTTCTGAAATATTGAATTTAGAGTGCTAAATATTTTAATTGTACTTACATGTAAAATGGGTAATTTTATGGATTTTCTTTTCTCGATGAACTGCATTCAGGTACGGCACACGTCACGATATTTAATCACACCTTTTAAATACTTATTAAATCTTTAAAATGAAAAATATCGCGAAAATAAGCGGGATTTGTTTCGTTAACCATTGACGTCAGGCTGATACAGGCTGATAGCGTGTAGGTGTATGGTGTAGCCATTCTATCTCGTTCTAACGTAAGCATATGCTATGCCCTTTCTCTTTTACATTGCCAATCTAAGTATATACTATATCTATGGACAATAATTAACTTAACTATTTATTCGCGAGTGGCGAGTGAGCGGGCGAAATAATTATAATCCACACAAGTCAGATAGAGATAACAAATAAGAAGTGTATCACTCAACTTGTACGGATTTTCGCTGTCGTTATTCATGCACATAAAAATTACCACTAAGGCGCTTACGTGTCAAATACTATACGGTCGTTTTTGTATGTAATGTTTGCATTAACAAGTTGTCATTTTACGTTGATGCGGCACTTGTCAAATTGTTTATGTTCATTAGCGCCTGTTTACGAAAACATACTGAGTTCTGTCTAGGATTTCTTTGCGTAGTGATTATTGTGACTTACTTTCTTCCCTTTCATCATAAATTTGGAGAAAGAGTTATGAGACTTTACGAGATAATTATGTGTACATAGACATTGTTGTTTGGTGCATATGGAATTTTTTGTAAATAATGAATTGACATAGTCACATTTTTGTTAAAGTATGGAGGAGGATCGATCTTATATACAATCTTATTACAGTACACAATAAATAACCAAAGCACTTATATTATTCAGCATTGTTACCACATAACATTTCACTGATCAGTCAGTAATAAACGCCCGCGATGCAGCTTAATGTATTCGGAACATTCTGTATTTTATATCTTTTGAGTCGAAGATCCAAATAAGCCAAATGAAACATATCAGTGTTTCGGAACATTTCAGTGATCGAGATGCAAATGTTTCAATCGCAAAAGTTTTACACTTTGCCCACCTCCACTTTATAATACTTTTATCTGATTTACAAGCAAGGACAAGTGTGTGCTTATGTAAGTTATCTGTGGTTATCTGGTCTGGTTAGAGTATACCTGATTGGGCATTATGCAAAAAGTAAGTCTCCAACAGCGAATAACCGGAAGAATTAAATAATTTCGTGGTTGCAAGCCAATGGAGTAGAAGGCGACAGTACTTTTACACTACCTTTGTATTTTATGTGGAATATACAAGCCCCAAACGCCATTATATGTTTTGGATGAGATGGCAAAAGAAAAGGGACACCCGTTATATGCGTGCCATTGTATCATTGCCAGTATAACGCAATAGAATTGATTTGGGTGCAAGATAAAGGTATTTAATATTTAAATGAAGTTGCTTAATGGGTAACACCAACATGTTCTAATTTTACAATAAAACTTATATAGCTTTAAAGATATATTTATGAAAATAACAATGGTTTTTGTTTCATCCAAACTGATGCAGAAATAGGAAAGTTATAACGTTTTGAAGTTTCGCAATTTTTTTTTAATTTTTACCACTCTCAAAAAGTGGTATTTAAAAATAGGCAGGGAGCCAGGATTAACCAAAAAGTCTTTTACGGCTCTAAAACTTCAAGCCGATACATTTCAACAGCCACTGCTAGCCACATTAGTCCTTGACGAAATGAGCATTCGCCGCCGAATTGAATGGGATGGACATAAATTTCGCCGCTATGTTGATATGGGAACGGGTTTAGAAGGTGATCACTTGGCAGAGGCAAAAGAAGCTTTCGTATTTTTGGTTACTGCAATTAATAGCCATTTTAAAATACCTGTCGCTTTCTTTTTTGTGGATGGTATTACAGGACAGCAGCGTGCCGCTGTGGTAAAACAGTGCCTTGAGCTAACTCATGATGCTGGTGTTAGAATAGTGGCATTAACTTTTGATGGTTGCGCTGCAAATATTTTTATGGCAGAACATCTTGGTTGCTCCTTCGAAAAACAAGATATCAAATTTGATCATCCTGTTACCAAAGATCCGATAGTTGCAGTCCTCGACCCCTGTCATATGATTAAATTATTGCGAAACGCATTTGAATACAATAAAATTTTGATAAATAAAGATGGCAGTAAAATTCACTGGCAACATCTCGTTCAGCTCAATAAACTTCAGTATAAAGAAACATTTCACTTATCCAATAAACTAAAAAACCAGCACATCAACTTTCAAAAAGAACGAATGAAAGTCAAGCTGGCTACTCAGCTTTTCAGCTTAAGTGTTGCAGAGGCTCTAAAGTATTGTAGAAATTCCGGAATGGAATTGTTCAGTGATAGTGAACCTACTGAAGAGTTCCTAATTGTGTGTAATAATCTGTTCGATATTTTTAATTCAAGAAATTTACATTTTTATGGGTATAAAAAAACATTAAACGAAAGATAACGCGTCAAAAATATTTGCATTTTTAAATTACGCTTCGGATTACATCCGAAATCTTAAGACTGAAAATGGCATTTTAACAATAAACAGTCCTCGTAAAACCGGGTTTTTGGGTTTTCTGGGATGTATCGAAGAGTTAAAACATTTGTATACAAACTTGATTAAACCCAAAATACTTATATATTTACCATTTTATAAATCAAGTCAGGACCATCAAGAACTATTTTCTGCAACATAAGAGCACAAGGCGGAAGAAACAATAATCCTACAGTGAGGCAGTTCATATCTGCTTATAAAAAATACTGACACACGTGCAATTAATAGATAGAAATAAAGGCAGTTGCGTTGCTTTAGAAAACGTATCTATATTAAATTGTTCATCGGCAGTTCAACGCATCAACAAAAGTGTAGATGTCCACGCTGAGTTAGAAGAAGAAACCTATGACTTGGAAATACAAGAAATTAGTGCATATTTTTCTGATTTCGGCATTCAGACTATAGGTCATATTGCCGGCTTCATCGTCAGGATTTTATTAAAAAAAATTAAATGTGACATCTGTATAGGGGCATTGGTCACTCACCATTTTGTGCATTTTCATAAATTCATAATCGCCAAAGATGGAGGCGGCTTGTTATATATCCCTCTAACGATGTTTTCAAAATTTGCCAAACTGTTGAAATATACTTAAAGCAAATAGATATAGCAAAATTCAATAAGCATATAACCACTGCAAAAGTTTATTGGAACAAATTTAGTCAATTCCATTAGTTACCATCAATTAGGCGAGTTTCCTGAATCCAACCATATCACTGATTTGATAAAGGCGATAGTTGATAAATACATTGATATCCGAATTCATCACCTTCTAAAATTAAATATTAAACTATCAAAACGACAATTTTTAAATAAATACGTATTATTTCAAGGACAATAAACAAAGATTTAAAGTTTTGTTTTTTATTATATTCCTTGTTTCTTTTTCAAAAATGATAATTTAGCTCAATACTAATATATTTCCATCAAAGTCAACTGATTATATGTCGACTATGTGAATTACAGGAATATACGTAATGTATTAAGGCAATGGGCCGGCCATATAGCTCGAAGAACCGACAATCGATGGGGAAGAAAGGTTCTCGAGTGGCAGCCTCGTCCGGCAGGCGAAGTGTAGGGCGTTCCCCCACTAGATAGAGTGACGACCTGGTAAGATATGCAGGAAGTCGATGGATGCAGGTGGCTCAGGACCGTGCTTTGTGGCATTCTTTGGGGGAGGCCTATGTTCAGCAGTGGACTTGTGAAGGGCTGTAATGATGATGATGATTAAGGCAATTCCCACTAAATTTTGTTATTTGTTTAATTTTATCATAGATTATTACATACTTTAATATTGACTAAATATCGATAACTCAAATCACGTTCGAGCAGTGTAACTACATCACTAACATAATTCACGTAGTAGTAGCAGGTTAGACAGGGCAAAGTTAATCTTATGACTATTATCTTTGTGCCTATAATAGGTTAAAATTATTATTGCGATATCTAACGTTAAGAAGCTGAAATTGATCATTATTTCTAGAAACTTCTTTGATGAAAAGGAATATGATCTTTATTTTTAAGGTCTTATGGTTCGTACTTAAGCGAGTCGGGAATAACATAATGCCCTTTTCTTTTATTTCTTAATAGCCAATCACGTGAAAATGATTGAAATAGCGAATGCGTGAGTTTGGCGACAGTGGTTCTGGTACACGCTATTTGTTTCGCTACTTCCTTTTGTTTTTGTATTCCGTGATCGTTTACCTACATATTATATCGAATGTTGGAGTTAATGTCCGGTTGACTGTATTAAATGATATAATACTAATAATAAACCCAACGACTATATAATAATTTTGAACTAATAATTTATGAATAATGTAATCTAATATGAATAATCTTATCTAATATAATCAATATTATTTAAGATGAATAATTTAATCTAATAATCTAATCTATTATTATTAATAATGTAATCAATGAACTATTAATAATATTTGACATTTTTATGCGCATGAGGCTGATCACATAATGAACTTTATTTGTGTTTAAATACGACCTTTTTGTAAACTGTGAATCACAATTTAACTATTTGATTTGATTTATAAATTAAAGTTTTGAACATTTAGCTTTTATATGATTATATTTATATGTATAGTCACGGTGTGATGTGCTGTATAAAAAAGAAAATCGAAGCGGGGTTTGAAAAAAGACAGACAGCTAATCTGCTAAAAGTGGATATTTTATGGTTGCGCAGTAAAAAAAACATAAAATACAGGTTACCGATAAATAAATAACAGGACAAGAAAAATATGGAGTAATAAATATGGAGAGAATAAGAAAAATATAACAATAAAGACTACTGGTGACTTTGATGTGTCGTTTTGTGACGTTACAAAGCAAAGCAAAGCGGTCACCCTTACCGTAAAACACCACTTAACTCATCAATATTTCAGTAATTTTTAAAGGTAGAAAAAATAAGATTACCGTTCGATTCGTAATTTTTTATACAATTTTTTGAAACCCTTAACAAAATTGGGTGGAGCATTACTTTATTTATTAATTAAAAAAAATTAACTCATTGTTTTCATTTTAGGTTATGCAGTAAGACAGAACACAACCCCACCGTTCACGGCAAATAAAATGTTAAATTTGCTGAACAATGCATGTGAATATGTAACACCAAATGATTAGAAGAAGGTTGGCAAAGTGATGTCGCTTTGATTATTTGTGTGATCAGGAATTAATAATTAATCTCGAAGATTGTTCCAGTGACTCTGATTCGGATGACATAGGATGACACCCTTGTGTCAATAAATTTATTATTGCTAATAATTTTTTATTAGCCCAAAATGAGTCCCAATATTTAAATACTTAATTAAAATAATTTTTGGGTGCATATTTTTTATTTATGAATAATTTATCGATATATCGATTTAACGTTCCAGCACTAGTCACACCAAAATGACAGCTGTTACTCTAATCAAGCTATATTTAAACAACTATATTAAGACGTACTATAATATTAATAAATAATAAAATTTTATAGATAGATACTGATACACATAGAGCTACACGAGCCACTGATGGATCGGAGGGGAGTGGCCATACGCAGTCGTTCCCTTCTGTCAAAGTATAAGTCCACGCGATCCTATGCGTACAATAAAACTATATACTTCCACTACGACCGGAGAGAGATTAGATGCAGGACCAGCAGTTTTACGTGCTTTCCGAGGTACGGGAGTGTAACACCACTAACTTCCTGACTCCAGGAATCTTCTGTAAATTTTTGACAGAAAAATCTAAAAATTAATTTGAGCACGAATCGGGACTTAAACACGACTACAAGATATTAGTCGCGCTTACGACTTATGGTGCATCAATGAAGCAGTTATTGGTGGAAGTAGTAATTGTGGCAATAGATGAATATACTCAGAGACTATATTATCAATCGGGGCTGCTTACGTTCTATTTGTTCAATAAAACACAGGTTTTTAGGGCAAGGAAAAGTTCGCCGCGTTGCCTCAATGCATGTTGGCGAACTTCACATACCTTCGAATTTCTTATTTCTGAAATTGCAATTAACAATTTTATTAATGCCGCCGGGGATCAAACCAGGGTTGCTCGCGTACCGTGAAATTTATAACGAGCGCTTAGCCCCTGAGCTACTACGGCTGCTTCTGAATTATTGTTTAAATAATGGTTAGAAGTGGCTTTTGATATGTAAAAGTTCATATTGTGAAATAGTGTATTAAAGGATTATTATCACTTGATACAGAGATAAAATAAATAAAGACAAGACTTAAAAGACAAGCATCCAAGCAAAAATCTTAATAAAAATGTTTTGACCAAAGAGAAATTTATAAAATCAGCGTAGAGAGAAAATCGAGAAAATATACATTGTACAATGTACATATAAATTTTATACTAGGAACTTTACTAAGAAAATTAGTACCTAATCACTATTTTTGATCACAGAGTAATATTTTATATAGGAGTGTATTGACCTCTATGGTTTTGACTTTTGTTGATTTGATTGACTTTTGACGTGCCCGGAAGTAGGTGTGGGTGTATGTCTGCCCTCTGCCCTGTGTATTTATTTCTATATTTTATTGAATATTGTAAATTATGGCAGTTATTAAAATTAGATAATTATCAAAAACCGATAAATATTTAGTGTCCAAAATGGCGTTGAGCGCCGTTGCGGAGGAATATTTTCGTTCGATGAATCCGTTAGCTGCAAAAATTCATGAAGATATTGCTGAAGCGAAAAACGCATATGAAAATATTTGGAATTCTCTAACCGATAAGGAAAAGGTAATACACTCATATGATACCATTGATATAAGAAATATGATACACGTTACTTTTAAGTTTTGACGTTCGTAAGAATTTGTACTGTAATGTATGCAGAAAGGTTGATAATATGATCTATTTATAAAATAGTTTCAAATTCCAATCAGTTAGATAAATATTTATATAAGTGTTAAGCTATGAATGTTGAATTGTTTTGAGCTCAAGTACTAAACGTACTACTACACTACCTTTGTATTTTATGTAAATACACTTTGTTATCTGTTGTTTTAAATATTCTTTATTATTTTTTTTTTAAACCTATCTCCTTTCAAATTATTGTTTGTTTCTGATATTTAAATGGTAGTATCATATAAAATGGTGCTTGCATGTGTTTCAGTAAAATACTGCTTCTAAATATGATTACTATAGCATTACACAGTGATCATAGTTACCTTTTTAAATATTTGGTCTAAGGTGTTATTGAATTTTAATTTGTCTGAATCGAGTCAAAACTCTTACAGCATGTTTTATGAAAATTAATGTTTTTTTACTTTGTAATTTAAAAAATATGCTCTTTTTTGTGTTTAGTCTGATTTTTTGGACATGAAACTTTCTAGTAATTATTCATTATCTAGGTATTTTTTTTTATTTGGTAACCATACAAAAAGCAGTGTTGTATTACTCACGTCATGTAATTGTGACAAAAAATTATATATTTAATATATGAAGACTTCTTTATACTGGCATTAGTAATTTTATCCACAAACATAGAGTAAACATTTTTGCTATACTATTGCCTCTTCTGAGCTTATTTTGAATTCCTGGTCATGGTGATTCACCACATGACACAATTGAAATCTGCTGATTTTTCACTTTTATTTAGTTAGTTATTTCATCTCTCTATATTTATGCCATCACAGATAACCCTGCCTTTTTAAGAAAAATGTAACTAAAACTACATTCTTAATGTGCTCGTTTTATACTTTATTAAAGCAAGTCACTTGTCTTACAACCTTTTCATCTTAGCATTTTAAACTCACATGTATGTCCATAGTTCATGGCTCCTTTTGGCTGCCCAGCACTCGGATCCTTCTATAGTTGGAGCTAGAATTCTAACACTATGCTTTATTTTAATAGATAATATGTAATTACAATGTACTTCTATTATCAAACACCATTTAAGTAAAACGGAGTTCATGCTATCATGCCAACATTAATATTTGTATTACTTTTGACCATATATAAGCATACATTTAAAGATAGAATTTTGGCACTCAGTTGTATTGCAGTTCTGTGCTTCAGTCTATTACAGAAGGCAACAAGTCACAAAATACTGAATGCCTTCTTAGTGAAAATAGTCCATTTCCAATTGTAACTATTTCTTGAATGTAATAGGATTTTCATCATTGAAGTCATTATATACAGTGAAACCTGGCTAACTGGGATCTCAAGGAACCTAGAACTTTTTATCACTTATAGAGGCTTTTCATTTACCCAGTTTCCCAAATAGGCAGGTTAACATGACAGTTGGCTTATTTATAGAGGGTCCCACAATGAAAGGTTGAAATGTATAATTTATCATATTTATATCATTATACGTGGTAGAGCCATGTTGCAGTTATATTAGTAGCATAGTTGTAGCACGAATGGGTCGGCTCGACCGGGGAAGGACCACACCCTCACAGAATACCAACGTAAAATAGCAGCTTGGCACTGCTGAGTTTCGTGTGGTGAGTGTAGAAAACCGGAGACCCATTTTACTAGAAAAGAGACATTTCATCTTAGTCTTCACGGGTGACGATGCATCTGCATTTTGAATCTTTATTGAGGATAAAAATGTAGATGTCTATGGGCCGTAGCAACCACTTACCATCAGGTGGACTGTGTGCACGTTTGTCACCCTATCCTATAAAAAAAAATAAAGGGGTGTTAATTTTTATATGATAAATTGTCTCACTTATATTGGTTATTGAACTACGATGCCAAAATCGAAAAAATCTGAAATCTAATCTCAGTTAACAAGGTTTGAAAATTCCCAGTAACAGAGGTATTTCAATGCAAAAATGTCAGGACCCTATTGTAATTATCAATAACAGAGGTTTCTTAGATATCCATGGCCCACTTAACTAGGTTTCACTGTATATTTCTTCATTTTTAAAAATAAAATATTTTCTTTTAATTCCAGAATGAAATAATAAATGAATCGATAATTAAACCCGAAATTGCACTCAAATATGCTCTACTGGATTCTTTAGAGTTTGATTTGAATGATCCACCAGTACGTAAAGATGATTTAATGTCTTTTTTTGGACGAGAACATGGCTTAAAGCTCATACAAGATGACAATGGTACATATAGGGATGAACATTCTGCACCATTTCTGTATCAGACAAAAAGCCAATTGAACTTGTGTATTTTGAGCGAGCTCAGAGGACCTAAAGACTTAAAATGTACATCCCCACCTCCAATATTGTCAGAATTGGCATTGTCTCATTCAAAAGTAGTAAATGAATTGAAAAATGCTCTCAAATCACATGATGTATTGAAAAGCACATACAAAGAACCTCAAGACAGAGAAGTGACGTCTCCAACAGGGTTTATAAGTAAATTTATTGGTAACTTTAAGTGTAAGGATGAAGAGAGGGAATGTTTGATGCCTACTGGACAGAATACGCATGTAGTTGCTTCTTCAGATAATTTCTTCCGAACAAATTTTAAGAGTCCTCAGACTGAAAGCAAATTTGACAAAGACTACAGGAGCAGTGTAATTAAGTCTAGTAGCGGTAAGTGTTTTTATGTTGTTTTGTTAGTAAAAGCGTATGCATTCCATTGCCGGACACACTGTCTTGCATTTTTGAGAGGGTTATAGAGTAAGTCCGATATACTGTTGCAACATACACTGGGTATTTTGGTAGACTTTCTACGTGGTAGAGCAACGGAGCACCTATATTATAGTTGTAGCACGAATGGGTTAGTTGGACTAGGTTAGGACTTACAGAATATCAGTGTTAAATAGCAGCTTTATGCTGTTGTGTTTCTGTGGTGAGTTTAGAGTACCGCAGACACTTTTTACTGGAAATGAGGCATTCCATCTTAGTCCTCTAGGGTGACAATGCATCTGCATTTTGATTCTTAATTGAGGATAGATGTTGATGTATATGTGCCATAGCATTCACTTACCATCAGGTGGACTGTGTGCTCGTTTGTCACTCTTATTTTATAAAAAAAATATCTAATTTTTAAAGTTACAACAATAATTGTTTCATTAATATACAGTATGAGAAAAAGTGCTAATGGAAATAGTTTCTACTAAGTTTTCACTCCAAAAATGAGTAATGTACTCTGAGCTTGTTACTCTGCATAATCTATACAAATAAATAAATTTGAAGTGTCTGTTTGTAATGTTAAAATAAAAACTTTTTACTAAATGCATATGAAAGTATATATGGTACCTATAAAAAACAATTCTTTTAATTTTTGTCTGTCTGTCAGTTTGTTCCGGCTAATCTCCAAAAGGTCGGGACCGATTTTGAAGGGACTTTCACTGGCAGATAGCTGGTGTTATTAGGAGTAACTTAGACTTTTATTTTAGAAATAAAATAAGGGTTCCACATAAAAAAATTAAAATCCATGAAATTTATATCACAATAAATTTTACGTAAACAAAATCGCGGGGAACACTAGTTCTTTTATTTTTATAAGAGGGGGGGCAAACGCGCGTACGGCTCACCTAATGTTAAGTGACTACCGCCGCCCATGAACAACTGCAACACCAAGGGAATTGCAAGTGCATGGCCGGCTTTTTAAAAAGGAGTAAGCTCTTTTCTTGAACATCCCTAAGTCATATCGGTCCGGAAAAATCGCCGGTGGTAAATTATTCCACAGAGAGGTCCTATGCAGAAGAGAATTTCTAGTGAAACGTACAGTGGTGGACCGCCAAGCATCCAGATGGTCCGGATGGTATTGAGAGTTTTGCCGCGATGTGCTTTCGTGAAATTTGGCGACTGGGATTAATCCGAACAATTCCTCAGAGCACTCCACGTGGTAAATGCGAAAGAAAATGCAAAGGGATGCAATATCTTTTCGCAGCGCCAGTGAATCAAGTAGATCAGAAAGGCCTCGGTCGTCGACGATTCGAGCCGCTCTGCGCTGGATGTGGTCAAGTGGAAGGAGCTGGCACTGGGGAGCCCCAGCCCAGAGATGGGAACAGTATTCCATGTGAGGCTGAACCTGCGCCTTGTAAAGTTGCAGGCGATGTGCCGGCATGAAATACTGTCTCGCTCTGCTGAGCACGCCAAGCTTTTTAGAGGCCAGTTGGCCTTCTCTTTCTTCCAAGTGACCACGAAACTGCACGTCACTCGATATGTCGACGCCGAGGATTCCGATACTGGCTGAGGCAATGAGGGGAGTGCCTTGAAATCGAGGAGATACGACAAAGGGATTCTTTTGTTTATATTATGTTTGTTCTGTAGTTGTATATATTATGTTTGTTCTGTAAGATTCTGTAAGGTTATATAATATAATACCTATAATCTTTTTTTTAAAGGTAGTTTTCGATATGGTATAGCTGAGCTGCAGCTCTATTATGTTCTCTACTACTATATGGGTGGTAGGACCATGCACCCACAGAATATCAGCCTAAAATGGCAGCTTGATGCTGCCGTGTTTGTATGTTGAGAGTAGAATGGTGATTTTTTAGCAAAAACGATATATTTGAAGCTTTAGGGCACTAACTAAAAAAAGTAGCACTTCGAATTTCTCAGGAATTTTCCGGAATACTTTAAGGTTGAAAAATTACCGACGATATCTTTCGTTCCTCCATTTTATCCAAAGTTATACCAAGTTGCCCAAACATCCTTAAATATGCAAATATTTATCGTTTTTTCAAAGTTGTCACTTTGAAAAAAAATTTTCTTCAAAGGCCATTCATAGCATCTCATGGGGAAGGACACGCAGTTTTCAAAACTCTACTTCAATCATCAAAGTTAAAAAGTACTTTTTTGCTTTGAGTGATGATAACTCCGCTGCAAATCATCGTACAGGCTTTTTGATTGTGTGAAATTAAAGGGATTTTTTTTAAGAAGGTTCTCCGGTTCTCTACATTCACCATACGAAACACAGCAGTGTCAAGCCGCTATTTTACGCTGGTATTCTGTGAGAGCGTGGTCCTTCTCTACTCTTGACAACTATACCACTAATATAGCTGCAGCATGGCTCTACTATGTATAAAAAGTAGTAAATATCTCACAAATGTGAGATATTTACTACTTTGACTCTGCTTTCGTTCCCTGCGGTTGTGTGATGATTACATTTGTGTGGTGACAACATTTGTGACTTTCTTTGGAATCTCTCACCATGCAACACTGAATGAAAAAAGATGATTGATGATTTTACACTATCACCACACGAATAAATAAGGTTCCCAGTTCCCAGCTGTGGACTGTGTACAGTTTGATGAAGGAAATTTAGATAATAATTTCTTATATTTACACAAATATTACACAACATTGAATAAAACCAATTTTTTTACTACCAATTTTATCGCCGTATATTTCGTTATGTAACTAATAGTCCCCCAATGCTTCAAAGAACCGAAACTTAAAATCACAACGTACAGAATAAAATCCGTTAATTAAGTCTTATTCAAGAAAATTTTAAATTTGGTATTCTATTACCATTTCGATAAAGAGGTATATTATGTTAATTATATTTGCATTTGTATGCCCATACATATTAATGGAAGCGGAACAGTGTTTGGTCAGGTTTATTTATTATGTGTTGTTCTCCGTATCATTTTACATAATCAACTATTTATAAGTCAGTAAGGAGTCACTAAGATATGTACAGATTAGATTCTCTTTAAGCATGCTTCTATTAGCTAGATCTGTATACTTAGATATGAATAGAATAGAATTTGATACAAGTTGTAAAATAAAAAATTTTGTACAACTGACTTCAATATCAATTATTAAGGATAACTCATAAACTAGATGTCAGACCTTGATCAAATTTATATTGGACCACATGAGGAGCACCAGCTTTCAGATAAAAATAAAAGAATCATCGAAATCGGCTTATCGACAAAAAGTTACGAGGTAACACACATAAGACATACAAAGAACATACAGTCGAATTGAGCACCTCCTCCTTTTTAAGGTCGGTTGAAAATAATTCAGTTTCTTCCTTAATTTCTTCAGTAATTGAACATCTAAATTATCTGAAATATTGCAAACATATTAAGAGTCAAGGACAATACAATAATTTAATGATCAGTGCATATTGTTTTAGTCTTATAAACTGTAATATTTCAACAGATAGTAAGTGGCCACTGTAGCCTAAGGCCTTGAAACTAACTTAAAAAAGGTAAAATTAAAAATTTTGTGCAATTGACTGCAATATAAGTAAAATGAGACTCACCAATATAGTCGAAGTTAATTAAAAACGCATTATTAAAGATAACTCAAAAACTACTTGTCAGATCTTGGTCAAATTTATATGAGACCCCATGAAAAGCATCAGTTTTCAAATAAACTTAAAAACGTACAGTTGAACTGGGTACCTTCTCCTTTTTTCGAAGTCGGTTAAAAATAGGTATTACCCTGAAGACTAAGATGAAATGCCTCACCGAAAAAGAAATAGATATATTATGTGAATTGTTCCTTTCGAGTGTTCTGATGTTCTCGTGCATATTCTGGGTTATCTAGGTCGATCGTTCAAATGGATCATTTCGGATTGTACATTGTGATACCCGCTCGGCGGCTCGGTTCTGTCGGTGGGCGGTCGTGAGCGCAGGTTATTCGGTTTCGATCGAACACAAACAATTACCTCATTTTACCGTTTATTTATTCATTGTATTACTAGCTGTTCCCCGCGATTTTGCCCGCGCGTAATTTATTACGATTGGATTTCATGGGTTTGAATTTTTTGCGCGGAACCCTAATTCTTTTTCTAAAATAAAAAGTAGCCTAAGTTACTTATAACATCAGCTATCTGCCAGTGAAATTCCGGTCAAATCCGTCCAGCCGTTTCGGAGATTAGCCGGAACAAACAGAGAGACAGACAGAAAGACAAACATTTTAAAAATCGTGTTTTTGTTATAAGTACCGTTTATTATACTTTCATATGCATATACATATACATTTCATATGTAGTAAAAAGCTGTTATTTCGACATTACAAACAGACACTTCAATTTTATTTATTTGTATGATGACATGAGATGTTCCGAACATTTTTTTATTTGTGTATCGTTAATCAATAAATGACCGTGACCGTGTAGTGGCGGTGTAAGAATTTCCATTGCCAGGCGACAGAGATAAACAAACCAGAAGTTGGGCAGCAGTGTCTATAAAAAACTGCAGTTGCCAACCTCCCTGCCAATCGTGGCAACTATTATAATAAAAAGCCCTCTACACGGTCGGAACCAACCACCAACCGTCGTGACCTTGGTCGGGCCAACCGATTTTTGTAGTTGTTCTACACGGTCGGGTGGTTGACTCAACTTGTCAGTTCTCGCCGGTAGCGTAAAGACGTAAGGTAGTTACTTTTAAATATGTCTCCTTGCTTTTCTAAACAACAAAAGAATCGTTTTTAGGGTTCCGTACCTCAAAAGGAAAAAACGGAACCCTTATAGGATCACTTTGTTGTCCGTCTGTCTGTCTGTCTGTCTGTCTGTCAATACCCTTTTTCTCAGGAACGCGTAGAGGTATCAAGCTGAAATTTATATCAAATACTCAAGTCTACGGTCCCTTGGGGTTGTGAAAAAATCAAACTTCTAAGCCAACGCAATCAAAAGATACAGCCGTTTATGCCGCAAATTTTCGATATTCGCAAGGGAATCAAAAGTCAAAACCTACAGGGTACTTCCCGTGAACTGAGAATCTTAAAATTTGGCACGAAGCAACGTATTATAGCACAGATAAAGGAAAAATTGCGAAAAGAATAAATTATTAGTTACATCATATAATAAAAATATTTTTAATAATTTTAAACTCATATACCTACGGATTTGTACGGAACCCTCGGTGCGCGAGTCCGACTCGCACTTGGCCGGTTTTTTTTTAATCATAAAAACTTTACACCCACACTAGAATTTTCTCCTGTATTGTGGAAGCAGTTTAAAAACATAGATTGCACGAGGACAAACATCTAGTCCCGGAACAATTATTTGAAGGCCATACAAATACATGTTCCGTGCGGGATTCGAACCCGCGACCCCCAGTGCATTAACTCATTGTTAAGCCCCTGCGCCACGGAGCCGTCAAAGGTTTAGTTAGCGTTAACGTTTCTGTGCTTAAGCGAAGATGAAACAAAAAAGAAAAAAAAAGGAAAATGGATGAATTTGTGGCTGAAAGAGCGCATTACTTTAAATTATCTCAATATTTAAAGGATTCTTGATTCTGAAGACTTTCGGAATTTTCTTGAATGAATTACTTGAGATGGTGCGTCCAATGATTACAAAAAAATACAGTTTTGCGTCAAGCCGTGTCTGCTGAAGAACGATTAATAGTTACGTTAAGATTTTTGGCTACGGGAAGAAGTTATAAAGATCTGAGATTTAGTACAGTTACATCATTTCCATAGTGTCGTTAAACGTTCGCCCGCGACGACTGCCAAGCGCGAACTGAGGATGAGGTACCTGCCGCCTGCAGGGTTGCCAGATGCAATTTTATGGTTTCCCCCAAATTGATATTTATTTTTCCCCAAAATGATACGTTTGAACCAGAAAACCACCAGTTTTGTTACGAATAAAAAAAAACGGTTGTATAATTAAAACAGACAGCTTTTATTTTATTTGCTAATGAAGGAAGAAAATTTGAAGGAAGTTAGTAGTTGTCGATTTTTTTAAATTAATCTTCATTAAAAATAGCAAGTACTTCATTCATATTCTCTTCATCTCCTGTTTGGTGGACATTTTCAGACCTAAATAAAGTAAACATTGTCGTGCTTGGCTCAAACTTTGTGCACCCGCCGCGATCTTGTAAGGCATTTCTCACTCTCATGATATGGTCTGCGATTTTCGTGAGTATTCTGTTTCGCAATTTATTTTTGACGATGTTCATCATCGAAACGCCCGTTCTACAGCAGCATTAGCAAATGGCAAACTCAAAATAGCCGTGGCAAGTTTCGTTAAATTAAAGAAAGCTGCGTCGCCACAAGCATTTTGGTATGATAACACTTCTCCCCAAAACTCGTCAGCTGTTTTGATATTTTTCCATTGCTGAAGAGGTAGAATTCTCTACTCTTGCAGCGTCGCATCAACGTTTTCCACTCCTCCAACCACATCCTTGAAAGCAACAACTATTTCTTCAATATTAGATCTTACTTGGCTTGTCGCGATTTGGGGTCATAAAATTGAATATTTTCTAATAATTTAATATTGTTCGGTAATCGCATTTGGATTTCTTCACAAAGCCGAATAAGACACTGAGTACTGATATGTTAGCTGGACAAAAAGTACGTTCATTTCATTGCACTTTTTATATTTTATCGTTTTAAAAATTCTAGCCCACAAAATTTCCCATTATGTATTTTTCCCCCCAAACGTTTCCCCAAAGATTCTATTTCCCCAGTTATTCCCCAAGAGTCATTTTATTCCCCAGAATTGCGAAAAAAACCCCCAAGCTGGTAACGGAGGCCGCCTGGCGCTCGTCGACTTGTCGGCCGACAGCTTTCCACTAGTGGTGTGAACCGATTGCAAATATGAGAACCGGTTTTTACCGATTACTTTGAGTAAAAAACCGGTTTTTAAAGGTATTTTTAGGTTTTTTCTTACCTTTTTAAAAGAAAGAACAATACATCAAAATAACTTCTACCTTTATTAAAATCAAAATAATTTTTACATAAAAATAACTAATCACATAAGTCGTAATTTTGACTAAGAAAACAGATGTGATCGACAGCATCCGCTTGCAACCTGCTTCTTCTGGATTACAGTACATATCCCGATTTGGAAAACATCCTTTCCGAAGGGACAGACGTTGCTGGCACCGATAAATATTTTAGCGCTAAAACGTTCAATGGCACTAAATGTTTGTTCTTGCTCCAAAAAGTGCCAGCACTTTCAGCCGTTTTTTCAGTTTCAGCTTCAATATACTCGGGCTCTGTCTCCAAATACATGCGCATTAAGTTAACTGCGGACGCAGTTGGATGGATAATCGGTTTCCTTTGTTTCAAAAAGTCCAAGAGTCCAGGTTTTTTCTGTTCTATGTTTGTCTCCACTGATCCTTGGACAGCTTGTTCTGAAGTCGTAGCGGTAATATTGGTTTCAGAATCCTTTATTAAATGAGATAGTTCTTTTCTTACTATTTCTTTTGCCGATAACATATTTTCCGAGCGCCTAAAACCAGACCTTAATACCGGATGTAAGTATGTGGACATTTGAGTGACAGTTCTTGTCTCGTATACTAAAAGCCTGCTGCTCATATTTCGCATTACTGATGACAGATATAGGCAAAACATTTTGCCTATATCTGTCTCCAGAGTATTTTCAATGGTGGTCAAATTCTCATACAATCCACAAATTACTGGTATGATTAATGAACTGGTCGGATATGTATCAGCACTAACAAGCTTTGTAGCCTGTTCGAATATTTCCAAAATCTTTATTATTTCTTTGCACACTTTTTCTTCACAGGCGGTTAAGTAGTCTGGTGCCTGGATTAATTTTCTACATACTAATGCCAGAACATCAGATAATTGAAGAATTCTAGACACCATCTAGAATTTGCTGTTCCATCGTGTCGATACTTCTTGTATCAACTTTAAAGGAGTAGTATTGGGATTTCTTTCCTTCTGTTCTGCTTTTAGCGCTCGCCACACTACAGACGACTTTTTAAAAAACTTAACAATAGCCTTACATTTGTTAATAATTTCCCAAATCTCAGGAAGCTCAAAAGAATCATCAACAGTTAGATTAAGCGTATGCGCAAAACAAGGCATGTGCCGTATGTTTAGCAATTCGCACATTCTGATCATGTTAGTAGCGTTATCTGTGACAATGGTTGTAATTTTGCCAGTTAGTTTCCATTCTGTTAGTAAGTTAGAAACAATTTCGGCAAGATTTTCAGCTGTATGTGCAGTGGGGACATCTGAGGTAGTCAAGACATAGCTTTTTAAATCACCTTTCAGAAAAAAATGAATTGTGACCGTAATAAAGGAGTCCATATTTTGGTTAGACCACAAATCAGCGGTTAGTGCAGCATGCTTAACATTATCAAGTGCAATAGCAAGTTTCAACTTTGCATTTTGGTACTGTTGCGGCATTAATTCGTACCTGATTTTTTGTCTACTTGGCAGTTTGTAGTTTGGGTTCAAAACTTCTGTGAACCTTTTAAACCCTCTGTCTTCAACAATCGAAAAGGGCTGGAAGTCCGTAGCGATCATCATGGTTAAATATTTATCAATGTTTTTTTTATTATTGACCAAGGTCACTTTCAATGTAGTTTGGAGAAGAGCAGTTTTTGAAGTGTTCAAAGATTGTTCTTGCTTAGTTTGTCCTAAGGCGGATAGGTTATTGGGCTGTTCACCTACAACATTCCCCTGCATTCCCACTGTAGCCTGCGGATGGTGTCTTTTTAAATGAGCCAACATATTAGAAGTTCCACCACCAACCTTAATTATTTTTTCGCATAATTTACATTTGGCAGTATCATTATCAATTTTTTCGAAATGGTTCCGTGTGATGGATTTTCCTTTTACCTTCGGCATCCTGTAATACAATAAAATGCAATTCATTGATAAAAAAATTCAGGTAATTTATTTAAATTATAAACAAAAAGGTTTTCTATTTAACGAGGTATTAAGTAATAATTAATTACTTACCTATCGATGATTTCCTCCAAAACGTTTACTTAATCTGATAACAAACTAAGTCTTTTTGAAGAAACGCAAGAGAAATAACCATACACATAAGTCTTTTTGAGGAAACGCAAGAGAAATAACCATACACATAACACACGCAAAAGAATGACTGAACGGGCTGAAGTTTGTCAACAGTGTTGCCTAATGGCTGAAATGGCGCGGTGATTCCCCAATCAAAGACAATATAAACTTGGTCTGACTCTACCTATGTCTATGGTCTGACTTTGGTGTTCGGATTAGCTTGCTACATATTTATTTATCTATGGTTCGGATACACGAATAATGAAGGACAAGTGAGTCCAAAGTGCCATAAATTAAACAATCTCCAAGTTGTTAGTTAGTTATATTATTACCATTAAACAATAAACACTTATATTACATAATACTTTTACTCTTAACAACAATGTTTGCCAGGTTAATATTAATAGCCTTCCTCCGAAAACACATGTCCGTCGCCATTGCTACCAAAGCTCTGCTCCGTACCCACGCTATCCCTTCTCGCTCGTGTTTTCATTTTTAACCAATCTCAACACGTTTCCGGAGTCAGCTACCAACTTACAAAAATGAAACTACTTGAACTGACCACAGCAGTATTTATACTACTGCAATAAATTCACACAATGCTAGATAAGTAAATTATTATACATTAATTTATAAAAGAATATTTAAAATGATATGATAAATTTAGAAATCATGACATTCGGCCATCCGGCAACGTGATGCCTCCCGGCATTACAAACAGATTGAAATAAGCAATCATGACATTCATAGATTTATGTAATCAACATTGTATTTTTATAATGCACTTAAAGTGTACAAGTAACGTTTATCACTATGCATATAATTGAGAAAAAAAAAATACTTAACTTATATATACTTTCTAATTTAAATACCTAATACCTATATACATATTTTAAATATCTTATTAATTTTTAACTTATTCGGTATTTTCACTGGCGGTGCTTACATCTGATTTATACAATTCTAATGTTCTAATGTGAATCTAGGGTCGAATTCGATCAACTGCAATAACAGTGGTATACAACTTGCCTTTTCTTGAAAATCTCGGAACATCTGTTATTTTATAACAATCGTTTCCCAGTATTTCATGGGCCCACAACCTTTGACAGAAGCTTTGTACTTTATGAAAATTGTTACGGGAAATTTTGACTAAATCACCAACAGCGTATTTGGTTGCAGGGACCTGATTAGCATCATATCGATCTTTTTGTTTAGCTTGCTCTTTTTCTATATTTTCATTTATGTTGTCACTAATTTCTTGTAAATTTAAATTTCTGGAACATTCTAAAGTATTGTGCGTATTTGATAAGGAGTCGCGCATTTTGACTCCAAACATAGCTTCTGTCACAGATTGTTGGGTTGTTGCATTGAAAGTATTATTTATATCTCATTGGATTTTGCCCAGACACTTGTCCCAGTCACGTTCATAACCAAAAGAATTGTGTGCTGACAAAGAGTTAAAATAGTTTGGATAAATCTTTCAGACTGTCCATCTGCCCTGGGACAAGTGAATGCGTTCAAAATATGCTTGATACCACATGGTACACATGTATCACAGAAGGTTTTAAAAGCTTTTGACGTAAAACGTGCCTCGGTCGGATATAATTCTAGCAGGTACACCAAAACATACAAAATTTTCTCAATAACTTTAATAGTGCTTTTTGTCTAAAGATTTTTCACTGCTCTCACAAACAAATATTTGGTACAAGCATCAACTACTGTTAAAATATGCGTGTTACCGTTTTTAGTCCTAACAAAAGGTCTGAGATGGTCCATATGTATGGTATGAAAAGGAATTTGTATTTTAGATATGAAAATCCTGATTTACGTTTAGCTTTGTTATCCTTATTATAAGCGCACCCTATGGAACAACTAAACACAGTTAATATTTCTTTCTTGAAATACAGTATGATTTTTAACTACATAATTCTGTTGAATATCTTTACATTTCTGGTCATCTCCAGGTTTAAGAACTTTTAGAATACGAGATATAACTGAGTCTGCTATTTGTAATGTTAAAAGCCAATTTTTCTTTTCTATATTATATACGCTAATGCTTGGGTTGTCATCTGTATCCATGGATAGCTCGGGAGTCGTGAAAAATAAACAATTGCCACTTAGGTTAGATATTTGATCTTCAATAAGGGGTAGGGGAAAGCGGTCTTTAACAGTTTTATTATTTAACGCTCTAAAGTCTACACAAAGTCTTTGATCACCGGTTTTCTTTTTGATCATTAAAATGGGACTGGCATAATCAGAATTTGACTTCTGAATTATATCATTTTGCAATAGTTCATCTACAGTTTCCCGAACTTGCTGACGTTCGTGATGAGAAAGACGATATAGGCGGTAAACTATTGGCTTATTATCTATTAAATCAATTTTAATTTGTACTTCGTCCACACAACTCATTCCTCCCAGACATGTTGCGAAACCATCACGATAGCTCTACAATAGCAATTAAAGTTTATCTAATAGATGATTGTCAAGATCTGATCCGGTTTTAATATCGTTTTTGTCTAGGGGTGCTAATTTAGAGGGATCTTTAAATGTTCGGTTAATTTGGCATAATGTGTGTTCCGTGATCGGGATGGACCGAGTTATTAACTTATCTTGTGAAAGCATTGCAACATGAAATGACAAACCACTTGCTAAGACCACCTTTGCCACCACTAATATTGAATACGCCCTGAAATAGTCGATACTCATTACCAGTCTCAATAGCGTTATAACCTTCGATAAAAACGTCCCTTATAAAACTAGGCTTAGTGTGAACTGGAATAAATTCCGTTTTGAATATATCTACCATATTGCTGACGTGACGCCTTATAACGTCTTCGTTCCTACCAAACACATTTTGACCCGGACTATTGTAAAATATAAGTTTGGAATTACTAATGGTAATTCTCTTAAATTTTTGTCCGATAAGTAATGATGTTTGAAGAAATGCATCCTCGACAATTTAAACTTCTATACAAGATTCCATTTCACCTATCATAATAATGTCTAATTATTTGTACAATGGTGTCACTATTGAGTGACCAAAACCCCTCACAACCGGTCCGTCAAACATTTTCAGTAGTGCTAAAAGCTCCGCTTCAGTTTTCCACATTAGTGTACATTCACTGCCAAAGTCTATGTAAGCTTCAAAAGTGTGTCCATTAATTCTCACAGACTACTACTTCTACTACTATTTCAACTCGTAATTGGTATTGTTAAGGGAATCTGTATCTATAAATATTAAATCCTACTTACTTTTAGTATGTACTACTATTATTTACTCTGTGCTTTTAAAATATTGTAATAAAAATCTTTGATTATTAAAATAATCAAGTAATATAAAATAGTAATAAATTTGTTTTTCGAATATTTTGTATTTATTTGTACAGCGATCTTTTTGAGCCGCTGCAAACAACCAATAAAGTAACTACTCACAACGGCGGTTGACGCCGTACTAACCGAGTGAGGCAATCTATTCACTAAAATGATTTCACACAAGGCTGCTCAAACACCGAAAATTTTGTCTTTTAGCAACCAAATAGAAATTAATTATGACTCAATAAAATAAAATTAAACTATCATTTACGTTCAATGACTTCCCACATGATAGATGAAGAATTTTTAAAAATAGATTGAGTTGAACAAGTGATATTTTCAAAGGTTATTGTGTTTACGAAGCCATAGGGACTTGATGAATCCACACCATAAGCCACTTAAATCCCCTTTTTTTATGTAAAAATAGCAATTAATTGCTTCAGAAAAATATTAATATGCTCAACAATCATTTATCTTTCTGACAATGTGCTTTTTATATCATTCAAATGTATAATATTGCCAGATATGATTTCATGTGACAAAACGTTGGAATCTTGAATTTTAGGCGCTAGTAGAACATACCTATGCACATTGCGCTTACTACATGCAATTCGCTTAGTGCATTTGTAATCAGGGTAACCTTGAGAACGATAATTATAACAAGCGAGAGAGTTATTTGTTGAAATACTTTTAATTGTACTTGGGATGCTGATTTAATTGATTTTTGGGGTATGCGCTCTCCTTGTCTACTATCAAATGTCTGGGGTTTCTCTGACGCAAGATAATTAAGTAAACCATCAGGTCCTTGACTATTCAAAGTTTGTGCCCCGTTTCTAATTGACCAATCACTAATGCCACAAATAATACATTCAACAACCTTTTTCCCTATAATATCACATCTATTTAATAAACTTAGCTTATCATATAAATATTCTCGCAACCTTTAGTCATTCCGTAAAGTATGATTTAACTTTTTTTTTTTAAACCGTCTTGTGGTGCCTCCGATGTTCACCTTCCTCACTTGAACTGGATGTGGAGAAGAACATGATCTATTCTTAACCCTTTCACATCATCGCTTCCTCCTTGGCGGCGTACCAGGCGGTGTACAGGTCTCGCTATCAGACTTCATTGCCAATCGTGACCGTAAGGCATATAAAATTCCTCGACATGATCCATTCAGCAACATATACCGAGAAATCAGAAAAATAACCAAATTATACACATAGTATGTATGTAAATAGTTGTATACTCGTATAACACATGAGACAGAATTACTGAGGGCATCCACGACTTTTTCTGCCACCAGGGCGGCGCCACTTTACAGTGAGGTAAAATATTTGACAGATTTCATAGCGGGGACGGTAATTTCTTAGGAAAATGTAATTTTTAACGTTTCTTCCTGTATTATTAGTTATATTTTATATTAATTACATTACAAATGAATAAACCAAACTATAAATATAACTAAAAGCCGATTTTTTTAAAAAAAAGAGTTATAAAGTGCATAAAATTAAAAATTAAACCACTGACGCAATGTGTTATGTATTAATATAATATTCTAGATAATGATAAACTATAATTTAAAATTAATTTCTCAATTAACTGACACTGTGTAACAAAAAAACTTTACCTCAGTCGCTATTAGCGACATCTGGTGAGTAGAAGATTATTAGCCCTCATTCAAGTATCATTTTATTTCACTATTCAATCTGCTGCATACTGATGTGTTAACAACTATCAAAATCCTTGACCATTTTATCTCTGAGATATAAAGAAAATATTGAAATATATTTATATAATATATTAATGTTGGTTCAATGGGCAAGCATAGTCCACTCAAATCGGTAAGCATACATAGATTACCAATTATACTCTATAGTAATCCAGTGGGCAAACATGGTCCACTCAAATCAGTAAACATACATAGATTTAAAAAATATGTATAATATATAGTAATCCAGTGGGCAAACATAGTCCACTCAATTCAATAAGCATTCATAAATAAAAAAATATTTGTAACATATAATAATCCAGTGGGCAAACATAGTCCACTCAAATCAATAAGCATACATAGATTCAAAAATATCTATAATATATAGTAGTCCAGTGGGCAAACATAGTCCACTCAATTCAATAAGCATTCATAAATAAAAAAAATATTTGTAACATATAATAATCCAGTGGGCAAACATACTCCACTCAATTCAATAAGCATTCATAAATAAAAAAAATATTTGTAACATATAATAATCCAGTGGGCAAACATAGTCCACTCAAATCAGTAAGCATACATAGCTTAAAAATTATATTTTATAGTAATCCAGCGGGCAAACATAGTCCACTCAAATCAGTAAACATTCATAGATTCAAAAATATGTATAATATATAATAGTCCAGTGGTCAAACATAGTCCACTCAATTCAATAAGCATTCATAAAATAAAAAAAAATTATTTGTAACATATAATAAGCCAGTGGGCAAACATAGTCCACTCAAATCAGTAAGCATGCATAGCTTAAAAATTATAATATACACATAGTAATCTATTGGGCAAGCCTAGTCCACCCAAATTGGTAACTTATATAGCTTACCAAAACAAAATCCGATGACTATCAACCTGTTCAACATCCAGTAAGAATAATCCTCACTCAATAGACCAACAAGATGGACTAGTGATCATCCAACAAAAAAATAAATAAAAGGAAGATTAAATTTAACACTAGCATGTTAAATATATTGGGGTAACACATAATGGTGTAGTGGTGTCATCTTTTGTAGTGGTCAGTATTATCAAAGTGCTTGATTAAGGGGTTAACCAAAATAAATAAACATTAACTTTTCATTGACATCATTCATAACTAATATGGACTATAACACTCACTTAGTCTTAAAAGACCTTATATACCACCACAGCCACAACAGTAACCGTTAACACCTTAAACAATTTTTATTTTTGTAGTAACTAATAATTGCAATACTAGAATTCTTAGTTCCAAATTAATTACATGTCTCATATTATACATGTTAACATTTATATATTATTATTATTATTATTGATGAATAAATTATACCTTTTTACCATTAATTAAAATTTAAACATGGTCATAAAATTAAATTTTATTTATAATAGTATATTTGTATTGTAATGTAACATAGGCCTTCAAGTCATTTTCATACATATCTTTCTGTGTGATCTGTTCAAAATAACATAGTACTGTTTGCTCAACACCCTGCATAGCACTGAGAAGGCAGCTGTACTGATAATTACTTTAAGAGATTGCTTCTTAATGGGTTATCTGAAGAATATCCATGTATACTTATGTGTACATTATGTTAGTATAATTATATATTTTTTTTGACTTGTAGAGAATGTAACAACCATTGATAATGTACTGCGTATCATATGTAGTTACATTAAAGCATTTATTCTATGATTAACGGCACTTTAATGGTGATAATGCATAAGTTCACACTTCGTAACTTAGGCTGAATTAGTTGAACGTTATTTCAACAACGTGGTAATATATTAATAAAGAAATTTACATAATGTGTACTATATTAGTTATTTTAAATTCAAATAAGCGTTTTCTTTTATATGGCAAAATATGTCTTTAGTTATGTAGGTACTTTATTAACCACCATATTTCATGAAAATAAACTTTTATCATTAATGACTGATCATTATCATATTCATCATACGAAATTTCTAAAGAAAAAAAATAATGGATGATTCTTACAATACTTCTAAATACTTATAGTCCCATAACATAAGAGCTGTGCAAAAAGGCAACAAGATTAGGATTCAATTTACTGCGATGGTAAATGATAACAAATTATTTAAGTGTTTAAATACATAGTTCCTTCAGCAATTTTTCTAATTTGTATCGACGAGTATACATACCCTTTTGGTAATCCCACTTCTGAATTGCCATAAATTAAACAATCTCCAAGTTGTTAGTTAGTTATATTATTACCATTAAACAATAAACACTTATATTACATAATACTTTTACTCTTAACAACAATGTTTGCCAGGTTAATATTAATAGCCTTCCTCCGAAAACACATGTCCGTCGCCATTGCTACCAAAGCTCTGCTCCGTACCCACGCTATCCCTTCTCGCTCGTGTTTTCATTTTTAACCAATCTCAACACGTTTCCGGAGTCAGCTACCAACTTACAAAAATGAAACTACTTGAACTGACCACAGCAGTATTTATACTACTGCAATAAATTCACACAATGCTAAATAAGTAAATTATTATACATTAATTTATAAAAGAATATTTAAAATGATATGATAAATTTAGAAATCATGACAAAAGTAATCGGTTTTAGTAAAAAGAAACCGGTGTTTATCGGTTATTACAAAAACCGGTTTTATTTACTTTTTTCTAAAACCGGTTCACATCACTACTTTCCACACGGTCGGCGTCAACCACGGACCCGACGTGTCGTGAGTGATGCGCTCGCGAAGGCCGTCGGACATCAACCAAAATATTGGTCAGACAACCGATGTCTACACTGTCCATTTTTATATCAACTCGACCAAGGTCACGACGGTTGGTGGTTGGTCCCGACCGTGTAGAAGGCTTTTTAAGCTTTTTATTTGTCTCAATTCACATATGGTTGTTAAAAATGCACAAAATCTCATCGCAGACTTAACTTGGAAACTAAGTATGTGTTAGTAGTAACATAAATGTTATAAGACAAACTGACTCCGCTATTTGGTGATTTGAGGTCATAGGAGGTAAACTTCGGTATAGACGAGAGCGACACTGGCCACTTGTAAAGAATATAATAAAAAAAAAAATTTTCAAATTTTGAAAATAGAACTCTTTGTCAATATTATTGTTTATATATTTTATTAATTTGTCATTTGCTTACAATTTGGCGGCAAATTCAAAACTATCTGTGTCAGGTCAGCATGAATTTATTAATAGTAAGACTAATAACTTGCTAGTTTGTTCAGTTTTTCTGCCGACTTCCAAAAAGGAGACGGTTCTCAATTCGAGTGTATGTTTTTTTTTTATGTGTGTTACCTCATAACTTTGTACTGGGCGAACCGATTTGGATGATTCTTTTTTTATATGAAAGCTGAAAGGTATTAAGTATTATATTACGAGGGTGACACTGAAAGTTCTTAAAATCATAATTTAAAATTAAAAATTTTGTACAGCCGACTTCAATATAAGCGACTTCAATATAGGTTATTTAAGAATAACTCAATAACCATTGGTCTGACCTTGATCAAATTCATATGGGACCACACGAGAACTATCAGCTTTAATATAAAAAAAGAATCATCCAAATCGGTTCGCCCAGTACAAAGTTATGAGGTAACACACATAAAAAAAACCATACAGTCGAATTGAGTACCGTCTCCTTTTTGGAAGTCGGCAGAAAATATATCAACATAGATTTAAAATTCGCAAGGAAAATAAGCGACTATTTTTTTAAATATTTATTGTGGTATATTTTATGTAACTCGAGATTTATCGAAACTGCTACATATGCTTTGTATTTATAACGTTAATTTAATTAATTTATTCACTCCAACGCTCACTTCTTTTTGCGTGTATTGCGTACAAAATATTATGCAACGCCCATACCAAACGATAAACGGCAATTTCTAAATTGGATCTTTTTAAAGATAAGGCAAGATAGACTTTTTACTTTATAATTTAAAATTAAAATTTTGTACAGCCGACTTCAATATAAGTTATTTAAGAATAACTCAATAACCATTGGTCTGACCTTGATCAAATTCATATGGGACCACACGAGAACTATCAGCTTTCATATAAAAAAAGAATCATCGAAATCGGTTCGCCCAGTACAAAGTTATGAGGTAACACACATTAAAAAAACCATACAGTCGAATTGAGTACCGTCTCCTTTTTGGAAGTCGGCAGATAAGCGACTTCAATATAGGTTATTTAAGAATAACTCAATAACCATTGCTCTGACCTTGATCAAATTCATATGGGACCACACGTGAACTATCAGCCTTCATGTAAAAATGAATCATCGAAATCGGTTCGCCCAGTACAAAGTTATGAGGTAACACACATAAAAAAAAACATACAGTCGAATTGAGTACCGTCTCTTTTTTGGAAGTCGGCAGAAAAAATAAAAAAAATATATAGGAAAAGAATTAACAAAGCATCGGTAAGTTTTGTATGTACTATTTTTTAGTAAAATCAGTGTTATTATTTTGTATAAAAAGAACACAATATCTACCTTCAAATTTTTGTATTTGTTTATCGCATAAGTCTGTGATGTAACACTGTTTAATTACTTCATAACGGAGAATATTGCATTACTGTGATACGGTTTTTTCTGCCGACTTCCAAAAAGGAGACGGTACTCAATTCGAGTGTATGTTTTTTTTAATGTGTGTTACCTCATAACTTTGTACTGGGCGAACCGATTTCGATGATTCTTTTTTATATGAAAGCTGATAGTTCTCGTGTGGTCCCATATGAATTTGATCAAGGTCAGACCAATGGTTATTGAGTTATTCTTAAATAACCTATATTGAAGTCGCTTATAATGAAGTCGGCTGTACAACATTTTTAATTTTAAATTATATTATGTCTCACTCGAGAGTGTTCTTAGTTATATTTCAAGAAAATCTAATAATGATTTCTTATATTTACGCGAAGACTACACATTAAATTAAACTAATTTTTACGGATTTTATCGCGTTTAATTTTAACTTTTTGATTTCCAGCGTTTCGGGTGCTTTACAGCACCCATGGTCACGGGAGGGACTGAGGTGTTTGACGTCCCGATGTCATAGTTAGCCCGGCTACCTTCGTTGCCTAATTTACGTTTTCTTTTCGCTAACTATGACATGGACGTCAAACACCTCGCCTTCCCCGTGACCAAGGACGCTGTAAAGCACCCGAAACGTCGGGAATTAAAAAATTAAACGCGATAAAATCCGTAAAAATTCGTTTCATTTAATGCCAAGAAAATCTGTTCAGCCGTTTGTATTGTTCTTTTTGTTTGGTGGTTTTTTTAGATTTTTAATTTAAGTTACATAATATGTCACAAATCTTTGACGTATACAACAATAAACAAATTTTCTAATTCTCTTACCGTTACAGCCTATTAAAGTCCACTGCTGAACATATCGATGGCAGCAAAATAAACAGGAGAGCAGATTTAGTAAAAAATTGTGGTCATTTTGAAAGTTATGGACCGATTAACATGAAATTTTCTATGAAGCATTAAAATAGCATACTTTATGAATTATGTAATAGTTTTCATCGCTATGTCGTTGTTTTACTAAAATAATTTAGATGTCTTTTTTTACTCTAAAAACTTTGACGTAGAAGAAGACATCTGCCTGATATCCGTTTATAGGTTGTGATAAAAAAGCGTCCATTTCATTTAAAATATGTAATAAACTCAGATAATAATCTCCGTTTATACTTAAAAGGATATTTAAAGAAAATCTAAGCAACATGCAAAGAGTATTCCCCTTTTATTGACGAAATTTTGCAGATGTCTTTATTTACCTACTTTGCTTTTAACATTTTATACATTATCAATTAATGAGTTACCTACCAGGCGGACAAATTCAAATGTCCGTTTCTGTTGCGATGTTTTTTTTTAATTTTTTTTTTATTGGATAAGGGTGACAAACGAGCACACAGTCCACCTGATGGTAAGTGGTTTCTGCGGCCCATAGACATCTACATCTATCATCGTTTGCGAATCAAAATGCAGATGCGTTGTCACCCGTGAGGACTAAGATGGAATGCCTCATTTCCAGTAAAAAGGGCCTCCGGCCACCTGCACTCACCAAGCGAAACGCAGAGGTAAACCTCTACTTCACGCTGGTATTCTGTGAGGTCGTGGTACCACCCCGGTTCGAGCCGGCCCATCCGTGCGACAGCAAAAGCTGCCGCGTGGCTCTACCACTGTTTTCGAGGGTAGATGTCTTCATTTACGTGCCAGATTTTCTTCATTATTTTGAAATTTGAAATAATTTTAATACAGACATGTAGAATGTAGATAGGGTTGATTTAAGCTCATTTTTGTAAAACAAGCATTTATATAAAAATGTAGATGTCCGTTTCTACCTTGCTGCCATTGATATACCTCGCCAATAGATTGCCTCATAGGGAGGATATATTCCATAGTTGCCACGTTTTTGGCAACCGCAGTTTTTTTTATTTTTAGTCCTTATTAGGAAGACGCTACTGCCCATCTGATTTGATTCTCTCTGCCACCTCTTACGACTACCACGGAATGATATGGGGTAGTGGGTATTATTACACCACCACTACACTGTATCCATTACCACGGTATTTCCACGGTAATTTTCAGAAATTTACTTATTCAGAACCATCTCTTTACAAATTTGGCAGGTTATTGCAAAATAACCCTGTATATGTCACAGAAATAAGGAAACTAAATCGTTTCAGATTTATCAGAAGAAAATCGTGGTCTCCTGTCGTCGAGTCAAGCGTCCTCAGGCACCGACTTCCAGTCCACGGAGACTCTCACCGAGTCCACAACAGTACCAAAGACCGGTTACGACTTTTTGGACAACTGGTAATATTGAAACGGGTGTTCTCCAAAGTGTTCATATTAATTTACTACAGTATTTTTTATTAAAGTGTATAAGAAAGTTTGAATAGGTTACGTAGTTTATTCTGTGGAATAGGGTAGAAACATTATCTCAATATCCAATACTCCTTCATATTATGCCTTCTACTATATTTATATTTTAAGTAATATAAAATATGAAATATTGCTCCTTAAGAGAGAGAGATAGAGAGAGCAAAATTCAGAGCACTACGTCACTATAAACTGTAATTTTTTTATGAAATAAAACGGCGGTTAGGTGACGGATTCTTAAGCTATCAAAATATGAGAATTTTATGCTTAAATGCATAAATAGCCATATCACGTTTTGTATTGTACATGACAGTATTTCTTTGTCACTACATAATATTTTTTACCCCCGACGAAAACAGAGGGGTGTTGTATTATGTTTGTAGTGTGTATCTGTGTATATGTGTGTCTGTATGTGACATCGTAGCTCCTGAACGGGTGAACCGATTAAGAAGAAATCTCCTGGGTGGCCAGCGAAATTGAAATTTTCTTACGTTTCTTGGCCTGACCTGCAAATGGTCAGGGTCAAGTTGAATATTTAACAAAATATGATTCGCGACCGTAACGAGTATGTGTTTACAGAATTATTATCATTTAAATCACCAAAACAACCCTCCAAGTTCATATAGTCCCTTGGAATGAGTTTTTCTGGAAATAGCCATACAATAGGATTATACGAACTTAGAGGGTTGTATTAATGATTATAATGATTATAATTCTGTAAATACGTACTCGTTACGCTCGCGAATAATATTTTATCAAACATATAACCTGACACTGACCTACAAATTGCAAAAAAGGTAAGAAAATTTGAATTTCGCGGGTTACTCTGGCGCTTTCACGTTTAAGATGTTTTCGCTTGAAAGGAGTCTTAATCGAGCATGTTCTTAACTATATTTCAAGAAAATCTATCCGTTTGAAGATCATCAATTCTTTTTGTTTCGGGGTCATTACAATTTTTAATTTAATTATGTATGGGATATTTGTTGCTTGATGGTTGAGCTTAATAGTACCTATGATAGATTTTTTCAACATTCTATTGATATTCGTAAGTTTAACTGATAAATTATAGCTTTGAATGTTAATCCCCTTTTATTAAGTATTTCTTTTATAGCTAGATAAGTTAGTTAAGAAGTACTTACACAAAGATAGATGCCTCATATTTGACTTAAATACATGTCCAAATACTCAATTAACTCGTTTGCTTGTTTCATTAAAGTTTATATTATATTGGATATATTGTAACAAACATTTGTCATTTCTGTTTTTTTTTTTAATTTCGTTTTCTTTTCGCCATTCTCTAAAATAATGCATGATGTTCTTACGATGTAGAATATGTTTTATTTTGTACGAAAAGCACTGATTAAATATAAATTTAACACTGATCAACTAAATGTTACCTATACAATGTTATGTATCTCATTAAATTAATCCTCGTAATTTTAAGGTGGTATTACTCTTAGATCAGTGGTTCCCAATCAAGGTACCACTTTGAGAAAGAGCCCAAAGAACAAAGAATATAGAATGAAATAATTTTTATTCAATATATTATATAAATTACATGTAAGTAATTCTTATTTAAAGTAGTTTTTTACCTTAACATTGGTTCGAAAAAAAACCTCTGTCCTGGGAAGAACCAGCAAGAAACGGCGGGATTTTTTTAATAGTAATTTTCACAATATGAAAGGTTGTACAAACTATTTACAAAATTGATTTTAGAAACAGATTGGAAGCGGTCACCTCATTCCCAGGGATTATTATCAACCATCTATTCATTTATATTATAATAACCCTTTTCATACAGTTTATACAAGCTCGCGTATCTCTTATAGCCGAAATTATAGCTGGCCCAAACGTTTGTCTATTGTTTTCGGTAGCTGGCGCATTAACTTAACTCATTCCGAATGCACTCCGGACTGTTTTACAATGTAAATATAAAATTTATTATTAATTTGACCACAGCGCCACCTACCGGAGATTTTTTCATAGGGATTTAGAGGGGGCAAACGAGCTCATGAACAATAGCAACACCATGGGAATCGCTGATTCGTTGCGGGCTTTTTAAAAAGCAATAGTATTTTTCAAGAAGTATTTCAATTGCGTATTGAACAAAGATTTTTTGTGCCTTTGCCATTACATTAGTCAAGAGCGTACCCGTTCAGGCAATCTCAAGTCTCTCTCAATCTCAATCAGGAGGTATGCGTACCACTATTTGGGAAACACTGTCTTAGATAAATTATTTTAAGTATTATTTTATAAATCGCTTTATAATCTTTTTGTGATGTTAAATAGATAGTTGACTTATGCCGTGTTTCTATATTAAAAAACGTTTCGTTATCTTTTACGAGCCGTTTTGCAGTAAATGAAGTGCATGAAAACCCCTTTTTAAAGCAAAATACCACTTGCAACTATTTATAGACCTTTTAACAGTGGCGGATTTACAGATTTGCCGCCGATAGGCTATTCTAATTTTGCCGCCCCTACCGATCTTCTAGAATTCGATGACCTAGTTCACAATCATATTAATTACAATTTTTTGCTAATGAAATTGTAACTTCATGATTTGTGCATTATCGTTCTAATTACACGTCATTAATATAATTATTATGAACTAGTAAATCGATGCGTCAGTTCCCAGATTATCTTTACAACTTAACGATTTAGTTAAGATAGCACAAGAAATAGGTTTTGGCTATATTTCTGAGCTAATAAAAGCTCAATCATGTACCTACTTCTTATAAGGCGCGGTAAGGTATGCCTTAATACTACTTAAACGTTAAACGTTATTAATTTTTATTGCGGTTACTTACAGTTTAAACATAATATCTTCAATTACAAGTAGAAACTTTTAAAATTCCCTTTTGCGTAATTTTCTATTCGCAAAATAATCATCAATCGTCGGATGAAATCTTGTTCATTAGTTTTGAGTTCTGAGACTCTATGCACAAAATAGCTATGGTGTTTAGCTTCTCTTGACTTTAGGTAGGTAGTTTAGCTTACGATGGACAGTTTTCCGCAACTCCACGTCTAGGCGCGTATTTTGCGTGTGAACAGGAATAATGTAATTATCGAGCCATGAAATCTCCCCGAAGAAGTTCAACAGTCCTTTGATGTTGCAAGTAACTTCGGGGAAAGATGCCAGCATGCCGAGTTGACTTTAGGTAGATCTTAGATAATTTTTCAGCCATTTTAAGTAAGAAAAGCGAGAAGCTTTTCTTACTTAAAATTAAACACCCATAAAATCTGTCACTGGTGTACATAAATCCATATGGATTGCTATATCCAAGTTTAGATAAAAATTTTGAAAATTCTGGGTCCACAGGAACGTAGACAAAATTTTCAATGATCCAGAATCTGGTTTCACCAAAATTCTTTCAGAAGAAAGGTGACATTGAAAATTTATGAATTCTTGAACTAAGTCAGTCTCTTAATCATTAGGATACATTTATTCCAAGAAAAGGTCTTTTTGTGATGTTGTTGATTTTGGTCCGAAATCAAAAGTTTTTTTGAACCAACACCTACCGTTTTTCTAATTTAGATACGAGTCTACCAATGAGGACGAGAAATGTATTAGCCTTGAAAGTATCACTTGAAGTCATTCTCATTTCTTTATCAGGTGTCTCATCATAATTTTTTTTTCCTTTCCGGTTGTATTTTCCCCCGCTTCTTTTGCATACTGCTCCGACATGCTTAATTCGATCACTTTTTCTTGGAAATACTTAAAAATTTCTCATTCAGCTACTAAGAACTGAAGAAGCGACAAGCTTCTGTGCAACATTCAGCAGCCGCAGTTGCTACTAAATTTTAAAGAGGACAGAGCAAGGAACGATAAAAGCAAAAGGTGCTTGGCTTTGAATTTTAGCCATTGTACACACACCAGACATGTTTGCGGCATTATCATACTACGGCAAGAACCCTGTTCAGAACGTTTTTCCAATAAGTAATTTTCCAAATAATTGTGCCATAGAAATATTAGTACGTATTAGAAATCGAACCAGGATTCAACCGAGGCAGCTTTTCTTTTGGTTTTGAAGTAAATACATCTATCTGTTTCGAACTCAACGCCAACACGCAGCGTACGCCTCCAACAGTACGATTCTGCTGCGGCTCCCACGGCGGCCGCGCCTCGCTCGTTAAGTCAATTCATCAGCATTTCCATAGATATACTACATAGAGCAGGCATTTCGATCAAACACACTTAGCAAACGGTCATGTCACTCGTTTCCGCGCCACAACTAAACGTAAATTGTAGAAAAATTTATCAACCAAGCGAAAAATGAAAAAGTTTTAGCCCCAAATTCGCCACCCCTAAAATCTGCCGCCCTAGGCTTCAGCCTACTCAGCCTGCTGGTAAATCCGCCGCTGCCTTTTAGAGTTTTTTTTTAATTTTAATTCATCCTAAGTTGTTGAATGAATAGTTTGTAATATAAACTGTTTGTACACGCACCTCGTATGCGATAGAACATCGTGAAGGAGAACGAAACGTTTCTCGAATAAAGGAATCCGGCATTGGTAGCGCTTGTTGTGGATCTCAATATTTAAAAAGAAATCTAAAAAGAGTATTTAATGCACAATTTGTATTGATGTTCTCAGATAATAAGAATTTATTAAAACATATGGAATCTGACTTTCAATTATCCCCCTTACCTGGTTCAAATTTACATATATATGACAACTTTCTAACAGTGGTAGAGCCACGCGGCAGCTTTTGCTGTCGCACGGATGGGCCGGCTCGAACCGGGGTGGTGCCACGACCTCACAGAAAACCAGCGTGAAGTAGAGGTTTACCTCTGCGTTTCGTTTGGTGAGTGCAGGTGGCCGGAGGCCCTTTTTACTGGAAATGAGGCATTCCATCTTAGTCCTCACGGGTGACAACGCCTCTACATTTTGATTTGTAATAGAGGATAGAGGTAGATGTCTATGGGCCGTAGCAACCACTTACCATCAAGTGGACTGTGTGCTCGTTTGTCACCCTTATCCTATAAAAAAACCAAAAGTATGTGTTTTTACTTTTTTTTCAAACCTTTACTAGGATTTTCTTCTTTACCGTGGAGACAGTTTACATACATAAATTTCACAAGGACAAACAAATACTTGTTCCTTGCGGGATTCGAACCCGCTGCCCTCAACGCCGTAACTCATTGCCAAGCCACTTCGCCACCGAATCGTCGGGGTATACTCTTTCGATAAGAAAAATGAGTAAAATCGATAACCTAATGTCATATGCGTGATATAAATAAAAAAAACAATACAGTTCAATTGAACCTTCTCGTTAAAATCTAGCTGGTCGATAGGTTTGAAGTGGTTATTTGACTATTTATTGAGATATTAATTTTGTATTTATTTATTGATACTTGGTTTTTGTATTGTTTAGCAGTTAGTTGGGTATATAAAAAGCGCTACAATGTTCAAGTGTTCGCTCACGAGCATCATCATCATTACAGCCCTTCACAAGTCCACTGCTGAACATAGGCCTCCCCCAAGGAGTGCCACAAAGCACGGTCCTGAGCCACCTGCATCCGTCCACTTCCTGCCTATCTTACTAGGTCGTAACTCCATCTAGTGGGGGGACGCCCTACTATATATATAGCTATGGAGAGGGCTATACTCGGAGGTTCTCTGCGTGATAAACTTAGAAATGAGGATATCCGCGGTAGAACCAGAGTGACCGACATAGCCCAACGGATTAGTAAGCTGAAGTGGCAATGGGCCGGCCATATGGCTTGAAGAACCGACAACCGATGGGGAAAAAAGGTTCTCGAGTGGCGGCCTCGTACCGGTATATATATATATCGCTATTATCATTACAGTCCTTCCTTTACAATCCATCGCCTGAACATACGCCTCCACCCTAGCATTGCCACCAAACATGGTCCTCAGCCACCAATTTCCTGTATCTTATACAAATCACTCATACTTTATCAGTATCTTTCATAATTACACATAATAAAATATTATCCATGACGTTATTTTATGTTCACAACACTTTTATTGCATTTATTTTTATACCAATTCGTAATGATTCTTTTCTTTAGTAAATTTATCGGAATTAATGACTAAAACGCGATTTTCAATTGTTTCATTTTTATATTCAGTTTCGTATTTATTTCACGGATAACTTTTACATGTCGATTGAAAATTTTTAACAGCTTTAAGGATGACTCACGCTAGACCGTGCCGGGTCCGAGCCGAGTGTCTGCCGTAGCACAGTCAACTAATATTTCATATATTTTGTATGGACACACTCATGCTATACCGAGCGGCAACTGAGTGACGGCCGGGCAACGGACAACGCTCGGAAACAACTCGGCTCGGCTCAGGCATTTTCTTGTAGTAGAAGATTTATCAGATTCTTCATCGTCCAGAGTGATCGCAATAGCCGCTAATTCCAGATCGTCAAAATTCAACATGATTGTAGTCTAGTTACAACAGTATTTTTGCTCGGACGAGTATACTGCGTCACGGCGCAACGATAATTGCTCGGTCGAGGCCCGGTCGGTTGCAATAACATGCACGGTATCGGCTCGGTGACCGTGCTACGGCCGACACGGCTCGGACCCGGCACGGACTAGCGTGAGTCATCCTTTAAGTGTTAAAAAATGTTAGTGAAAATTAAAGCATAAAATTATATCGACTATTATTTTAATTTATTATATTCCAGGAAACTTATTTCCACCGAATTCACTTATCCGGCTTATCTTTGTGAATTACTCTTTTGTTCTATTGTCCTCCACAATATAACAAAAGAGTAATTCGACTTGGCAAGACACGTATCATCCGTATACTGTGAAGAGCTATAGTCCGGTCGTTATCAGCAGAGTTCATAAATGGTAGTAACAATGGAGATGTGCCAACGACGATGCGAAATGTACGATAACTTGTTACCTGCTTATAATAGATGCCATACACGATCCAGTTTACCGTCAAGCTTGCAGCGCGCTTGAAGCGGCGTCAAGTTTGCAGTGCATCCATATAGACCACTCACGTTCAAGTTCGCCGTTAAGTTTGCATGATGCCGGATCAGTTGAAACTATGACGTCTCTCGCTTATTTGCTCCGACTACCGTCATGCATACTTGACCCATACACACGTTCAAGTTTCCATGACGCTGCAAGTTTGATCAAGTCGGCAGAATCGAAATTAAATTTTTGCTTCAAGTAGACTTGTCATGCACACTGATAGCCATACCCCGTCAAGTTTACCGGACGCCGCTTCAAGCGCACTGCAAACTTGACGGTAACCTGGATCGTGTATGGCATCCATTACTCATTTATTATACACATACATATTGATAGCCGATCATGAAGTTCTCCTTCATAAAGCAATCGACAACGTTAGTACTAAAGAGAAAATTTTACTTCTAAGAAACCTTATTACCATGTTCGTGGCCAAGCTGAAAATTTGGATTGAATTGGGCAAAATTTAGTTTTCATTGTGCTGATTATAGAGGACAACTATCGACAGGGACTGTCGATATTTTGACATCACTAGTTATGTCAGGCCAAATCAAATAAACCTACATACCTACTGAAAGAACGTGAAGGAATCGTAAACACAGGAAACTACATATTACTCTACCGAAATATCGTGATAGGAATTGCTACTGACAAAATATCGACGTATGTGTTACAAAAAAATGCCTAAGATAAGGAAAAATAAATAAAATTTCGAACTAAACAGGCTTATGATATAGAATTACTATTTAAATTTTAAATCTCACATATATTTGGAGTCGAGATTTCCATAATATCTACCTTCTTTATAGGAGAACTGGGATGCTTAGAAATAATAATTTCTGTGTTATACTTTAGTGTAGGTATAACAAATACTTAAACTATTCTGTGAATATCTTTAATATTATTAAAACTTATTACAGCTGTATAGGCTTTTTCGGAATAGAAAACTCCTTTTTTAAGAGTTATCTTTCATTGTATTACTTCAATTCGATAAGTTACGTTTCCTAAAATGTCATGTTTGACAGGTAAAACACGAGTCAACTTTTTTTAGATAGTGACAGATAGTGAATAATTTTGTCATTCATAATTACTGTGGATTTCTGCAAATATGTAATGTGTAAACAATTGATTATTTCGATTTGAAGTAATTTTTTTAAAATAATTTGTGAAAGACTGCTGCACTTATTTATTTTGTATCTGATTTTTTATATTTACATGAAATATAGAGCGAATGTGATTTACTTGTCAATTAAATAATTACCGCGCTTTATTTTGTTTTATTTCACCTATATATCTAGCCTAAGAAAAGTGAAATAATTGATTATTTTTAAAAATGAGGCAGTTTCTTTTTTAACTTGGGACAATAGGGATCATAGTATAAATGTTCTAGAGGGAGAATGCTGTTGAGTTTGTACGTACATCTTATCTACAGGTTTTTTTTATAGGATAGGGTGACAAACGAGCACACTGTCCACCTGATGGTAAGTGGTTGCTGTGGCCCATAGACAGCTACATCTATCTTCGTTTGTGAATCAAAATGTAGATGCGTTGTCACCCGTGAGGACTAAGATGGAATGCCTCTTTTCCAGTAAAAAGGGTCTCCGGTTCTCTACACACACCATACCGAAACACAACAGTGTTAAGCTGCTATTTATGCTGGTATTCTGTGAGAGCGTCCCGGTCGAGCCGACTCATTCGTGCATAACAACTATGCTACTAATATAGCTTCAGCATGGCTCTACCACGTATAAAACTCAGATTTTAAAGTGAAAACTTCTTTGGAATCGTGATTTAAAACTCGATGAAACGAAAAGCGACACTAAAAAGAGACAAACATATACATCTATAGGATTGAGCCTACGAAAGAATGAGATAGAATACAGTACAGTGTTTATTATAAATTTATTTTTATTAAGTACATAATCCCTACAATTATCCTACGCCTGATATTCTGCATGTGTCTCATTCTTACGTTGTTTAGTTTTCTGAAGATTTCACTTCTACCGTGTGTGACCTGTACACTTGCTTTTTTTAGAGGAGAGGAGGCAGACGCATGCGGCTCACTTGATGGTAAGTGACTACCGCCGCCCATGGACAATTGGAGAATTGCAGATGCTTTGTCGCCCTTTTAAAAAAGAGGCTCTTTCCTTGAAGGTCCCTAAGTCGTATCGGTCCGGAAATATCGCTGGTCTGGCTGGCCGGAAAAATCGAGGTCGATTCCGCAAGGCAGTTGTGCGAGGAAGAAAACTTCTAGTAAATCGCACAGTGGTGGACCGCCAGTCATCCAGATGGCGATCCAATATCTTATCACATCACGGGTTGCCTGCAAGAGAACATATTTAACACGTTTGCTGCCGCACGTGGGTACAAGCACAAGTGTTACTTCAAAATTAAAGAGCACCGCTGCGTCGTGCGGGCTGCCCGTTACACGTGGTGCGTTCAACGGATCCTGAAAACGGCATTTTTAGGATTTCGTACCCCAAAGGGTAACCAACAGGACCCTACTACAAATCCTCCGTTGTCCGTCTGACCGTTCGTCTGTCTGTCAGCGGGCTTTATCTCATGATCCGTAATAGGTACCTAGACAGTTGAAATTTTCCCAGAATGTGTATTTCTGTTGCCGCTATAACAACAAATATAAAAACTTATTAGTAATGAGCATCTTTTTCATATTACGCGTCGATCATTACAATGTTCGCAATAAAGGGAAAGTTGGTGTTTGCATTTTTATTACCTACTGTTGGCGACGCGCTTAAAAACAGTTTATTTACTTAATTCCTGTGGAAAATAATAAGCAATGTTAACGGTTTAAAAATTGCTATTTAATTATGACAGGCACTTCATAAGAAAAAATAATCTATGTTAGAAGTGAATAGATTCAATACAATGTCGAAAGGAAGTTCAGGGTTCGATTCCCCGGTCGAGCGTTAATTACATGAAAGTTTGTTTTTGAATTAATTTAGAGTCATGTATTGCATAGTAATCAACTGTGTAATACGAATGAAAGTATTGTATTAAAATAGATACTTGTTTTGTACGGAATATATTTAGCACTTGAGATTAATTTGTTTTTTGTGATATCAGAAAAGAAACATTATGACTGATAAGAATAACATAATTATGTGAACCGCGGTGTTTCATAATGAACAAAGATGTAATTTAGACAAGGCAGGCACTAGCGTCCTATTTTTTTTTGCGCCCAGAAGTAGTTGGAAAGGGCTACCCCGATACGCGAGGAGGCGCTAAATGCTAAATGCATACCACGACAGCCGGTCTGTCGTGGTTATGCGAGACTCACTGTGACTATCCTACGGGGAACCTAAGTGATACTCGCTAAAAACCGCCTGTGGGACTGGCAATTGCCTGATTAATCCTAGAGGATCGCTTCCGATCCGGCAAAGGATCGGAAGCGATCCTCTTTTGGGAGAAGAGGGCGCAGATACTAGCGTCCTACCGACGTGATTAAGGTCGTGTAGAAATTAGTTGCTCACTTTGTGTGAGATGTAAGCCGAGTTCAAGTAAGGTAAAATAAATATGAAAAATAAATTTTATTAATTTGTGGAAATTTCAGCAATATGCGTGAAAATAAATGTTTCAGGACTGTTGTATATACAAGATAAGATAGATTTGTGTTAAAAATGTTTGGATTTGAGCTAAATATAGTGAAGTAATGATAGTTTACATAATGATTTCTTATATTTACGCGAACACTACACATTGAATAAAACTGTTTTTTACGGATTTTATCGCGTTTATTTTATTATTTTTATTCCCGACGTTTCGAGTGCTTTTCAGCAACCCATGGTCACGGGGGGGACTGAGATGTTTGACGTCCCAATGTCACAGTTAGCCCAGCTACCTTCAGTTTTTTAATATTAATTTTTGGTTCGATTTACGCAGAATGAACTTACAGTATCCGGAAGTCTTGCAGTGTTATGCTTGGGTTTGGATTTAATTTTGTTAATTATAGGATCCCAACCAGATGGCAGCACCCATCCATCTTCTCTATTGAAATTAGGATGTTTTTTAATTTCAATAGCCTCGCGTATCATCCTTGGTAGGAATCGGTGTTCTTTTGCAAGGATTTGTGGTCTATCAAATCTGATGTAATGGCGGGGACGATCTTGAACATGTTCACAGACTGCAGACTGATTTTTAATTTCAATAGAGAAGATGGATGGGTGCTGCCATCTGCTTGGGATCCTATAATTAACAAAATTAAATCCAAACCCAAGCATAACACTGCAAGACTTCCGGATACTGTAAGTTCATTCTGCGTAAATCGAACCAAAAATTAATATTAAAAAACTGAAGGTAGCTGGGCTAACTGTGACATTGGGACGTCAAACATCTCAGTCCCCCCCGTGACCATGGGTTGCTGAAAAGCACTCGAAACGTCGGGAATAAAAATAATAAAATAAACGCGATAAAATCCGTAAAAAACAGTTTTATTAATGATAGTTTATTATAAGAAAATTAAAGTCGTTCTAAAGATAAAAATACGTGTAAAATTGTGAATTAAACTGTTGTATTGGTTAAGTTGTTTATGTTTACTAATAAATATTGTTATTTCAACCTTGTGTGTTAGATATTTAAGATTTCTAACTTTGAAAATGTGTTGTAAAATAGGCATATTTTGTTAAATAAATCAAAGAGTTTTCATGTGATTATAATGTGATGTATATTATAATATTAAGACCTTTTTGTGCTATTGTGACGCTTCGTAATTATTATTAATAAATAATAATTAAATTCATTATAAAGACATTTAAAATGTCATAGAAATTAATAATAAGCATTAAGTTCAAATATATTCATTTGAAATATTGAATATTATAGTATTAGTAAACGCATAAATTGTCTCTAAAAATCCATAAATGTATTAAAATTCTGCTTAAAATATTCAAAATGTATTAAATCGTATAAATACAAATCGATTACATTGCAATAATAAAGATAAATAACATTTGTAATATAATAGAAAAAATGGATCAAAATTGTCTAAGTTGATGAGCATTGTGATTATGACTTGAAGTCCCATATGAATAAGACATACACTAGTATGGTCTATGAAATAAAGCAAATATGTGGAAGGTCTCAAAAATGTAAAAGCATTATATTGAAAGAAATGGGACTTGAAAAGGATTATTATAGTAGCGTGTAGGTTGCTTCATAGCGTCTGAGACCGAGGTAAACTTGGACTCGCTAACCGATGTGTCCTAGACATATCATCTTAGTGCCGGTGGTAAGCGGGTTTGTTGTAGCAATACGACTTGCCCGTGGACATCGCACACCCCTACCGTTTGTGGGCGGCGTCTTAGCGCATAGCATTATGATACGTCGGCTATCTTTCGGATTAGGGTGAGTGTGTTTGGTAGTACTTTTAAGTGCAGCAAGCATTCTCAACTCCATGTCTTAGTGCAATAGCGCTATGATACGTGGAGTATTGGCTACTGACGTCTTAGTACCGTGCTACTAGGATACGTTGGTGGTATTTTTAGTTAACAACATTATCAATTTTGTTACCAAAGTCGATAGGGATGTTGTGGGTGTGTTGTGAGGGGGCGCCATCCGTATGATAGTTGCATTGATGCTTACTGCTACTTGCAGTATTGCGTCTTGTGATGGATCTGCGGGTGTGCTGCACCTAATTCGACGCATCTTGTGGTTCTGGTCGATGGAGGTATGTGGGTGGTGATGTCTGCTGGGACTGTATGGGATACCTTGGGATGGTGTAAGCCCGACGATAGTCGTATTGATGCTTGTTGCGTTCTGCAGCATTGCGTCTCTGCGATGGTTGTTTGGCGGGTCGCTATTCTCAATGGCGCTCCCTGCGTCTTGGTTTGACTCACAACCTAAGTAGCTTTGCCCGAGTCGGGTCCCTTCATTGCAGGGCTGCAGACTGTCTGACCTCCATGATGTTTTATATAACAACATAATAATAGATCTCTATAAAGTTCCCACCTTTGAAAGATTGAACGCAACTTGTTGGTGGGTGAGACAAACATGATCGAAAAATGCATATACTCAACGTCAGCGACACAAACCCTTTCTAATGGCAAATGATTACTAATATATTATAACTGCCTATTGGATATATCTGCCATTGTATTGGTTGGTGGAGCATATGTGTCGACCTCATGCGGGTGGTAGCTAGAGGGAGAATCTGAGGAGGATCTCAAGGCTGCGGCCAAAAGCCGCGCAACGTGGGATCCCATTCCCTTGAGGTGAGCAGTAGACTCATGACACGCTCTGCGGCCAACTGGCCGTGCTGACCATGCAATTGGTGGTGATACCTTACACTTACATCACGTCTGCAGGAACGGCGGTCTGGCAGGTGGTGGCGCTCACGGAGGGCTTTTTATGGCCAGTGTGCCTATTACTGCCTAACCCGTATGACGTACATTCACTGTGGCTGGATTTGATCGTATTCTGTATGGCGTTTACACGCATTGACATGTGCGACTTCGGTCGATGTTTGTGATTACGCACTATCAAGGGGCCGAGTCCTCTTTTACTGGTAAGCCAGTTATTTTGCTGTGGACTACGGTCCAGTGCCCAATTTAACATTCCCTACGGGGGGAGCGCATTAAATGGTTGGCGCTCACCGTGCACGGCGTGTGCGGAGCCGTGTACCTTCACCACATTTTTTTAAAAATGTGGGAGAGCGAAGCCCTTGTATCTGGTATTTGATATAAATATTGTGAGCCTTTTCCAAGCGGGAAGGGATTAATTAATAAGGAATTGATTGTTGTGAACCACATACATGTGGAATAGGGACAATTTCTTGTTCTTAACTTTTTTGAGCTCTGTCTTCGTGAACGGGGTTCTTTAGCTTATAAGACGCTACCAACAGCTTTCGATTGCTCTCGTGAATATTCATTCTTCCAAGATACACCTAAAAGAACTAAGTTACTATGCGAACACAACGTAAATAAGGGTCTTAACTAATACGATCACGCCATAAATTTATTAAACGGCCTATATTTAAACCTTTAGAAAGATCAATATTATATGGTTAATATACTCGTCACGTAATTAAATATATTTATTTATATAATTAAAGATATAGATTCTAAAGAAATACAAGTATAAGTTTATAAGATAGAGGGGGGGGGGGAGTCGTTACACTATCATTACGTATAAATTGTATGACCAGATGTTTTGTACAAATAAAGATATTGGGAAAAATATAAGAGTGCAATAGTAGAAATCGATGTTAAAATATTGTGAAGCCCCCCCCCCCCCCCCTCGCGTTAGGAAACCCCCGGATCGCCCGAGGATACTAGATCGGCCTCTTTTAATCAAGAGCTCTTACCTCAGCGGGCGAAGAAAACGGCTAGGCGTCACACCCCCCGGAGACGGAAGCTTCACTGCATGAAAAGCGGCAATGCATTGAAGCACATAGTCACTCGGATTCTTCTTCTACTTCATCAGCGGAAGAAGAAGAAGCATACCCATCAAGACCACCACCAAAAACGTTAAGAATACCACCAAAATCGCCTAGTCCGCGAAAACCTACCCCGCCCCTCTCGCCGGACCGAAGGAGCATTGGCTACACGGCCGACTTCGAAGATGGAGGCGAGGAGTCATACGGATGGGGGTCAACGAAGTCAACGTCCTACGCGACCCTAGACCCATTCGCCGGAGGTACCCCCCCGCGCCTACCACCAACCCCTCTGGCCTACCAATGGATGAAGGCTAGAGGCCTTCTACGAGCTACGCCCAACTGGTAGCTGCCTCGACAGTACCACGACCAAAATCACCGGAAACTGCAACAAAGCAGATGGACAAGGACCAAGAAAAGGCACGCTATCCACCAATAGTAGCCGAGTGCCTCCCGGACTGGACGAAGCACCTCGAGGAGCTTAACAAGATGTTAGGACATCCGCCGAATGCTCGTCCGTTCGGGAAAGGTGTAAGATTCACCCCTCAGAGGCCGGAAAAGTTCCGGACTATTCAAAAGTACCTCATTACAATTTCGGAGAAGCTGCCATCAATGTCGTGGTACTGCTACACCCCAGAAGAGGACAAGCCCACCAAAGTGGGTATCCGGGGGCTACCAGTGGGCACGGACGCAACCCAGATAGGAGAGGCCATCAGGGCTAAGGGATTTACACTAAAATAAGTGAAGGAAATCCCTCCTCGTAGAGGCAGACCTGGATGCCTCTACTTCGCCCAGCTGGACCACCTGAGCCTGGAGCAGCTGAAGGAGCTTTACGCAATAAATTAACTTTTATATATGAAGGGAGTTACCATAGAAGCCTGGCAGAGAAGAGTGGGCCCAGCCCAGTGCCACTGCTGCCAGGCTTTCGGACATGCATCAGCAAACTGCTTCAGGCCAGTGAAGTGTGTCCATATAGCAAGGAGGAAACCATATAGCAAGTCAATGCCCAAGGGGTAGAAACGAGGAGCCTAGATGTGCCAACAGTGGTTAAAACCACACAGCGAATGATCGCCGCTGCCCGGTCCTGAGGAGGATCGCAAAGAAGCAAGGGATCACCCTACCGGGGCTACAACCGGAAGCCCCTAGGGGGGTCCCGCAAAGTCGCCCCCGAAATGTTGAGATACAAGAAGACGGGTGGGCAACAGTTAGAGGGAGGGGGAGACAAGCACCGCCCCCCTGCACTGCATCAGATGGAAGTACCGGAAGCTGCCGCTCCAAGTAGAGCAACTAATGGGGCGACTCTGCAGCTACCCGCCAACGACGCAACAGAGAGACAACCATCAAAAAAGAGGAAGCGGGTGCGCAGCAATAAGAACAAGGAGCAACCTCCTCAGGCTGCGGCAGCAAACTCTACCCCTACCCCAGTGGTAACGATGGCCCAGGCGCAGGTTACCAAACAGACGAACAGCACGGTTAGAGCGCCAGGAAGGGCTCTATCAGAAAATAGAGCCTGCTCTACATACAGAGCTAGAGCACGCTCTACCCAAAAGAGAGCAGAAGCACCGACATCACACCCGAGGCCAGTACCAACATCGACGCAACCAAGTAGACCTACAGCTGCCCCAGACATGACAGATGCCATCCAGAGATTGGTTGGCATTGCAATAGAAGTGGGCAGCCAAGTCCTGGCGGACATAAGAGCCGGGACGGATCCGATAACCGCCATCATGAAGGCATTGGCGCAGCTACTGGCTCGGCACTACAGTGGTGTCGTGTAATCCAGATAACCTGCGCCTCCTATACTGGAACCTGGACGGAATCCAGCAAAAGCTACATGAACTCCGCACTATCGCCCAACAGCAGGACATACACGTAATACTGTTGGGTGAAATGAAATTAAGACCTACGACGCGCATAAAGCTACCTAACTACTTTATATACAGGAGGTACGAGGTCAACGCTCAAGTAGCCGCCTATAGAGGCACGGCGGCTCTGGTAAGAAGAGACATCGTCCACCTAGAGCTGGAACCACCTCAGTACCACACTATGCGCTCAATCGGCATAAAAATGGAGGCGGCGGGCGAGGAACTAAGGATCTACGCAGCATACCGCCCGCCAGGGACTCCATTTTGCTCCTCAGACATCCGGACAATAATGGAAGGTGAAACACCAACCATTATAGCAGGGGAAAACGCGAAACACCCGGCATGGGGATCTAGAATGATCTCCCCGCCGGGTCGTGCACTCTACGATGATGCGGAATTTAACAACTACGATGTATTAGGTCCCGAAGAGCCGACGCATATTCCAACCGATCACCGGAGGAGTCCGGATTTGTTGGACATCGTGCTCACTAGGAACATCAACTGCCCGATAGTGGTAGAGGTGCTGTACGACGTGAACACACAGCACCTCCCGCTACTGATTACCTTAGGCCTCAGGGCAGTGACGTCGCCTCCCAGAGCTTTTAAAACCAAGATCAACTGGAGGCTCTACCAACAACATCTACTGGAGAGACCTTCAGTTACTGCGCCGATCAACACAGCAGACGACGTAGAATCGACGGAAAATCGGCAAAATTATCGTCTTGCCAAAACCCGGGAAGGACAGGCGTAGAGCACCTAGTTACAGGCCGATTACGCTGCTACCGCACATAGCCAAATTATTTGAGCGCATCGTGCTGAGAAGAGTCCGCCCGTGCATACAACTGCGGGCGGAACAACACGGATTTCGGAGCGGACACTCTACAGCCACACAGCTGACCAGAGTGCTGCACCTGCTATCGGCCGAGTACAACTTCGAGAGAACGCCAGTGGGCGTCTTCTTGGACATCGAGAAGGCGTTCAACAGGGTGTGACACTCTGGACTACTCTTCAAGATGATACAACAAACGAGTGTCCCTCCTGCTATGCTGCGGCTAGTGACGTCGTTTCTAGCCGACCGGAGCTTCTACGTCTGTGTCGAGGATGCCGAGTCCGCAGTCAAGCCAATAAGAGCCGGCGTACCACAGGGCAGCTGTCTGTCGCCGATCCTGTACGCGGCATACACAAATGACATACCAACGCTAACTGGACAACTGCAAGAATGGGAGGACGATGTAGAGCTGGCGCTATATGCGGACGATAGTGCCTACTTTACTTCGTCCAGAAGAACCCACATCGCGGTTGCCAAGATGCAGCGCCTGCTGGACCTGCTGCCACCATGGCTGGGTGAGTGGAGGATGGCCGTCAACGTGGGGAAGACGGCCGCTCTACTCACCCGCCGTTACAGGAAACCACCACCACCACTGAAGCTAAGAGGCCAAGAGATCGCGTATCAGAAGGCCGTAACCTACCTTGGTGCCGGATTGACAGGATGCTGCGCATGACTGCGCACGTCGACATCGTCGTGCGCAATGCCAGATGTGCGCGGGCGATGCTCCGTCCAGTCCTGGCATCCAAGCTGCCGACGAAAACCAAAATCAAAATATACAAGATGTATATACGTCCGAAGCTCACATACGCCGCTCCGGCCTGGTACGCGCTCTTGAGCAGCAGACAAAGGCAACGGCTGCAGGTCCAACAAAATCTATCACTACGGACCATTGTCGGTGCAGGTCGCTACGTCCGGAATGACGTCATAGCGGCCAACCTGAAAATGGAGACAATTGAAGAGTTGGTGGTCCGATTGACGCGCGGTATGTTCAACCACGCAGACAACGGGCCACACCCACACCTAAACAACTTTGCGCCGCTACACACCCGCCCACCGGACGGGCGACCTCTGCCAAGAGAACTCCTCTCTATAAGAGATTAGAGAGTCGAGTAAAGCCCTCAAAGCCGCAGATAGGCCAACTTAGACACCTAGGTCGAAGCAGTCGCCTATAAGACGACTTCCCCGACCTGGCCGTATTAATTGCTACCATTGAGAAAACCTACAATGCCGGAATTTATCGGCTCCCAAAGACCGGCCCATAGAGATGGGCTGTGAGGAAGATCCGGGTAATGGGATGCCCCGAGGCCCGAGACCTGTTGGGTGTCGTACACACACCTCAGCAGATGACAACGTAGTAGGCAATTCGTCAAAGATCTAAGTGTGCGTTGTTTGTGGATTGTCTCCGCACCGCTGGCAAACGTTTGTAGCCAACCGAACATCCGCCATTCAAGATACTTTATCGCCTAGTTTATGGTATCATATACCGGGACAGGAAAATCCTAGCGATATCATATCACGTTCTGTCACGCCTAATAAGTTAATAAACAACCATGCTTGGTTTAACGGACCACCGTGGATGTCACTGTCGCTATATCAATGGCCCATCATCCATTTCTGTATTAATAATGATTTGGATGAAATAGCAGAAGCTAAAAAAATCGCGTTAGTAATAAGTACCAACTATGCAGAGCACCCCATATACACTATAGCAAACTGTACTTCAAAATGGTCTGAATTTATTAATTCTATTGTTTATTTCTTACGCTTTATCAAAAAACTTAAAGCGACAGGTACTATTTCCGTCGACGACTTGGATGTTGCTGAAAATTATGTAATTAAATGTATTCAAAACAAACAGTTTTTCGACGACATTATAAAATTAAAACAAAATAAAAATATTAGCCTGAAACTAACTCCTTTCTTAGATAGTAATGATGTATTGAGAGTACGTGGTCGTCTAAAAAACGCTGTTACCTTAAATTTTGAACAAAAGCATCTCATTTTATTACCGCCTACAGACGTAATTATACAACTCCTAATTAGATATTACCATATTGTATATTGGCATACAGGTCTTGGTATCTTACTCGAATTATTACATCATAAATATTGGATTTTATCAGCCCGCAACATAGTAACAACATAGTAATCGAAAAATAGTTCATTCGTGTAACCATTGTTTTAAAATTCAGTCAAAGCTATCATCGCCACTGATGGGAATCCTACACGTTTATCGCGTTACTCAATTTAAATGTTTTGCAAAAACTGGTGTTGATTATATGGGCCCCTTGTTTATAACGTTGTCCAAAAAACGTGGAGTGAAAAGCCAAAAGGCATACGTTTGTATTTTTGTATGTTTAGCCACAAAAGTTTAGCTACATATAGAATTAGTTTCAGATCTACCATAATGTTTGTTAACGCTTCCAAAAGATTTATAGGGCGCCGTGGACCTGTCTCCCTTATAGTTTGTGATGGAGGTACAAATTTCGTAGGTGCTAGGAGATATTTTAGTGAGTTACATAAATTCGTATGTTCAAGTCAATTCAATCGCGACATTTTAAAGGAGTTAACCCCACTCAAAATTGAATTTAAGATAAATCCGCCATACTCTCCCCATATGGGTGGTGTTTGGGAGAGCCAAGTAAAATGTGTCAAAACGCAATTGTTTAAAGTTATAGTTTCCCAAATACTCACATATAAGGAAATGAATACTGTTTTAATACAAATTGAAAGTTTATTAAATTCACGTCCAATGTGTGTTTTAAATAGTGATCCCTCT